>CM077503.1:32971262-33438279 GCA_039654745.1 Houttuynia cordata
TTTTCGACCACATATCCCATATTGGGAGACCTCTGCCCACTAATCGTCGACCAGCTAACGGTCAGCCTTCCGTACCAGTACAGACAAAGCTACAGAGTGCAGTTTTTCTCTCCTCACAGTGTCCTAAAAAGAGTTGTGAAGCGATTCTTCTCTCTTTATCGGAAAATGCAAGGAGCTATAGAGAAGAATGGCACGCAGTCCGTCTGTGTTAATGTTCACTACCGGATTTTAGTTCAATAATTCGAGGGTTTACAGCACTTTGGCATACGCCAATGCACGTAAATCAGGCTACATATTATTCTTTTTTTAAACAACTTAGGGTGCGTTTGGCAACGGCTTTTGCTTTTTCAAAAAATAGTTTTTTAACAAAATCGTTTTTGTTAACGAAAAGGTAAATCGTGACCCATATGGTAATGCCGACTCCGAAAGCGCATTTGTCAAAAATCACCCCCTTGGATGGGGCAGATTTTAAAAAAAAATTAAATAGCTCTTGTGACGCTTTTACCCTTAATAGGAGAAACTTCAACAATCCATATCTTCCTCATTTTAGTCCATTTTCGGTAAATTTTTTTTATTCTTAATTATTTTTGTGAAAGAGCATAAAAAATAAAAAAGAAAAAAAAAGCCAAAAATGGACTAAAAATGAGGGAGATATAAACAGTTGAAGTTTGTTTTATTTTAATGGGGGATTACACGATATAGTATAGTATCGTGTAATCGATTACACGATAACACACTGTACAGTTTAATCGATTACACAATAGCTTATTGTATCGTGTAATCCAACGCATGATAGTCTATCGTGTAATCCAACGCACGATTGCCTAGTTATCGTGTGTTGGATTACACGATAGCTGAGTTATCGTGTAATCGATTATACGATAGCACTGGTTATCGTGTAATCGATTGCTAGTGCTATCGTGCAATCGATTACACGATAACTTTTTTAATAGGTAAAACTTCAACGATGCGTTTCTTACTCATTTCTGATCTGTTTTGACCTATTCTTTTTTCTTTCTTCCTCATTTTTAGTGCTATTTCTTATAATGATAAACAAAATGTCCAAAAATGGGGATGTCCGATCGGAGACGGCATCGAATCAGCGGTGATCCAGGCAGCTGTCCAGTCGGAGGCGACTACGGCGTAGAAATCGAAAGAGGGGATGTCCAATCAGAGGCAGCGTTGAGTCGGCGGCGATCCAGGCGGCTGTCTAGATGGAGGCGATGATGGCAGAGCTAAGGGGACGAGCGGCGACAGAGCGAAGGGGACGAGGTTAGCGTAGAGCGAAGGGGATGAGCTCTCGGCGGCAGAGCAAAAAAAATACTAGAAATGATGAGGTAAACAAAGAAGGATAGAAGCAGAGAAATTTTAGAATTTAAGAAGGTAAATGCAGTCATTTTTACATGCTCATGGATAATCCTGACACACAAAAGTCGTTTTTTTAGAAAATCTCCAAATCTCCTCCTGAAGAGATTTTCTAAAAAGTGGCTTTAGCACTAGTTTTCGAGTAAAAGCCGCTTTTATCAGATGAAAATCGCTTTATTTCAAAATCGTCCTTCCATACGTGATTTTACAAAAAAATACTTTATCTACCTAAAAAGCGGATTTTTCTACCTAAAATTTGCCACCCAAACTGTTCTTTCCCTTCCTAGATACGTTGTTTTACAAACATTTTTCGGCACCAAAACCCACCACTGGATTCGGCACCAGCGGCTTCCGGCTTCGGCACCGGCGTCGGATTCAGCACCGACGGGGTTTCTCCTTCACAGCGGTATCAAAACGTGAATTTTTCTTTTGCATAAACTGAAGTGTTTTATTTCATAGAAGAGTAGCCATTAAATAGGCATTACAAAAGTTTTAAATCAAGTAACAAATTAAAGCTTGCCCAAATTAGATATAGGAATCAAGCTGTTCTAATCAAAGAAAATCCCTAATTGAAATCAAATGCTGAAAATAGAAAGTACTAAATAGGTAAACAGAAAATTAAGCAAATCTAACGGGCACGGGTCCTATTCCGGCGAGTGTAAACCCGTATAGGCCTCGTGTCCGCACCAACGTAACATCATGGTTATGTTGTTGGAAAACAAACAAACATATATGGAGCATTTGAGCTATAGTATGCCAATGTCTTAAGCAGCAACAAATTGTGATGACATCTCTTGTATAACACCCCTTCCCCTGCTAGTATCAATGAAAGCAGCATGAACTATTTAATTATTTACTGTACATATGTTATTTATCAGGTTGCACAGCCATCAAACACCTGTCACAGTCAAAGCTTACTGTGCGATAACTCTTTTTGGTTCTATATATTTGTATCTTTTCTTACAGTGTCTTTATTACGTTATTGCTTTATTACGTTATTGCACAATAATGCGTATTTTCTATTGTGCTTGTATTTTATAACTTCAAATTTTTTTTAAGTTGAATTGATTTCTAATCCTATTTGTTGCATTGTCTCGTATATAAATTTATATGGCAATAATGGATTTCATGAAATAAGCTTTAGATGATTGTATGTGGTGTTAGGGAATGGTTGGGCCGTTTCATACTATTTGCAAACAAACTGACAGATTATGCAGCATGTGGTGATCACAGAAATTTCGTGATTCCTTTTAACAGAAAAAGTTCTTGCTGCAATTGATCCAAAAAAGGTGGAGATTCAGCAGAGGTATATGCTAAATTTCTTTTAATCAATCATTTCTTGAACATTTTGGTGGCAACCATACTCCATCGGAGAGCTTGTTTGCCCCATGTTAAGCTGTTTCATTGATTAAACAGGCTGGGTTAATCAGCCCACTTGGGTCAAAGGGGACCTTGTTGCACCAACCAGGTCTATGCCAGACTGGTTTACTTTTCAGGCTAAAGTGGGACGTAGAACCATGTCATAGCAATATGGTGGTTTCAAAGGTTCTTGAAGTGGAATTTGTGTCATTGGCTGAGCCAATGGCAATAATGCCTCATGATCCAAACAAAAGATGCTTATCTTCGCTAATCTGCCAATTAGAAAACCATTTTGAACACGACTGAATCTTATTTTTCTCAGTTTATTTATTTGTATAGGTATTTGCAATGGTTGATTGATGACCAAGATTCCGATGATTGCCAGTTTCATACGATCTATGCTGTTTCTCTTGCCAAATCTGCACTTGAAGCTATTGAAATGGAACCTGCATCCAACCTTCCATGTGATAAATTGGCAAAAGGAAGAATATCTGATTCTGAAAGTGGAAATATTTCTGTGCTACCAGTCCGAGAAAGGTTGCAATTGTTTCTGCAGTCCTCAGATTTGTATGATCCAGAAGAAGTTCTTTACTTGATTGAAAGATCTGAACTGTGGCTAGAAAAGGTGGTGAATTGTTGTTTATTTGGTTGTTACTTTATGAATTAACAATGCTAATAAAAGTTGACTTTACATGTTAATTCTGTAACAGGCAATTCTATATCGTAAATTGGGGCAAGAAACACTGGTTCTCCAAATTCTGGCCTTGTAAGATTCACTTAGATATGTAGTAATGTTTTTTAAAGATTCACTTAGATATGTAGTAATGTTTTTTAGTAAGTAATTGTTGAATGTTATTTGCAGTTCTCATGCATTATATGAGTTAATTAATTTTTTTTCAGTTGTTTTTGCGGCTTCAATTAATTACAGGAAATTGGAGGATTGTGAAGCAGCTGAGCAATATTGTGCACAGATCGGCAGACAAGATGCCTATATGCAGTTAGTATTCCAGACTGAACTTCTAGTTTGTAACTATTACTATATATAAATGGGGAAAAGAAGAAGCCCTCTTAATATATTTGTGACTGGGATCCTTTTTTTTCAAAAAACAAATAGCCCTTTGTTTTCTTTTTTCATGGCAAACAACAGAGCCGTTTGATAATTATGATACTGCTGGGTTCAAATAGAGTGCGCTCATTTGGGAGTGTGATACAAGTATCTGTACATGGTTTTTGCTCTATTATTTTTAATTTGTCCTCCAATATACATTGTGACTCACGGATGTTTGTATCAGATTGCTTGATATGTACTTGGATCCACAAAACAGAAAGGAACCAATGTTTAGAGCAGCAGTTCGCCTTCTGCACAAACATGGGGAATGTTTGGATCCTCTCCAAGTTCTGGAGGTAATGAAGACTAGCTTAACTTCCGTGGTTCTTTTTAAAACTAATAAAAAAAGATGGACCAGAACTTGGGAAGCAGAGGTCCTGAGTTGGGAACTCCACTCTGTTGACCATAGATATTATTGACTTGCCTGGTGCTTGTGATGTGTGGGCATTGTACGTGCCCGAGGAGATTGGAGATGGGTTTTGGTGCTTTAATAGGCTGGTTTCCCTGTCCCTTCTAGTATGTTCCTAAGGAGCCCAACGCCCCCTTTTACACGAGGGTGAGGTAGAGGGGGAGGGAGAGAGAGTTGTTGAGATAATGTCATTCATTAAAAGTTGCTTGTTATTGAATTAATCAATTAAGCAAGGTGCAACAAATTTTCAAAATTCGGTATTGCAGTCACTCTCTGCGGATATGCCTCTTCAACTTGCTTCAGATACAATTACAAGAATTTTGAAAGCCCGAAATCATCATCATCGTCAAGGACAGGTAAACACTTGTTTTTCTTTGTTTTATTGGGATATTTAAAGGGGCAAGGCATCAAATTTGATGTTTAAATCTTCAACAGACGAGCTAGATGTGATGTGCGTGTTTTTCCTATTATATATATTGGAGATAGTAAATAGCTGATGACAAAGCAGAAAGGGCAGATTTGAATCTGTTGGGAAAGGCAAGGGTGAGGGGAATGGTAGTCGTGTAAAGAAATGCCTTTCAACATGCACATAAATATCTGGAGATTTAGGAGCGGGTGTTAGAATGTATCAATCTTTGCCCAACAGTAAAATATGTAAAAGAGAAGGATAACAATTTTTTCTTTGATTTCAGAAGATAACAAAGCAATTTGTGAAGGAGAAAGATGCATTCCACTATTCTTTTTCTTGTCAGCTGTATTCGTTATGGTTGGGTTGCTAGGCAAGTGGAGGTTAATATTAACTTAAATGTCCAAAAGAAACCAAATTGAATCATCTGAGAAGTAATAAGTTGCCTAGAAAACATCTGGTGGATTTTCTTCGCCTCCCTTTCAGGACAGTCATGCGACTAGCACTTTCGCCTGCCCTTAAATAATCAGTTCAGCTTCTCCCTGATGGTCATTGCTTTGGCAGCTAACATTAGAAAACGCAGGACAATTTCTTTTGTAATGAAGAACTTTCAGCAGGACAATTTCTTTTGTAATGAAGAACTTTCAGCATCTGTTATTTCCGTTTGTTTAAGCAAACGGGAAGTGCACACAAAGGCTGTCATCCACGAAATTACACATGAACAAATTGGATGACGAAGCCTACGAAGAATGAATCGGAGGCAACTACGAGTTAAATTATCCATGGAATAGCACTTCTGAGGAAATTAAATGACAAGATCTCCAGGGAAGGGATTTTGCTTGGTCAAAATTACCTTCATGTATGCAGATACTGGTCCTACGACCTCAATGTAGCTTTCATCCTTAAGATTAGTCGCCTTTTATACCAACTAATTCATAGCTTTTTTACCCTTACCAATAATCCTTACATGAGCAGTTTTCATCTTTAAACAAATGAAACCTGCTCCGATCTCTAACCGTAATCTCCCTACCATAAACTTCCAAAATAAACTTGGTAGCTGTGTGACAATCCCTGCTCTCAAATTCTTCACAATCCGGATAGGAGTTCCTGGCTTGGTATTTTAACAGTAGAAAAGCAATTGCCAACTTTTAGCTATGTCTATTTAAGGCATCTTCTTTATCTTCCCCATCAATATCCAGTAGCACTTCAGAAGTGGTAGCAACATACCCAGCCCTCTTCATCTTCCGCCCCATCTCATCTAACATCTTGTAGATCTCTTTATACTGCGAGTTAGATTTATCTCCAGCCACAAACTCATAAATCTCATTGTTAAGCTCAACTAAACTGCCGCCTGGAATTTTTCGAATGCATTTCCCTCCCATAATCTTCTTATCCCACCTTCTCATAGATGCATAAATGTTTGCCAATAACACATAGTTCGACCCATGCATGAGTTCATCTCCAATTAATCACTTGGTGATAAACTCACCAAGTTCGATCTTCCCATGGGCTCGACAGCCACTCAAGGACGGATCGCCGTTAGAGGTTTTGGGGTCAGATGAACCCATTGGGTTTGGAATTTTTCCAGTACCCCCATTAAAAAATCTGTTGGGTTGGGCAAGGAAAAAATATAGGGCTTACTAACTTACCTCATTGGAAAAATTCATTAACCCCGAAGTTAGGTAAGAAAAGATAAAACTGAAAATTGACCATTAATATTTTTCTTATTAACTTAATATTTATCTTTCTAAAACGATAGGCAACTGATTTCTTGGCGTTGAGATACTTCTTTTATAGAAATTATCGCAATTGAAAGTTAACAATATATTAAATAGTATGCCATTAACACATGATGTACATTTAATCTTTTCTAGAGTAATTTATCATAGTTACATTTCATTTTCATAGTTTTCCTATATATTTTATTTCAATACACCTTAGTTAACCTAGTTATTCATAGTTTTCCTATATTGATTTTTTTTACATTCTTGACAGAGTTTCTTGTTGCTTGCAATCCAAGCTAAGGTGAAGACTCTCCAAACTAGTATTCTGTATAATATTTAATCTAACAGGCAATTGTCCCCATGTAAGCACCGAAAAGGATGCCATCCTCTTCTTTGGCCTCTATCTCATTGCATTAGGCTCTAGAGGCATGAAGGCCGCCATGCCAACCTTAAACGCTGACCAATTTGATGAGAACGATATGGAGCGTAAATATATCTCCACATTCGTCAATTTCTCTCTCTTTAGCATTGGCCCTAGGGATTTCCTTGGGTGTCACAATCCTCGTTTGGCTTCAAAACAACACGGGATGAGATATAGGCTTTGCCGTCTTGTCAGCCTTATTGTTTCTTGGCTTAATGTGTCGGGTGCACCACCGTTTCAGACGTGGACGGACACGGACACTATAAACCATTTACCTTAAAAATTATCACAGACATGGACGGCTTTGGATGGGGACACACTCCGTCTACAGCCGCGTCCGCTAAGATGCCCGACCACCAAAGTTGTCTATGTCCATAATAGATAGATGTTTATGTCCGTTTGAATAGTAAAACGGAAGGACGGACACAAACATCCAGACACTGTTTATACCCCTACTTATGACCCCCCGCAGCCGCTTATTAATCTTCACCATATGATCGGAATTGCAGGTATAGGCATCTCTTCTACAAGCTCCAGTGCACGCTGAATCAACCCTGCTCGGCTAAATAAATCAACCATGCACCCGTAATGCTCTATCTTTGGCGCAATGGAGAACTCTTCTCTCATGGAATGAAAATTCAGACAGCCCTTCTCTGCTAACCCTGCATGACTGCATGCTGACAATACTCCGATGAATGCAACGTCATCCGGGGCTACGCCTGTTCTCTTCATCTCCTCAAATAAAACGACTGCCTCAGACCTTCGACCGTGCATGCAAGACCATTGATCATGGACGTCCATGATACAATGCTCCTTACTGGCATACTGCGGTCTGCGGAACACCTTCAATGCATCGTCAATTCCACCACATTTTGCAAACATATCAATCAAGGCGTTGCACACAGGAACTGTTCTGGAAATGTCATTGTCTCTTTCGACGTATTTACACGACTTGGGCATCCCGTCGAACAAGGACCGTGCAGTCTTGAGACCATCAGCGTTAACCGAATAGGCATGGACCAGTGTGTTCTGTAAAAAAAGGTCGGGGCCAAAGTCGAACTTCAGAGCGAACCTATGAACTAGTTTGACGAGGCGCAGGTCGAGGAGATGGCCGGAGGCTTTGAGAAGGAACGGAAGGGTGAACTTGTTCGGCGAAATGCCGCAGTGGGCCGCATGACCGAGAAGGCTGACAAAGCTCTGCGGGCGTCATGGGCGGTATTAGCATAGGCGCGGATGACCGAATTGAAGAAGGCTGCATCCAAAGACGCGAGAACGGAAGGAGGAAAGGAATTTCGTATCCGATATCGATATAATATCGGTCGCCTAAAGAGATAAAATATTGGAGATATTATATAAAAAAATATCTATGGTTAAAAAGTAGTTTTTACTCTATATTTTCACAATCTAACTTTTAAAATTAGTTATGCTAATTTAGACAAAGCATTGATTTTAAAATGTACATAAAAATGCATATTAGGATGGAAAATAAATGGGAAAGATATTTTTTAAAAAAATGGCAATATATCGACGATATTTTAAAAAAATTGAAAAAATGATATTAGTCCGTATCGTTTTATTGAGTGGGGCCCGATATCGATATATCGCCGATATAACATTCCATAGATGGAAAATGGCTAAGTCCAAGGCGACCCCGACGGTGTCGAGGGGGGAGGCGGTTTGGGTGAACTTAGTGAGGACAAAGGGGTTGGAGTGGAGGTTCAACTTGAGGAGATGGGCTTGCACTTGGAGGAGTTTGAGAAGAGAATTGCAGGAGTTGAGGGAGGAGAGGCAGCTCTGTTCGGCCACACGATTTGGGTGGGTGGTAGAATTTGGGAGGGAAAAGGAGAGTTTCAAAAGGAGAGGCGGCTATGTTCCGTCTCCTTCCTTCCCCACCCCGAAACCCAACCCAGATAATTGTTCCACAAACTATCATATCTTCTATTTTAGATAGGGCTGCATTTTTTAGTAGGGTTCTCTCGGATATAACAGAACCCGACCCTACCCGAGATAAGACCCGAATTAGTTAAACCCGACTTACTCGAGATAGGACCCACAATAGCCGAGAACCCGAGATAGGAATCGAGATTTTAATAAAATAATTATAAAAAACTTTAATAAGATAATTTATATAATAATAATATTAATTATATATATTTAAAAATTAGGAGTTTAAATGGTATATCTTAGGTTGGGTCGTTTAAAGCCAAACCCGATCCTACCCGAGATAGAAGCAGGTTTTTAAATCTTAGAACCGACTCTACTCGAGATAGGACCCGACCCGACCTTACCTGAGATAGAACCCGCAATAGCCGAGAACCCGAGATAGTAACCAAGATTTTAATAAAATAATTAATATTATTATAAAAATAATTAATATAATTAAAGATTCCTAAACCCGACCTTATCCGATATAAAACCCGGAATAATCGAGAACCCGAGATAAGAACCGAGATTTTAATAAAATAATTAATATAATTATAAAAATCTTTAATAAAATTATTTATATAATAATAATAATAATAAAATTATATATATTAAAAAGTTAGGAGTTTAAATAGTATATCTCGGGTTGGGTCGGTTCTTGGGTATTTTAAAGCCAAACCCGACCCTACCTGAGATAGAAGTGAGTTTTTAAATCTTAGAACCAACCCTACTCGAGATAGGACCCGACCTGACCCGATCCGGGTCAATGTCAGGTTGGAGTTGGGTCGGGTCGGATTTTTTGGTGCAGCCCTAATTTTAGAGCATGCCTTGAAACCCCAACCTACCTAATCTCAAGCTCTAAGATGCCCTATTCCGGCCTCTGTGGCTCAGACAATGTTGAACAAAAAGCAGCAGTTATTGTGCAAATTTTGTCCAATTTTTTGGGGGGGAAAGACGGGGGTGTGACATCTTCTATGGCGGCCACATTCCTTACCGTCATATAAGCTAGTGCACGACGAGGTGGCGGAGGACGAAGACCATGGCGATGTGGTGACATCCACGCTGCTGTCCTCCCACGGCAACGTGGCGAATCTTAGGCAGCATGTACAAGCTCTTCATCGAACTCAGCATGGCTTGTTCTTCTTACTTTAATGTCTTATTTTTTAACGTAAATTAAGTTCAGACGGTTTTTTTGAGGGGGAGAAGGAAGATGCGATACTTGCCAAAAAAAAAGGGTAAACTCGTTCCGATTTCCCGGTTTCCTCTTCCATCTCCTTAATTGACGTGGCAGATTCCCGTTGGTGGTAATGTAAGGCTGGTAAGGATTGCTGTGAGGCTAGACGAATTGTTTTTGTTCATTCAGCATGAGTCGTGGCGCTGCAGGGCTGTTGGATTTCAATCTGGCGATGTGCGTTGATAATGGGGCAGACGGTTTTCCATCACCTACTCATGCCCTTGAATAACACGTGTTCGATCTGACAATTTGATGCGCTTGACGCACACCAACACACGTGAGGAATATAAATAGAATCCTACATATACGAGTTTGGGATCACGCGCGTTGGAGTGAGGCGCGGTGGGCATCGGATCTCCATCCCAAGGTTCACATCGCCTCTGCCCATGCTGACGTGCATGAGCCCTGGCTCAGATTAATTTTTCCAAATAAAATTGCTCCATATGGTTTAGTTTGGAGACCCAAACGCATGTTAACATTTTGCAAATGCATTGCAAATGCCCATATGGCCATGTGGTTGAGTTTTGAAGGCCCATGTATAATTGCATACCCGCATGCTAGGACCACGCCGGGATGCCTTAAAGGCCAAAGATTTGATGGATCGATCTGAAAGTGGAGTTGGGACATGCATGGTTTTAACATTTTTTTATTAAATGCATGGTTTTAACATCAAAAAAGGAAAGGAAAAGGGAAAAGGAGTGTTGTTGTACACGCGATAATCGTCGAGTCTGTGGATCTGGTGATAGCAGCCTGGCTGGTGGTCCGAGTCTTTTTTGGCTTTTTCTGGAGGAGAAAGGTCACTCTCGTTGGTCAATACTAGTGGGTAGGTCCTAGGTTTTGTTTTTGTTTTTGTTTTTATTTGCGGGGAAGGTCAGTGTACCTGAGACATGGCTCATCATTGAATGCAAACCCTTTTTTTTTTGTTATTGCCCCCCTAAGAGTTATTTTTTTGCTAAAAATAGGAGCAGCTTTCTTTTCCGAAAAAAAATTACGTAGTACTGCTCGACCAGCTGATTACGTCTCGTTGTCTTGTGCAAGAGGCATGAGCATGCAAAACATGCTTTTCAGCTAATTGTTATTCAGGCAGTACTCTTTAATGGAGAGTTATTTTTTGGACATGTTTTCGTCCATAATATTTCTTCTTTTGTCATCGAAGGCGAAAGAGTTTGCAACTTTATTGTTTTAGCAACCTTAAAGGGTTTGCAACTTTATTGTTTTAGCAACCTTAATTTGGTGAAAAACAATTGCGTGACCAGCAAGTAGGATCAAGAGGCATGTGGAGGGTGGGACCCTATAAACATAGGTAAAATTGTAATTTTTTCTTCTTTTTAACTATTTCTTCTTGTCCCGGATGACATAACAAACTCTCCTTAGTAGTAATGTGATGCTGGTAATAGAAATTGGTCATGCTACCCCACCACTCACATCCCCTCTTTTTGATAAGGAGAGTGATAACCCTACATCAGTTTTCTTATAGCACTGGACAACCATGTATATGTTAGAAAAACTGATGTATAAATATCATTTTCTCTTTTAATAAAATGTATAAATATTATTTCCCTTTTGATAAAAGGCAGAAAGGACATAGAACATACAAACCAGCCTGACGTTTGAGACGTCAACCTCACGTGACTTTTGGCTGAGCCCTACAGTCCAATGAAAACGACCTTTTCTTCAAATCCACCAGGTAATACCGAATGGAGGGAATATTTTTTTTTATTTAGGGATGTTTTTGTTACAGACGAGGGTGGCCAAGAACCGCGATTATGGTACATGGAGTACTAACAAAGTACATGGAATATCTATATACTAAGTTGGAACTCGTGATGACATATACATAATTCCCTATGTACTTACGTTAAGTACTCTATGTGGTATCGTCATGGGTATTAGTCATAGTAGTTGGTCACGCTAGACAAGTTTGTGCAATGAATAAGTTTTTGTCAAAAGCAAGGGTTAGAAAGTTTAGGACTTACCAAAAGGATGCATACTCCTTAAAATTCCATTTGCGCCATTTAAATATAGTGGCCTACGTATACATTCACAATTGCTGCAGATAAGATCTGTAAATGCAACCATTCTTAGTATATCATCCTCGTATATAATTAAAAAAACACACCTCTATTTATGGAAAAATCTAGCACTGCGATGCAGGTATTGTTTGATGATTGATGCCTCCTCTTATTAGAGGATAATCTGGCGGACATCCTCCAGAGTCCAGACAGACTGAAAAGTCTTCCCCGCCTAAATAAATGCTCTTGTCTATATCTTCACTGCGAGGCATAACAATTAATTAATGTTATATATAGGCAGTAGGTCTGGTAGTAACATGAGCTAATGAGTTATATGGTGGCAGTCTCTAATGAAGCCCAGAAGCTGTCGTCCAAGAGAAAGTCGGCCCCTAAATCTGTGGAGTTCTCGTTGCTCATTTCTCCAGTTCCAGGACTTCCAACCCCAAGAATATCAGACCAGCTATTTTCTTGCCAACCAGCATTGGAAGCTCCGTTCTCCCATCCTTCGTCTTCCCAGATGAGTTTCCACCACGACGTCGATTCGTTATCTTCCGGTGACTTCACAGCAAAGCTCTTAACTGCTGGCGAAGACAGTCCCTTTAGCCACATTGAATTGGTGGAGAAGGTTCGAGCTTGAGGCTTTATAACAATGGTCTTGACAATCTCCCCCGCGGGTTTCTGTTCGGTTTTTTCCCTATGACCCTTCATCTTCAAGTGGGTGTTCCAGTAGTTCTTAATGTCATTTGCTGTCCGACCTGGTATCCGGCCAGCAATTAGCGACCACCTAAACACATTATCCCCAGATACATGCAAATTAGTGTCTCTTTGCAGTCTGCACTATATATATATGCTGTAAACATGATGAAAAGTACTACGAATACTTGCCTGTTGCCCAAGAGCCTATGGAGTTTGATGATGAGATCCACTTCGTCTGCCGCAAACTCACCTCTCTTGACGTTAGGATTGAGATAGTTCAACCATCTCAGCCTGCAGCTCTTACGGCATCTGTTAAGGCCTAAGCAAGTGATTAAGCAACAAGTGTCATAGTTAATTTTCCGTTCCAACTAGGTAAAACAAAACTTGTACAAGATTTAAACTGGTCTGAAAGTATCTTGGGTCCTATGATTTTCTTTGGACAAGAATCTTCAAATATATTTTGGAAAACCAAATGTATCTATTAAAGTCGGAAAGGCGGAGTATGAGTTACATGTCTTATTAGCTTACCTGCCCTAAGGGGAATTCGATGCCAGTTTCCTTCTCCATACTTTTCAATGCATTTCCTGAGAGAATCATCTTCCTCGCGAGTCCATCCACCTCTCCTCAGACCATGACCTACAGTACTACCGGTCAGACGATCCATTCGTCTAAAACACACTTTTTGGCCTTTTGGCTCGTTTTTCCCAAGTTCAAGAGCAACATGCATCTTTATAGACATGCACCAATACGGCCCCGTAGTTGGTTGCGAATGATCAACCTGGCTCACTTGAAGGCTTTGAATCGACGTTCCCTGATTTTCGACCACATATCCCATATTGGGAGACCTCTGCCCACTAATCGTCGACCAGCTAACGGTCAGCCTTCCGTACCAGTACAGACAAAGCTACAGAGTGCAGTTTTTCTCTCCTCACAGTGTCCTAAAAAGAGTTGTGAAGCGATTCTCCTCTCTTTATCGGAAAATGCAAGGAGCTATAGAGAAGAATGGCACGCAGTCCGTCTGTGTTAATGTTCACTACCGGATTTTAGTTCAATAATTCGAGGGTTTACAGCACTTTGGCATACGCCAATGCACGTAAATCAGGCTACATATTATTCTTTTTTTAAACAACTTAGGGTGCGTCTGGCAACGGCTTTTGCTTTTTCAAAAAATAGTTTTTTAACAAAATCGTTTTTGTTAACGAAAAGGTAAATCGTGACCCATATGGTAATGCCTACTCCGAAAGCGCATTTGTCAAAAATCACCCCCTTGGATGGGGCAGATTTTAAAAAAAAATTAAATAGCTCTTGTGACGCTTTTACCCTTAATAGGAGAAACTTCAACAATCCATATCTTCCTCATTTTAGTCCATTTTCGGTAAATTTTTTTTATTCTTAATTATTTTTGTAAAAGAGCATAAAAAATAAAAAAAAAAAAAAACCAAAAATGGACTAAAAATGAGGGAGATATAAACAGTTGAAGTTTGTTTTATTTTAATGGGGGATTACACGATATAGTATAGTATCGTGTAATCGATTACACGATAACACACTGTATAGTTTAATCGATTACACAATAGCTTATTGTATCGTGTAATCCAACGCATGATAGTCTATCGTGTAATCCAACGCACGATTGCCTAGTTATCGTGTGTTGGATTACACGATAGCTGAGTTATCGTGTAATCGATTACACGATAGCACTGGTTATCGTGTAATCGATTGCTAGTGCTATCGTGCAATCGATTACACGATAACTTTTTTAATAGGTCAAACTTCAACGATGCGTTTCTTACTCATTTCTGATCTGTTTTGACCTATTCTTTTTTCTTTCTTCCTCATTTTTAGTGCTATTTCTTATAATGATGAACAAAATGTCCAAAAATGGGGATGTCCGATCGGAGACGGCATCGAATCAGCGGTGATCCAGGCAGCTGTCCAGTCGGAGGCGACTACGGCGTAGAAATCGAAAGAGGGGATGTCCAATCAGAGGCAGCGTTGAGTCGGCGGCGATCCAGGCGGCTGTCTAGATGGAGGCGATGATGGCAGAGCTAAGGGGACGAGCGGCGACAGAGCGAAGGGGACGAGGTTAGCGTAGAGCGAAGGGGATGAGCTCTCGGCGGCAGAGCAAAAAAAATACTAGAAATGATGAGGTAAACAAAGAAGGATAGAAGCAGAGAAATTTTAGAATTTAAGAAGGTAAATGCAGTCATTTTTACATGCTCATGGATAATCCTGACACACAAAAGTCGTTTTTTTAGAAAATCTCCAAATCTCCTCCTGAAGAGATTTTCTAAAAAGTGGCTTTAGCACTAGTTTTCGAGTAAAAGCCGCTTTTATCAGATGAAAATCGCTTTATTTCAAAATCGTCCTTCCATACGTGATTTTACAAAAAAATACTTTATCTACCTAAAAAGCGGATTTTTCTACCTAAAATTTGCCACCCAAACTGTTCTTTCCCTTCCTAGAAACGTTGTTTTACAAACATTTTTCTTTTGGCTCCTTGAGTGAAGGGAGCATAGTAAAACCTTTAAGTAGCTATTAGCTAGTGATCATCCTTCCGTATACTTTGAGAAAAATAGAAAAAATAAGAGCAGTACAAAGTTTTCCATGTACACCTCCTCTTGGGAGCTGAATACGTCTGCAAAACCTAGCTCCCTTTCTTTTTGCCTTTAGGTGGGTAAAGTTCCCAAATTGTTCCCTGACCAAAGATTGTGTGGCGTGTCCAAAAGGCAGAAATGATTTATGTCCCTAGTTCTAAAGTTGATTGCAGACCCTACGTGTAGCAAGTTGAGCCGAGATTTCCTTGTCGGCGCTCATTAATTTGTTTTCAGTTTCCATACGCAACTTGCGGAAAAATGATGCTCGACTGATCTGGCGTCAGATGACAGAGCCGTTGGTAGTACACTACCGCTGGTGACGCTGCTGATTATATAGAAAATTTTGTCCTTAACATTTCTCCTTCTATTGGTTCCTTAATCCTCTTCTGGGCTTGAAGATACTTTAATGAGGATATCTCTGCTTCTTATGCCAGTCGTCTCGTTAAGGGTCAACCTTCCTTTCTTTGTACAAAAAGAAATAGACTGATCTGATCATATATGTCCAATTCGCAGTTTTTCAAAGACAGAACATTTAGATCAGATTTTCCGGTGGTGCGAGGGATGTGTTTGACACCAAGTTACCTCTTGGTGAAGATGTTGGGTCTAGCACTCTCCTTCCCTTTTGAACATCAACTAAAAGAAACATAAGATGCTTTGTGTCAAGAAAAAACAAAATATGTACTCCCTCTATTTGTGAACGGAGGGAGAATTAAACTTGAACATGTTTAAAGTACACACTATAGCAATGAAGTCCGCAACTCATAAGACATATCTTAATTATCCACAAAAAAAGTCTTAAGCCATATAATAAACGGCATCTGTTTGTTAAATATTGAAAAGTATAATAGACATTTTTCTAGTACATGGCCGGAGATCTTTTAGTCCTCCCGGAGCTATCCTCTAGGAGACTTAACTGGAGTCGTCGATTGCCAGGATCAATGGAAAACAGAATTTAATTGACAACAGCCTGTAGGTAATATTTTTCTTTAAACTTCACAGATATGCCATATTATTGCATGTGGTCTATATTAGGCCCCTTCAATCTAACCCGATATATTTTCATAACTTGTGAGAATTGAGAGTGGCCTTTCCAGGCTCCCATTTTGAGAGCGACTGGAAGCAATCAGATACTCTGAGCGACTGGGAACTGGAAACTAGTAACACTTACGATTCTGATAACATGCTAGATGAAGAAGTTCTCCCCTCATATAACTCATCTGAGTCGCTCGTGAAGTTTCATCAGTCGTGGATCACCCAAATCGATGGCACAGTTCACGGTCGATTTTGGGTGATCCACGGCTGGCGAAACTTCACAAACAGCTCATGAAGCTTCACTAGCAAACTCGAGTTCTCCTATGAGATCGGAGTTAATGCCAGAATGAATTTTCAGATCTTTGACTCTTCGCTAGATCTAAACCTTTTTGTGGACAAAGAAAACGATAACATCTCGTGCCACAAAGAAAGAGACCACTCATTTTGCTCCAACTGTGAATCTGCCACATCCTCACAGGCCACAGCCCCATTCTTTCAGTCTTCTTTTGGGAAAGTTCTCTTCCTGATATAAGCTAACATATAAATGAGTGTGTCCTATGTGAATGTTGTTGACTACAGGCAAGACTTTCCCTCTAGTGGAAACTAGCATTTGTCATGAGACCGACGGTTAACATGAAAGTGTTACTTGCTGAACAAAGAATAATTTGTAGCCAAACATTCATAAGGAAATTGATCGAAAAGGATCTTTTTTTTCTTGTTATGAAACTAAAATTTCATTACTTGCCATAGTTAGATAGGCAGTCCTTTTCTGCCAAAGAAAGATGAGATAAATGGCAGTAGATAGTTAGAAGACACAAACGGATGCCAGTTAAAGAAAAGGATTCACTATGATGCCAGAAAAAAAGAGAGGAGGATTCTCTAGGTCCTATGCGTTGCACCTAAATTAGGCATTTGCCTCGGCAGTGAGCAAGCCGAGACTTCTGAGTAGTACACCTTAAGAGTGAAGATTGAAGGGAGCTTTTTTCAGGTTACTTCAAAAAACACTTTGATTAGTTTTCATTCTACTTTTTAAATTTGCTAATACAACTTTGATATGTTACCAAAGTTTAAAAGTTTAAATATGTGTGTGTCAATTTGTACACATGGACAATCTGTTTGCATTTGTTGTATGGTATATGCAAGCTTATAAAAGGGGTAGTTAAATTATGTATATGAGATATAATCAAGCAAACAGAGTCTGTACGTGGGAGATAATCTGTCGTAAGCTAGTAAGCTTGAGAGTATGGCTTCTCCTTTTATGCTCTCATTAAACAAGGCTAGTTTTTGGCCATTGGATTCCGACCTGACGACGCTCCTTAATAACGGGGGCAGACACATATTTCTCCGGAGTGTAATCAGATCTCAAAGCATATAGGGAAAAGTTTAAATAAGATCGGTCTCATTTGACTTATATGAGTCAGGCCAGTTCAAGTCGTAGCTGTTGGATTAACATCCGATGGTACTCCAGATAAGCATGTGTCTGCCTTCTATATTAAAGAGCACAATCGGATCGGAATCGAACCACCCAAAAGACTGGTTTCATCATGCCCCTTATATGAGTGGCACTGGTACACCGGCGTCTGGTTCTTCTATCTCTAGCGTGTCTCGCGTCTCAACCAAGATCCCGAACTACTATTTCCATCTTTCTTTCCAATCAGGAAGGCCTCATTGTAACCAGGAGAGGTCCACCTCCACACGATTGAGTGACTTTGAAATGAAATGCCCCCAAGCATGTCTTGGAACGATATCCCTTCAGCTTTGCAGATAACAAACTTTGGTGGTAAGCCATGCAGCCATGCTGCGTATTCGATACAACTTTCAGCTGTGAAATATTTTCGTTTCCGAGATGGGGCAGATAAAAGGATAAAAGCCATAAGGCTCATAACGGTAACTTATAGTCTTTACAAGGGTGCAAATTTTTATTTCTTTCATTTGTTCTTGTGGCTGAATGTCCGTTTAATCCACTTGATACACCGACTAGGAGGTGTAGTTTTTTTTTGGTAAAATATTAAGGTGGGAAAATGAGGAATATATGGACTGAATGTCGTGCTCCTGGTAACAGATTTGATGTCAAGTACCACAAACCAATTAATTTTGACTAGATATCCTAGATTTCTGTTTCTTATTTTTTTCAGGGTAAGAACTATGGATCTTAAACTTTGGCACCTCCACATTGCAGTTTGAGGGCATAGGGTTGTAATCCATGTTCTTAAACTTGAACTCAAATTCGTTGGTGCAGTTTCAGTTGCCGTGGATCACCTGCGATCAATATTGGAGTAAATGGAAGACATCCTAAGCAAAATATTTGAAGTTTTTTTAGCATGTTTACTATAAAGAATAATTTCCAACAAATATAGTGTTGTACCCTCTCCTCTCTGTTCTGTATTTACAGTCCTATTTGGTTTTTCAAAATAAACTGATTTTAGTTCATTTTGAAAAACCAAATACTAGAGTTATTAATATTTAATGGAGGGAGTAATAACTAGCACCTTTTTAAAGTAGTAAATAAGCCCGCTGCAGGGTTATTAATTTTATTCACATTTTTCTTTTTATTTGGTAAGTGTTAAATTTCTGTCCCAGTATATTGTTATTCCAATCTGAATGAAATAATAAATGTGATCAAACATATTCATTATTAAACCTAAATTTTTGACCAAAATCGTGCATAAAATAGGATAGGCTTGTTCCAATCCTCAAAAATTGTTTGCACAAAATTTGAACTTGCAGCGCCATGGAGAAAGGGCTGAGTGAGCACATGGTGCTACTTTTAGTAGAACTGCTAGGAACGTTTAGTGCTATTTTTAGTTTTTAATTATCGCACAGACAGCCCGCCATGAACATGATACAGCAATTACGGTGCATGTCTTGCCTTAACGATTGTGTAATCAACAACTACTCTCGTCTCCCGCCCGACCTGTGCTTATACTCCAGCAGTTAAGGTGAGACAACAGTTTTCCACTTGGTTGAACAGAATTTATGATGCAAAGCAGTACAGACCTAGACAGTCCGCATTGGCAGGCCACCAGGCAACTTGACCCTGAAACATCTATACCAACTAAAGGCATTAGATTCAAAGGAGGGGTAATTCTTGGTTGATCTTCTGGACCACCATGTGATTGGTTAAAGATCTTGCCCTTGCCCGTCCGAGGAGACATTAGAGTGATCCAAGAGCAACCGCCCAGAAGCACCACCAACTTTACAGGTTGTGCACACGTTGGCGCACGAATAGACTATTTACCACATTCAAACAAACGAGATGCAGTCGGCAAGAGCTTCATCAACATTGCCACTAGCGAAGTTTCAGTACTGGTCGTCAATCTCATCGATGGCCGCCTACCTTGTGTACGCGCCAAATGCAATAGCACAGGCTACTTATAAGACTATACTCTGCGCTATTGAGTGTCCATCGATCCTTGGTGATCAAAGCGCGCGCGGCCAGTGAAACTTCACCAGCAACTATAATGGTGAAGCTTCGCCAGCTTATTATACGTCTCAATTCTGAAAACAAACTAACATGTGTACGTAGGTGTGAGAGCGCCGCTTTCTGCTTAATTCACTAATGCTTGGTTATTTCAGGGCAAATAAGATTGTGACCACGGTCCGCACAAAAAAACAAAAATAGATTGTGACCACGGCTAACATTTGTCTAACTTAATTAATGTGAAGTACAAATCATCCGTGACTTCTTGCAGCGGTCCTAGTCTTAAACTGGGTAAACATTGGCAGGCCACAATTAGACGAGAAAGATTTATCAATTGGTCACCATTTCACCACGTACATGGATCCCAATCATTTGGAATGGTTGAACCATCATCAGATTTGAGATCCCAGAGCAATGTTCTACGTGAGAGAAGGCCAAAGGCTTCATTCTTTCTCAGAGGAATTTTCTTATTCCACACGTCTCTAATCAAACTGGTCCTACATGATCAATAAAACAATATGGACAGAAGATACATTTGTTTTGATAATGAGAGGTGTCCTTACGTCCTGACTAGAAGGGGCAAGGCAACCAACATCTTAAATCACCTTATCCCGTTGTCAATCCCCTTGGTTGCATACCCACACAATACACGCACCGGTTAAGTCGGAATATAATCCCAGTACTACGTGACAAATAGAGTGGCCAAACTCCTACAGTGGGGGTCCAAACTCAGGACCTCTTATTCAAGGCATGCTTTGCAATCACACCGACACTATACATTAAGACGTTTACAAATTCAAATCTCGTTCAGAGCATGCATTTTGCTTGGAAGAAGTGACCCTTCTTGTATTATTGCTCCGTGGGGCTAAACTATCCTTGGCTAAAATGATACTCCTTCCGTTCGGATTTATTCTTCTTTTTTTGAAAAATCTGTTTTTATTGGGCTATGGGTCCCACTGAAAAGTCACAGTGATTTCTCCAAAATAAACCACTTAAGAATAGACATTTTCGTAATATATCCCAATACTACCCATTCTTTGGTTCTCCCCTCCATAAAGCAGTTAATAACGAAACCAGTCACATAGTCACGTGAGAGTCCTCAAATGAAAAAAGTAAAATAGTTGATCAAATAAGAAGAGTAATTCGGAAGAGAGGGAGTATTAAAACCTTTCTGGGCAAGGAGCCATTGTAAATTTTAGTAGTGGCAACTTTTGTGAAATCGCCAGTTATCATCCATACCTTTAACCTGCAATAGAAAATGCTTCTTTATTATTGATAAATTTAGTAATTGATTGAGACAAATGAAAAGGTTCAGTCTCCATGCAGTCGCATCCATGGCCACACGAGTTGACATTGACAGAAGAAATATTGCTTGGTTCTTTAGCGCCAAGATGCTCGGTTCATGCTCCAGCCACTGTCAGCTGAAAAGCTCGCATGGCATTACAACCTCTTTGTTGAAATGCTATTGCTCAGATTCGGGTTGCTAGTAGATAAGACAAGTGACTTTGGATGGAAAGTAAATTAGGGGTTCTAAATGCAAGATCAAACAGTTTTGGAGTGGACGTCGTACTTACACGTTACTTAAGTTCTGCCGTAAAGTGTTCTATCTCGATCGTAGGGGATTGCTTAATTAATTGATCATTCTTGTCTGCTTCAGAAAACTGGTTCATCATAACTTTTTAACAAAGCAAGAGCAATGATTAGCCTAGTTTATGATTGTATCATGTCTTGTCTAAGTTAGGATTTAGATTGTAGATTTATTTTGTCAAATATGGTAAAATATAAAACTAAACCTATAATGATTTTTCCTTTAAGTTAATTAAGTTACGCAAACATGGATATATCCCTACGAAAAGAAGATTGACGGGTGGGTATTTGCAGTGAATCAAAGGATGAGCTAATTACAACTATGTACCTCACCATACTGACTGATACAAAAACAATGTTTTTTTTACTAAGTTCACATAATAGACATACAGATGGAAAGAACACTCGGAATTTGAAGAATATTCATTTAAAGCTCAAATGTCGAAGAAATTAAAGTTAATATAAACTCAATTTGAAGAGAACTAATTAGACTGGGGTGCAATTTTGTTCGTTGGTTATGATTAGCAACGTAACTAAATGGAAAGCTAATAAGATCGAGGACTTTTGATTATCCAAAAAATAAAAAGGGTCGAGGACTTTTGCTATTGAAGATTAAAACATAAACTGAAGCTAAAAGAGGAGATACCACTAACAATTAAAAAATTAGTCCCTCTCTCTAATATTGATAGCTCCATCAGGAAAATAGTGATTTTTATTGAGCAGTACCCAGCCAACACTTTTCACCCATTATGAGGGACCCAACCACTTAAACTGAGCCAAATGGAGCTATTAATATGGGATAGAGAGAGAATACAGTCATTAAAACTGGCATCCATTCGCTACGCAGTAGTTGAATGATGTACTCTTCCACTGTAGTATGTGTGTATTGAAATGATATTGATGTACTGATCTTGGATTTTTCCACTATAATTATCTTGGACTTTCCCACTAATAATAGCTCCAGAAATGGAAAAACAACAATTCCATGGAAGTCATGTTAGACTGAGTATGAAAAAAGACCATCAAGAAAAAAAAAACACCTGCATGTGTGAGCGTGTGTATTTTATGGGTTTAGCTACAGGCTTTTCAATCACAAATGCCCCAAGGGGCATTCTATGGCAATCAAAGCTGAGTAAACATGAAAATGAGGTCTGTTTGGACATGGTGTGTGTTGGAAAAAAAATTGAAGTTAAAAGGAACAATAAGAATCATGATAAAAATGCAGAAATTAATCAGAAAAAATCCATTGAAGAAAAGAAGAGGAAATAATAGGAGAGTACCGGCACCACTTTTTTTTTTGCAACCGGATAATTTCACTAAAGAAAAATGACCGGCGTGCTAAACATAGAATATCCAGGCACCACTTAGTGATAGTTCAGCGTTCACATATATACAGTGAAACAAACACACCTTTAGAGCAAGATTCTGTATTTGAAGTCTTTATGTACAATTATACATGTGATCACCTCCTTTCATTAATCAAACATTAGAAGCTATATTAGTATTAAAAGTGAAAGGGGTGAAACTGACAATTTTAAGTGTTCTTTTCATAATAATACCCCTCATATTTTGTGAATACATGACATAAGAAAGAGCCAATTAGCCCCACGTGGAAGAGGCTTGCAAGTTGCAACCCTGGTCTCTATGTTTTAAGTCCTAAACATAAATTAGCCCCATGTATAAGTGGCCTTCCAAGCTTTGTCTTTATCTTTAGGTCTTCCAAATTTGCTCTCTACATTTTAAGCTCTTCCTGAAATAAATTAGTGAACAGATCCATGATGTATATAGGATATAGCATGCACGTGTAATTTTACTTGTATCTGAAAAAGTGAATACGTACGCCTAAATTGTGATGGCCACTCTAGTTACTTTCGACCGTTGGAATATCAGCATCCATTAATAGACCACAATTCCACATCAGACAGCAAGTTGTCCGACCCGGCGGCACTGTCTGCGAGAGTCAGCTTGCACTCCCAATCACCCATCCTCTGGCATCCCCTCTACTCTCAGACCTTTGGAACTCGCGGATGTGTCCTTCACAAATGCCCAATTCTTCTCTCCATCCATCTCCATCAGAAGACCGCCCCAACACATGGTTGGATTCTCCTCAATTGGTGATGTTATTGCCGTCTCCTTGCTGTGCATTTCACGCTGCACTTGCACTGGTGGTACCAGTCTTGATAGAATTGGCCGAGAAGGTCCTAGGCCGGGGCTTTATGGCCTTAATCATAGTGCATGATGCCTTTTTACTCAAATGGGTATTCCAGAAGTTCTTGATATCATTTGCAGTTCTACCTGGCAGTCTTCCAGCAATTAACGACCATCTGAACATAAAAAGTGATACAGTTGAACGTTGCACAGCCTTGATAATGGCTTCAGATCGTCTGTGAGGTCGTCACAGACACTTTCATGTGAGGGGCCAATCAGAAACAGACATACATGGAAAAACTGCGATGTTCATTAGTCCTGGTTTGAACCGGTTTCAAACCAGGACTTTAATGGGCAGTTTTTCCATGTGTCTATTTCTGGTTAGCCCTCACACGAAAGTGTCTGTGAGAGCCTCACAGACGATCTGAAGCCATTAATAATTAACATCGCAATTACAGATATTACTTGACTCGCCTCACCTGTTACCCAGGAGTTTATGAAGTTTGATGATGAGATCTACTTCATCATTTCAGAACTCGCCTCGCTTGATCTTTGGATGGAGATATTTTAGCCATCTTAACGTGCAGCTTTTTCGGCACCGATTCAAACTTAATTTTTTTAAAACAAAAAGCCTTAAAAGACAGGGGAAAAGTATACTGAAGTAATACTCCCTCCTTTCTATATAATTAGTAGTCCTATAATCCTATTACTTTTCAAAATAAATTAATTTTAGGTCATTTTGAAAAGCCAAATATGATTATTAATATGGAAGGGAGAGTAGGATGGACACTTGTGAATTTCCTTTACTAGTAAATTAATGTACATCCCTCTCATGGCTTCCCTTGGCTGTAACCTAGGAAGCACGGATACGAATATTGCAAGACGATATGAACACGAGGACATGACATTTTCTAAAAAAGTAGGATATGATACGGTTAATAAAAAATTATGTATATAATTTTTAAATATATTTTTTGGTATTATAATACTATTTTTTGTTTAAACCTTGTAAATATTATAACTACAAACTTGTTATTGAAAAATTATTTTTATTTATAATTTTAACTTAAAATTTGGTAAAATAATTAATATTTTTTGTATATAAAAGTCCTGTAATAATCTCTGGCGGTGCAAGTGTAATTTTCCAAACGTGAGGGGGTGTATTGTAGCTTTGATAAACATAAAGATTGTAGTGTAATAAATTCAAAATACGAACGAATCAGTGAAACCAAAACCCAAACCCCCTAAATCTAACCCGAACTGAACCCTAACCCAATGCCCTGATTCATCTTCCAACTCTTTCTCCGAGACTCCTCACCCAAGGAATGTCATATCGGACATCGGTAAAATATCGATCGACCAAAGAGACAAAATATAAGAGATATTGTGTAAAAAAATATCGGTGATCTAAAACTAGTTTTTACCATATATTTTCACAATATAACTTCTAAAATAAGTATATAACTTCTAAAATGAGTGATACTCATTTAGACAAGTATAAATTTTAAAATATACATAAAAATATGTATATAATTCAAAATATATTTGCGTTTTAAACCCGTATCCTTCCACTTGGCATAGGATGGGAAACAAACGGGAAAGTTAAATTTTTTTTAAAAAAAATTAATCATTTTTTAAAACACCGATATATTGACGATATTTAAAAAAAATCGAAATCGATATTATAATGTATCGTTTTATTGGTTGAGGGCCAATATCGATATATCGCCGATACAACATTCCATGCCCTCACCTCATAGATCGCCTAAGAGCTTTGGAGGCTAGCTGATGCCGTTGTGAATGGGGAAGGAAGCGGTGGCGAAGAACTTGCACAACCATCATGACGCCCTCTCTCCCAGTGGAACCAAGGATGACTTGCAATTTCCTCGTCGTCAATGACACCGTCTCTCCCCCCGTCCCTCCCATCCCCGACCTCCTGTGCAGCCTCGCCGGTCCGTCCCTCTTGTCGTCGACCTCCTGCGCAGCCTCGCCGTGTCGGAAACGTATCCAATTTTTTTTAATTCTGGGTACACACAAGATAAGTAGACAACCGTATCGCTACTGTATCTATGTCTGATATATATCGAATATAAATACAAAAGCTAATTTGCCGTGTCATGCTTTCTAGTCTCTGTCTAACCGCCTTTTCTAGTAAAAGAAGAAATATATGTTCAACAGCCAAGCTTTTTTCTTAACCTGCTCTTCGAGGAATTAGATGTCACTCCCCTTCCCCATATTTTTCTATGCATTCCCTTAAAAGCAGATCTTCTTCATGAGCCCATGCGCTAACGCTAACATTCTCCTCAGACCGCCGACCCATTTATAAGTACTGCTGTCTGACCAAGTCACACACTCGCCTCTCTCCTCTTTTTTTTTTAGGATATGGAATTATTTATAGGAGTATATTTGCTTTAAAACCAGCTCTAGGCTCTTTAAAATAGCGATATATTGGTCCGAAACCGATATATCGGCAAAATCGGCGATATTTAAAAAAATTAAAAAATCTGATATTTGGTCGTCTCGTTTTATAGTGTGGGACCCGATATCGATATATCGGCGATATGGAATTCCATGCTGCCACCAACCAAATTGCAGGCGCTCTCATGGTGCAGGGCTACCCGCTTGTCATATTGATCATTTGCATGAGCACCCTCTTTTGAGAAGAAAAAAATACAAGTTAGTACCTTTTTTGCCTGGTTCATTTATGACCTTATCTTTTTGTTATGACCCCATTTTAATTAGGTTAGGATTAATTTTCTTAATTAGTTGAATTCCTAAAACTAGACTCCTATAGTTTGGTTATGTCAATTTTCTTAATTATGTCAATTAGGACTATAGTTTAGAGTCTATCCCATGTTAATTAGGATTATGGTTTAGAATCTATAAATATGTAAAGAGTTTTCCCTACTTCATCAGGCATGATCAATGAAATAATTATTTTCTCATTTAATTTAATCTAATCTTTCTTAGCCCTAATCATATTCTTTCTTCCCTTTCTCATATAATGGAATTACCTATAGATTAGATTCTACATCATTGGTATCAGAGCATTCGTTCATTCGGACCATTACACGTGCAACATGTCTTGCCATCACTTGACGCATTTAAAGCCGAGTAGAAGCGACAAAATGAAGAGATGCATGCAAACCGGGAGCGATGACATAAAGATATGCACGCCCAATGGCAACTCGGGTCGAACCCTATCCCAATTCCGAGTGCCGCTGTCGCAGCTGCTATTGTAGACCCTCCACTGCCGTCACCATTGCAAACTCCACCGCCACCTCTAGATCTGCCGTCGTAACCTCCTCTGCACACTGCTGCCATGACCGTGCACACTGCCACCAAGAGCTTTCTTCAACCAGTCGTGCCGCCGCCACCTTCGGGTCCACCCACACATAAAGGCGGCACCTTTGTAGCCCTTTCATTCAGCCCTTTCTGGTTGGCGACACCATCCTCTTGCTTGGCTCTGCCACCGCCTCGTCTGTTCTTGTCGACTAGGCCCCGCGCATCCTACTCCCCCAAGTCGAGGCCAATTGCAGCTATGGACCAATACCAGAGGGTCAAGAAACTGCAGTCTGAGACGGCCATCAACGAGAACGAGATTCACACCACCACCATTGTCGTGTTGCCTCGCTGTCATCGTGGTACTCCCAGCCGCATCTGTTGCCATCCACACCTCCGTCGAAGCCACCTCCGGTCGTGTTCCCCCAGCCAGGTTCGTTGACCATGGTGCCTATGAATCTGTCAAAGTCACCACCTCCTCCAAAGCCACCACCTTTAGCTCAACCACCAAAACTTTTGCAAGCTGCGACCTTTATGCTTCCAGTCGCGCCGCCGCACCACCTCGAGCCTCAGCCACCACCGAAGCCCCCGCATTTCAGACGCCCAACTTGTCTCTGACGGCGCGCTTCAACTTCCGTCACCGCCGCCCATCATGTGGCCATGGGTACCATCGTCATAGCCAGGTGGTTTCTGCCGCAATCGTTCACTCCACCATCGCACCGTCTCCTCTGCCTTTCGCCACCGCTGTCGCTGTCATATTTCCAGCCCTATCTTCACTGCCGCCCACATGGGTTGATGTCCTATGGTTCGAGGAAGATGAAAGAACTGGTTTTGTTGGTTTGGTCCACAGTTAAACCAGTCAGCCGGTTCAAGAGCCTATCTCTCCGGCTGGTTCATATTTGGTTCAACCCTATTTTCTCAATTTTGAGTAATTGGTTATGTCGTTTAAAAAAAATTGCTGATGTGTGCTTGGGTGACTCATCCACAAGAACATTGGTAGTTTTACCGTATTTTTATGAAGTTGAGCCTTTCGCAATATTCTCGCCTTTGATGCAAAAAGACGAGTACCTCGAGGACGAGGTGATGTGGAAGCATTGGTAGAATGTTATGACCCTATTTTAATTAGGTTAGGATTATTTTTCTTAATTAGTTGGATTCCTAAGACTAAACTCCTATATCAATTAGGACTATAGTTTAGAGTATATCCTACGTCAATTAAGATTATAGTTTAGAGCCTATAAATATATAAATAGTTTTTCCTATTTCATAAAGGCATGATCAATGAAATAGTTATTTTTTAGTTAAATTTAATGAAAACTTTCTTAGCCTTAATCCTACTCTTTCTTCTCTTTATCCTATAATGGAATTAACTGTATATCATATTCTACATCTCTTGCAAAGACAGATAATTTCCATTGTATGGGTGTCCTCCGTCTGCCTTTCTTTTACTCACCATTGACCATTGAGTTCTCGTCAATTGACATGATAGATGAAAATTGTGTATTTTTAAAGAAAATGTAGTGATAAATAGATTGCATAAAAATTTTATCATATGATGCAGTTGTGCACCATGCAGAGAAGAATTTTTTTGTTTCCTTCATAAAATGTATCATCATGTACATAGAGTAGAAAAAATGTTCTTGTCTTCCTTTCTAAGACCAAGCACTAGGATATTTAAAGATGGGGCCCTACAAAAACTAATTAGAGAGCATAGACGCCCCCAGCAATGCCTAGAGTTTTTTCAAACTTGCCAAAAAACAGAAAATATGCAGCCAATATAAAATTACCCACTCTCTCCAAAAGTGTCCGGATTAGAAAACCAAAATAAACTAAAATCAGTTAATTTTTTGTTTTCTAATTCACGCAGGTAATTTTGGATGGGGGAAGTACAGAACAAGGCTACAATTCGTTAAATTGGATAAGATTAAAAGGGGTAATCAGAGAGTCAATTACGAGCATGCATTTTTATGAGATCGCTAAAAGGAAAGTTAAGTGGAGCTAATCTAACATATGTAGGAGTTGATAAAAAAACTAACAAATTAAGGTCTATACAAATTTAACTGATAAGTAAAGTTGACCATGCAGAGGGCTTGGTAGAGAAAGTTCACTCAGATGGACAGTCAAAATTAATTGAATAACGAGTAGGATGTTGCTTCCATGTTTACTACGTATTTGGGCCACATTCGTTGATTATGTTAGATTAAACAAAATGTTAAACAGGATTTAAATCCGCACAAAGAGTTTCCAGAACCTGTGTATATAAAGAGCTTCCATAGGACAGGAATATTCAAAGAATTACTGCACATTTTTAAGTAGGATAGCATTGCGCAACATCATGAGCTTCAAGCGTGATTAAGATACAGACCCTTTAAGTGAAGGCGATCTTGAACTGGAATTAGTGTTGAAGTCGGTTCCAGGCTGTAATAAGTTGTGACGTCGCTTTCCATTGCAGATGTTCCCACTGCAACTAACATTTTGCCAATGTTCGCCTTTGGAATTAGGGTTTATTTGATTGGTCTCTGAAAAATCTACTGAAAATTCTGAAAAGTCGTATATTTGAAATTCTCCAAACCGAATTTGAAAAGTCAGATTCAGATGAAACAAATGAAATTAATAGAAAAAGCTCATGCTATTATTTCTATTGAAACACAAAATTTTGACTTTTATAACTTATAAAGAGGATCCAATTCCTTCATACAAGATTTACAATTAGGAAAATTCAAACTTTGGACTTGTAAGCTTGTCATTTTGTATCCATCAGGCTCTAATTTGTTTCTATTCATCTAGCTTCATCCACACTGGCAAATTTCTCATTCACCTCTCTGAAATTAACAATCAGACCAAACTATTACTTTAAGGGAAGTGAGACTTTCCCACTTGCAAAATACAAAATCCTCAACCTGTAATGGCTAAAACTCAATTTCAGGGTATCAGCTAACAACATCTGATATAAATGAAAAATAAAATACACTTCTAGTACGATGTCCAAATCACAAGATAAAGAATCCCTTAAAAATCTAAGAATGAGAAGAGACGTTAAGTGGAAGAGGCCATGGGGGATAAAGCTTGCCATTGCGAACATTTTCAAACAAGAAGGCGATTTTTTTCCCAACAAATGCATACACTTATCCTTTCATTAGTTCAGAAACAAAAAATGAAACACAGTAAGCATGGATAATCGTCGATTTTAGAACCATACTTCAAAAGGCCATAGAACTTGTTCCTTTTTGGTGGGCTGGTGTTGTCCTCTCTTAGCTGGTAGCTCTTCCGACGAACAAATATTCTCTGTTTGGTTGTGCCATGGAAGAGGGATCCCGATTGCCCCAATCAATATCATGAGACGAAGCGAATCACTTTTAATTTAGACCTTGTCCCCAATTTCTCAAACCCTCGCTACACCAAATGGGCCAAGGGACCTCCTCCTCCGCCTCGCTCCTTGTGCGGGCGCCGGCCCCTGTCACTCCCCGAAATCCCATACCTCGATCGGAGTGCGGAAGCTAATCAAAAGAGATACAATTCGAGGTAGAGATCCCGAGCATGCGACCGAACAGTCGATTTTTTAACTGATTACAATCATCTGAAAAGGACGTGTAACCGATTATGCTCGCAATCAGTGTAATACAATAATAGACATCAATGAATACTATGAAATGAATTTACTTAATAATAATCTATTTTCGAAAGTCAAATAAAATAAATCTATAAGTCTATGGCACACAATTGCCAATAATGTCATAAGCATCAATAAAAGCAAAAATAAATAACTAAATCGTCTTTAAACTCTTCTTGACGTCTGCAATCCATCATTCCACTACTGCACTTCCTTATCTCACTTTTCATTTGCGCCTGCATCAGAGGATGAGTATTTCATAGAAACACTCAGTAAGATGTAAAAACCCACTGAATTAAAACAAGCAGTATGAAGAGAATAAGAATAATAAAAGTTATAAACATTCCACAACATCTAAACTTAACCGAGGTCTACACACCTGCAAGGTTAGTCAACAACAATTCTAATTTGTAAGTATAGGAAAAACATTAATAAGGCTCCTACTACACATATGAGTAAGGAGAGGATAACAATCATAACAAAGGCTCCATACATCTAAAGTGAAAGGAGTTACAATTTCTGCTCGCTAACCTGGTCGCTCGCAAGTGACTAAAATAATATACCAGAACCACCCTAGGGGTCCTCTCTTTGGAACCCTGTCATGCGTCTAGGATGTTGGCCCCACCAGTGCTTACGGACACGATGGGCGGAGATTGAGGACCTTCCGTAATGTCCACAATCTAACGTATGTATAGTGCCTCCCTTCGGGCAGTATGGAATCGCAATTTCATAAATATAAGTGACCTCCCAAGATCTAGCAATGGCTTAATTGAGCATACTATGAATCCACCATGGGGAGAGTCTCGCGAGGTCTCCAGTAGAAGAAAATAATCATGTAATCAATATGAGCAATATCTCAAAGGAATAGAGGTCACAACACTCTAAGATCATAAGGTATCTCTTACCAGAATAGACTCTCTTATAGAGTATGGATAGAAGTATCAAAGTCTTTGGTCAACACATAACTCACTCATTAGAGTAACATAGAATAACAAAACAACTCAAACACTTTGAATAATAACAACTCACCCAAGGAGTAACATACAATCAATACATACCTTTCATGCTCAGCCCTAGATAGGAATTCCTTGTACGCATTAGAATTTTATAATATAAATATCAGAGATAAGAAATCAAAGAATCTTAGATGATTTGAATTCCAAGTAGAATATCAAACCGACATCAATGCTTTTAAAATAGATAGTTATGAATCACTTGCTCAAAGGATTATCCCTCCTAATTAGATTACTTCTAACCCAATTCTTATTGTGATATTCCATAAGTATATAGTTCGATTACTGGTATTGACATATTAATCATTATCATATCATATTACATGATGTTATTTGTATACTTAGTATTTTCTCTCAGATTCAGCTCACTGCCTCCTGCACAATAGTCCTTTTTCGACAACTACTGTGCTCTATAAAGTAAGACTTAACCTCTGAAATTTTTACTGATAACACCCTCGTGAGTCTAGTTTCTAACCCCACTGATTTTATATTTTTGCAATTTTATTTGAATTAGTTATGAATTATTTACCACCGACTGTCAGCACAGAAATAGTTCTGGCCGAGATTAAGACTCTTAATTAAACTTGATTATCTTACTTAATAACACATTATAAATGATAATACATCTTTAACAGACTATATACTCCCCTCCTAGACCAATTACAAAACCTAAGACCATCTGGAATTACTAAAGTTCACTCCTTTCTTGTGTTCTTCTATATATAACATAGTTTGTAATCATTAATACACCCCAAATAAGGCAATTAATGTAAGACACACCTTAAAGGCACAAACTCAACGTGGATCATCATCAACCAAATAATATGAGAGCTTCTAGTCTCTGAAAAATTAACAAAGTATTAGACTTTAGATGCGAATTCTCATCTAGAAGTGAAACATGAATGCACATATGATTTATGATGCACTACGCATAGAAATACGGACATAATACATTCATCTCATAAGAATCCAAACAATAACTAAGGTGCTGAATCAAAACACTTGTCAAAAGCATATAATCAGAAGAGAGAAGAGGGGAAAAACTATCCTACTTAATTCACCAAGGATTTTACCTCTCTACGCGTTACTTGTCTCCTCTGCTTCCTCCAACGCTCCCGCTCCAAGCTCTTGCAAACTCCCACAAGAAGAAGCCTTAAGGAAGATGGGTGAACGTGGGAAGGAGAAGGGAAAAGGTCTCTGGACGTTCTAAGGTTAGCACAAGCCAATTTTTTAGTGTTTATATAGAGTTGGGGGAGAATCCATTCTTAAACTAATCTTCCAAATCATGAATACTTTCAACCAATGGGAAGGCTTCACAATCCTTCTAGAGACGTGCAAAATAAGTCCAATTGGGATTTAGTATCTTTCCCAAGCAAATCCACCTCAAAAATACGCTAGAAATCGCAAAACCGCAACCGGCGATCGATCGGCTATATGGCAATCGATCGTCGTATGCGTTGTTTTACACTACTGCGTTAGAGCCGATCGATCGCCATTATTGCCGATCGATCGCTTTACGCGAAACAAAATATTCACAAATCACAGTAACTACGATCGATCGTTTTGATAAGGCGTCGATCGGTTCAGCTTACCGATCGATCGGTTCTTATGGCGATTGATCGCAATCACGTTTAATCAAAATTCAATTTCTCATATCTTTTTACTCCGAACTCCAAATCGCGCATAATAGGTGGCGTTGGAAAGCTCTTCTCACCCACTTTAATTTTCATACGGCAAAACATGACCAAATCAAGCATTAAGAGGGTCAAATTTGAGTTTTATATACTTACTAATTTTTTGGGTGTTACAGCCCCAGCGTGGGTCGGGCCGGGGATGATTTGACGCTAGCCCTGTCGGACGAGTGTCTGGCCTCCGTCTTTGCCAAGCTGGGCTGCCACGACCGCAACGCCTGCTCGCTTGTTTGCCGGCGATGGCGTGTGATTGATGCGGGCGCCCACCACCGGCTTGCGCTTGGTGCCCTTGCAGACCTTGCCCCGGCCTTGCCTTTGCTGCTTGTGCGGTTCTCCAGCGTCACTGCGCTTTCCCTCAAGGGCAGATTCGAGCGGAGAAGGGCGGTCACGGACGAAGCTCCATTTTTTTTCCAGAAAAATCAGTTCAATTTTGTCGTCTGATTTTTTCGGTGACATTTTGTACAGCGACTGAATTCAGCCACTTATTTAAACAAATACACTGAAAAGCCGGCTTATGGACAGTTTATCAACCACTTATTCATTTCTACACTTAATAATAAAATAAAACAAATGGACCCTTAGTAATCAATTGCCGAAAAATATTTGTCGGAAGTGAGCTAATGTTTGTCTCAGCATGTTATACGTGCTCAATTGGAAGTCTTTTTTTATATATAAGATGTTAACCTCAAGAAAATTGTAAAGCATGCATTAGTCTTTTTTTCTTATGTACAATGGAAAAAAAGCTAACCACAGAAGGCAGATATCTCAGCCAATTTTCCATAGCCCGCTACTGCCCTCCCTTAGCAGTGGCACCGTGGCTTCAGATCGTCTGTAGGGACTCACAGACATTTTCGTGTGAGGGGCCAATCACAAATAGACATGCTTGGGAAAACCGCGGTGTTCATTAAAGTCCTGATTTGAACCTGAAAATGTTTCGGTGACCACTTTTCAATACCATATTAAAGCACCAAGGGCCATGTGGGTGTAGGGCCCTGAAAATTTAGGAATTTACGGGCCCTATGTACATGATCATTTAATCTGGTATTGAAAATGGGTCAGATGGACTCATTTGAACCATGGTTTCAAACCAAGACGTTAATGGTCGGTTTTTCCACTCATCTATTTATGATTGGCCCTCACACAATCTGTGAGGGCATCACAGATGATCTGAAGCCGTGGCACCGCAAAGAACTAATCCACACTAATTACCACATTGCTTACCGTAAATACTTGCAAACAGCCACAAAACGAATGCATTTTCACCTACAGCTACTTGTCCATAAAAAGGAAGTTTTTACCGCTGACCTTTGAAGAGAGGAAGAGATGGATTGTCTAATTGACTATAGTTGTGAATAAACTGGAAATCGGGTCTTTTTTAATTATAATGAAAACACGAAATCGAATTCACGAATCATGGGCAAGTGATGCGTACGTGTCTTCACTTGGCGAATTGAACTGGCAGCACCCCATAGGCCTGGTATGCAAGGCCCATTAAGAATAAAAGTAGTGCTTCTATAAATTCACACGTACTGAGGTATTCAGGTGACCTTATGATCCAAGTTCTTCACTTAGGATTTTTCATGTAAAGGCCCATAATTTTTCTTGTTTTTTTGATACTTTGATCCAGGTTCTTACTAAACATTTTAGCCAGAGCCAAAAAGGTTCACTTAACATACTAACCTAGTAAAATACTCAAATTAAACGCTGAGTCAACTATTAAAAGGCCATAATCAAGAATTAAACGTACATAGTTACACGCTTTGCTAACAGATTGCTGTCTGCGGAAAAGACGTCTTCAAATAGGTAATCAGATGGGCACATAGCACCTTTTTTAACCGCTTAAGCTTGGGGGAAGCGGTTAGCTTTACAAAATTCTTTGGACAAAATGAGGAGAATGGATCGATAAATAGGTTTCTTGTTTTCTTCTACTTGTTTGTATACAATTGAAGCGCTAATAGGAAACAACCATTTGAAGGCTTCTATCCGGGTACTAGTCCTCTGTCCCCTGATATATGTGCCCACCGACACTTTCTTTAGTGTCAATTGTCAAAACGGGCAAGAACGGACGAATTTAGGTCCCAAACATATTTATGGACAATATTGGCGCCGGCAGCATCTGCGGCAGCTCGTCCGCTTGCATGCCTCTTGGCTCAAGCTGACAATGGGACCGGCTGGCTCGTCCATCTTACCATAAAAACAGACGAGCCAATGTTATCTTTGCATCTTCTAAAATGTTATACCTAAATGTGTACACAATTTTTTGTTGTGGTAGTAACTTGAAGGGATTACTGTGGCAAAATAAGAACTTGGAGGAATGCCGCAAAGGGATGAAGATCATCGTACTGTAAGGGGACCACAGTGCGCTTCACTGTGTTTGGCTGGAATGGATTTGTGGTCCAAACGGATACACAAATAATAATAAATGGAAGAAAACACCAAGAAGAAGCTTAGGATTTTGATCTGGACAAGATACTACCAACTGGTTGCTATTCAATGCTGCAGTTTTTTCAGAATTTAAACCCTAATGGAAGAACAGTGCGCTTCTTGTATTTATTATCGACCTGGCCAGGGACACTTGACCTGTCTCGTTCACTTGAATGAAATGGTCGGATAGCTGGGACCGCAGAATAAATGAAGAAAAGGGTTGTGGTTGAATCTATTGGACTCTATGAGTACAAGTGTCTAGATTTCTTCTTTGCGATGACTATTACTAAAGTTCGTATAAAAAATTGTATATTAGTGAAGTCGCCATGTCCCATCCACGCACGCAGTTTATTTAGCTCAACATTATGCAGCAACCACGTATTGCACCTTTTACTAGGTTCAAATTCTATCTCAATGACCGGTTTAATCCTAATTAATATGTCATAATGATAAGAAATATGGTATCTTCTCATCGTATAAGAAATGTTCTTGAAAGGCTACAACTGCCGCAAACTGATGCAACGCCTACAGAAAGATGCTGTTATAAGAGGTTCAGGTCATGATTGCCAACCTCAATGGATAGCACTATTGCAGGAAGTGCCCCGAAAACACGGCCACGCTAACGTAGAAGTAATAATTATTAGATCCCGAGTACTATTCCTAACAAATCGAAGGAAAGGGGAAGCGTACATCCAGTGAAGACGATGACAGCACTGCATCACTGCACAGGACTCTCTCTCTCTCTCTCTCTCTCTCTCTACGCAAGCTCACATATACTCACGTAATGTGTAGAACTGTCTCTCTGCAGTCTGCACCCATATATAGAGAACCTGACGCTATATGTGGATGCAGATAGACAGGTTCTACACATAACATGAAGCTGAGCTTACAAAGGAAAGAATGCTCGAAGGTGAAGGTGAAGCATGTACGAATTGCATGGTGGTTAATGTAGAAAAGTTTGAATAGGTACTGGCAGCCGTGGACTGAGAAAAGAAGCAAGAGAAGGGATGCATTATAAATGTAGAGAGAATTAATTTCCTGTCCATTCAATTGCACACAGAGGCAACCTTTATCTTTTTTCTTTTATTTTTTGGAAAATCCACCAGATAGAGTGTGAAGGATAAGTATTAGGGATCACATGAGCTGTTTAAGAAAAGCAAACGAAAAGGACGAAAGAAAATGAAAACGCAAAGCACGCGTTGAAAGCCCTGGGAGAGAAAGCCATAAAGGTGAGTGGGGGTGGAAAGACGGGGGGAGGGTTCAGTGGAAGAAGAAGAAGACAGGCAGAAAGGGTGTGAAAGCGACTGGGGGGTTTCGTGGTCAAGGGCCTCCCTCCATTAGGTTAGCAGATGCGAGATGTGATGCCCTGCCCTGAATAATTGTCCTTTATGTCCATCAGATAGCCACACCAAGCGTCGGCTCCATGCAGAGGCCTGCAGGGAACGTACGACCCCCCCAACTCCCTCTTTCCAAACTTCCACTGTTGCCAAAAAGGAGCCCTAACCCTAGACGACAGATCAAGCCCGGTCACTGGCATGCACTTTTCTTTGTTTTTTTTACACAGGCATTTTTCTTGTTGAATAACCCTAACCAGAACACCCGACCTCTCAAATCTCAGTCTCCACTCCCAAATGATCCTTCTCTCCTCCTGCCCTGCCCTTTGGTTGGATAACGGGCTCTGATGAAAAGCGAAGGGTTGCTGTCAATCCTTCACCTGCACCCACGTGAAGTTGCACTATATCCCTTCCACCCTCCAGTGTGTGTTTATGTGTGTGGGCTTTGCAAGCCTAAGAAGTCTCCTTCTCTGGCACAGCCCTCTTTCTATCTCTTTTCTGCTCGAAAATGAGTAGCAAGAAGAAGAGAAGTAATGAGGGGAATAATTGCATCTCCCCACATATATACAGTTCTTTTGCAGCTCTAATTGCTTGCTCCATCCTCCCCCGGCTCTCAACTTTGTCTTCCTGATCTCTTCTATTTTTTACTGTACAAAGTGAAGCAAATTACCAGAAATACATAAATGTAAACAACACGCCAAAAGAGATTGAAGGAGAAAACTGAAAAGATCAAGCCGGGAAATGGCTGCGGTTGCTCTTGTGTATGGTGCCTGCGCCGCCACGTCCAAGAGGAAATCTAGCCAGAAAGAAAGATCTCCACCTCTCGCTCTCTTAGTAGTCAGTAAGCCTCCACTCTGATCACATCAAACCAGATAGATCATCAGCATCGCTCTCTTGGGCAGCCTCTTTCAGCGTTGGCGACCAAAGAATATCATGTTGCCATCCAACGGCGACTCGTATGCCGAGCAATATTACTTTCTCGGTGATGCAGACATCCACCACCCTCCCGAGCACGACCCCACTTCCTCGCCTGCTTTCTTCGCCTTTTCTCCCGAGAACGACGAGTTCCCCTTCTTATCTCCTAGCTCCGACCCTCCAGCTCTGGAATGGGATAGAAGAAGCGACTACTATTATTCATCGGACAAACAAATCATGGATCACTATCATCAGAAGCAGCAGATAGCTGCTTCACAAGAAGACTCGTTACCTTTTAACATTTCTCCTAGTAAGAGCAAGGGAAAAGCTGCGTTAATACAAAAAAGTACTGGCTGCTCATCAGCAGTAGGAGGTGGGCAGAAGAGAAGACTGGCCAAGAAGGACAGGCACAGCAAGATCGTGACTGCTCACGGGCCGAGAGACCGGCGGATGAGGCTCTCCCTCCAGATAGCTCGCAAGTTTTTCGACTTGCAGGACATGCTCGGCTACGACAAGGCCAGCAAGACCGTCGAGTGGCTCATGGCCAAGTCCAGGCCCGCCATCAGGGACCTCTCCCGAGGCTTCTCCACTCGCGCAGCCAAGAGCGCCTCGTCCACCTCCGAGTGGGAGGCCACTTCTGGAGTGGACGAGACCGCAGACGATGACTCCTGCAAGAGCAAGCCAAAGCCGGCCAAGTCCTCAGCAGCTGCAGACAAATCGAAGACGACCAGAACTGCACGAAAAGCCGCTCAACGTCCCCATGCTAGGCAATCAAGGGCCATGGCGAGAGCTCGGGCGAGGGAGAGGACCCGTGAGAAGCTGTTATGGTCCCGGAGGCTCGAGGAGTCCCAGCAGTGGACAGAGGGAAGCCCTCTCGACGAGTCGGGCTCTCGTGTAAGCCACGACAAGAACGAACCTAGCTCTCAGTCACCAGAGCAGCAGAAAGGGTCGTCGGTCAAAGACTTGGTGGACGACCAGTCAGCTCCTTTGTCCTGCAACTCCGGTCCGGCTCCAATATTTAATAGCATCTCTTCTCATGAACTCATCAATACGCACGAGCTTGTTTCCCTTGAGAACCATGACATGATTAACTACAGTTTTCAGCAAAACTGGGACATGAATGGCACGGCAAGTCTTCAACCTTCATTTATGGACGGCCAAGCAAGCAACAGACAATGGGAAGCTTATATCAACCACAGTGCATGTTAGCAGCAGGTTTCCTTTTTCCATTTTCTATCTGTTTTTTTATACATTAATCTATCCGGATTATATATATGTAAGATAACATGGTATTGGGCTGCCCTTTTCTTCCCGCTGGTTTTTATGTACTTGTTGCTGTGTGGATAGCCCCCCTTCTTGTTCATGATTACTTCTATATATATTTCAATGGCAAAGAGAAAAAGATGTTTGCTGCCGCTAATGGAATACTGCTCTTCATTTGATTCCTTACTGCAGAATGTGATTCCTTCGCTTCTCTCCTGATGATTTAATCTTCTATGGCGTCGAAGAAGATATGTTGAAATTTAGATTTTAGTTTCAGCAGGTATATATGAAGCATTGAGGATTCTGGACCAGTAAAGTGTAGTCATCTTATATTTCAGGAGAATTTTGATGTAGAAAGTCAAATTTCTTTCTGGATCGGTTGGCACTAGTAAGTTGTTGTCTTCCTGCAAAAAGCTTGTGCTGATGTAGGAATTGATCAGTGACCCGACTTCCACAAATTCTATGATAGGTTCGTTTGATTCTTGACCGTTTTGAATGTCATAAAATGTCGGACGCTTTTTAAGCAATTGTTCTTGTCTTATATGAATCGAATTTTTGTATGGGAGAAGTTATTTTCAACGTGGTCTAGTGACAAAAAGATTTGGAACAGAAAGATTTTGTCTTGAGAATTGTTACAAAAAAGTTTAAGAATGATGTCGGCAGAAATCTTTGCGAAATCTCAATAAGCCGGTGCGGCTCATGACTAACTTATTTCCGTAAATTGTCTTTATCATCCAATATTTTCAAGACTGGGACTTACTTCAAAATTTGTGCGAGTTGAATCAACTCGGAGTCTTGGGTAACATTTTACCAAATTATGACCATTATTATATTTCTACAATATTGCCATGTCTGAATCATATATGAGAAGCAATCATTTTCTGAGTATGTTTATATATGTTTGAAGGGAATCTTCGTAGAAAGAAGTAGAAGTATGATTTTCATCAGAGAAAAAGAAAAGTAGAAGTATCATCGGCTTTATCCAATTTTCAGCATTGTAACTTCACGAATCTAGGTCAAACATGAAGAAATATCATCCATCTTTTACAACTTCGAAGCAAGCAAAACCTGAAGTTTGAAATGATATGTTGTTAAAGAAGAGGAAACTTGCTCTTTCTAATTTCATGTATTTTGTACTTTTTGGGGTAAGTTAACCATGTATTTTGTTGTTAAGGTTTCATCCATATGACAGTGCTTTTTTGCCTTTATAAATTTGAGCAATGTTGCAACAAACATGTGACCTTGTGTTATCTGTTCTGTTTTCTAGTTTTTATCATATGGTTAGTTGTCACTTCATTTGGAGATGCAGCCAAATTCTTCAGGTGCATGCTAGTGGCACCTGAGCATATCTGATTATAATCTTATGTTTATACACAAGTGGAAGGTCCTCACAAACTTCTTCAGGGTGTCATTTCATATAGAGATGTATGATCAAAAGACTCTTTCTTATGGCTCACCAACAGTTTTTTTTTTATAATCAACATGTAAACATTTAAAATGCTGTTTATTGAAGTTTAAACTTTAGACAACTAATGTTCAAAATCAACATAAATACAGTCTAAAAATCTAGATTTTGGGTAAGTAATCATATATATATTATTATACATGCACACGATAAATGAATAATTATCTCAGTGACATATATTTGAAATGTAGAAAAATGATCACTCATAAATGCATAACTCCAATTAATTCACCGAAACATGCAATTTAAATAGTAAAGAGGTACTCCGAGAAATATCTTGAAAGAATTTTTTGCAGTAAGGAGTGTGATTGCAATAAATCTAAACAAGACATTCTGAAACTTAAATTTGTTTTGTCAGCTCAAGAATTTGATTGTGGAAAGCTTTCACGTGTGCATAAATCAAACCTACTTCCTATGTTTGAATTGCTACCTTTGCCTGTGTATGGTTTCTGTCTCTCAAGAATTGAACTAGATCGCAAATTTGTTGCTATACTTACCACTTGATCATGATTGGTTAATTAGTGTCTAAGATCAGCGTGCTATAAGAGGATCAGATTAGACCACAGTAACTCTTTAGAGCTATATAATTAAGTTTCTTGGCTTCTTTAGATCTGAATTTTCATAAAGGTTAGTACTGTTGAAGTCAAAAAGAGAGGCAAATGTATTTAATTGGAAACTTCTGCGAGAGTGGAATGCTCCATCTTATATCTTCTTTGAAGAATGCCGATATTGTTGATATAGGGAACAATCTACAGAAGTAGAGCTGATGGTTGACCTTTGCTTGTGTGCATCGTATTTAGTCTAAAAGCCAAATATATGGTTGCAAGAAAATATTTTAATTTGTTTGCTTATAAACAATTTGCATACTAAATTATCAAATTCACAAGGGCAACTTTGTTCTAATTTCAAATCTATATGGGTAAAATGTCATAATAAGAATATTTGAACACACATAACTCTATAATATTTCTTTTTGAAGGTTTCATACTATTAAAGCTAGAAGAAGATAAAGATTTAAAATGTGATGACTATGAATAGTGTATTGTTTTTTTTTTGCCTGCAGAAATGGTGTACAAATGGTCTTATATATGTGTGTATTGTAAGTTTGATCTGACCTTTAACAACCTGTGGTTCGTTTGTTTTATGTGAAGAATGCCCTTTTCCGATTCAGTTCAAGCACCTTTGGGTTAATTTCAGTGGCTGTTTAGCTCAAACTCGCAGTTGGTTCATATTTTAGATTTTTTTTTAGTTTTTTATCTGTATTTTTACCTCTATTTCAAGTGTTTTTTTATTATTTAAACTGATGTCAACAGCAACTTGTAACAGTTCATCGTTTACTAATTTTAAAGTGTATTTTAGTTTTTGTTGTAGTGATAGATATTTTTGTAATGAAGCTGATCTAAAAAAAAGTCTCGGGATAGACAGGGACGCCCTAACCTAGCTGGTGAATGTGCGATGCTCACTCTGTCCATGCCACTCTGATGCACCATAAGGACATAGTACAGAAAGAAAGCATCCTGGCCCTCGTGGCTAATTTAGTTGACCAACCTAATTTTATTTTAAGTGGCTTGAGATATGGTATCAGATAAAGATATTCAGTAGTCCTGAAATTTTATGCAAGTTACAATTGAATTTCAAAAAGCAAAACATAGCAGGCGTTTGTGCATACGTAACGAGATGCGGATCAAGACTAAGAAATGAAAATGTTCCAAGTCCTTCACATGAAAGGAAAGGGTCTCCTACTCTCCTTGATGATACGGTTATCGCAGGCAAAAGTTTGACGTAGAAAATTAGCTTTATTAGGGACATGTCCTAATGATGCCCCCTCGTAAGTTACCGAGTAGATAGCTCGTTAGTTGAGGAAGTTTTTACCTTCCCTGAAGTTCTCAGATGCTTACCTGAGAAATTTATGCGACGTACATCCATGAAGATTTTGGATATATTTTGATGTCTGAGAAGGGTACAACAGTGGTCGTACGTTAACACTGTAACAGTGTAACGAGAAGATTGGAATCGTCTCACTCATCCATCTCAAGGCTTCACAGCTAATTTGAATTTTGATTTGTGGCAGGAAGGCTAAATAAGCTTTACTAAAATCCAACAAGCAAATGCTCTCTCCTTGCAGTGGGGGTGCTGTCCCTAAACTAGGGTTTCCTTTTTATAGGTGTTCTTGAAACCCTTATCTCGCGTCTCGTTCAAAATGGCAATGAATGAGTATCAACTACCAAGCAGCAGCTGGACAAAGGAGAAAGATGCCTTTTTTTTTATGCCACTCGACAAAAGATGGACAATCTTGTTCTTTGTTTTCTTTATTTTGATATAGGACAATCATGGTCTCCGGGACTACGTCCTTTCTTTTTTCAACTTGATTTAGGTTACAGGTCGTCGTTATAGATGGCACAGAACTACTTTTAGATCAAGAAGCAGCGATGGGGACGGCCAGAATAATCAAGGTCGTCCTAGGCTATCGCTCTCCACTTCCCACTTTTTTCTACTTCAAGCACTGTTCATGTTTTCCTTTCTCAGCTTTACATGCCGGCGAGTTTTGGCAGGGAAGGATGAGCAAACGGCTATTGACCAGACTTATTCTGCCTTGACGTACTGGCGGGGTCACAAGTTGTAAGCCTACAAATGGCGGAACCCTGTACTGAATAGGGAGCCTCAAAATTGGTGGCTGCTTCCTTTTCCGGTAACGGGGAATTTGTTGTTATATCTAACGAATATTATTTCGATTACAGTCTCATATTTGCTTGTTTTTGTAGAAGATGATTCATGGTGAACCCCTTCATCCTATGGGCTATACGTGTCGGATCCGAGGAGGGAGCTCTTACAAACAGTGAGGCCTCTGGAGCCTGGACTTGTGTCCTTCATGGCGTCTAACAGAGGAATGGAACCCTAATTTGTTTCTCCATCCGCCATTCCAGCCGTGTAAGTTGCCCAACTAAACAAAAAATCTTACACGTTCCCGTCTAGGGTGAATCTACAGTACTAATGCCTTTTACAAATGCCTTTCTGGTGTATGGTAGACGGTTCAGATCTTCAGAAAACGGATGTTGGCGTTTAATTCCTTCTCAACAAGATGTACACTTATGGCGGCAATGGGAATTCTTTTTACACAATCTCAAAGATTATTCCAGTTTTCCAGGAGATGTGATGAGAATCAACAGAAAATAAGGGCAATACCTAATACCTCGATCGACAGCAACTATACCTTTTAATGCGTTTTGGGCTTTTTTCCCTGTCTTAATGGTATTTCTCTTGAAATATGCTTTGGGAACTTTCTTTAACCAAAATGAAATTTCAGGGATTTTTATTTCCATTAATTAATTACATTCTCTTACTATATTTACTTCCTAATCTTCGCATAGGTATGTTATATATGGGAATCTTATAAAGGCTTCTACTATGGTTTAACAAAGAAAAAAAAGGTCTTGCCTACACCATATATAGTGTCAAAATATGTCTTACTGTTAATTATTCTTTAAACTCCATTTTCAGTATGTAATACACAATATAATCCAACTTTATACAAGTATCTGCCAGCGTTTTTTAAGAAATACAGCAAATTTTTTTGTATTTTGTATTTTTTTATTTTGGCAGAGTTTACACACTAGCTGCTCTATGATGAAACACAATACAGAAGCGGACAAGCTGTTTCAAAGCACCTTTAACGGTTCTCATTGTTAAATTCTTTGATATTATGTGTCTCGCTTTCTCACAATATTATAGCCCATGATTTTCTGCGCTAGTATTTCATATTTGTTATATATATGAGATCATGGCTGTGACTCGTGAGAACAAATTAATTTTTTGGGTAAATAGATCAAATTATTCGAAATTAATTCTTCCACTCTACAAGCTCATTCTAGTGTGTATTCTTGTTTTATAACTATCTTACTATATATTCAGCATCCAAACTTTCGGAGTTTATGTGTAGGTTTACTACCGCTTTGCAGGGAGAACTACCGTAAAACGATCATTTGAATGTCAAAAGAAAAGGACAATCAATTGCCAAGAGCATTAGAAAGCAGATAAATTCAAAGTAACCATTTAATGCTAAATCGAGCGAGTGGATTTCGAAACGGTTTTTTCGAAATCAGCATGACTGGTTAAAGGAAGCAGGTTCTTACCTTCATCACTGCTCTATTTGTGTTCTCTTTCTGCTTCCTTTTGATGCCTTGAAATGTATATAGATGCCTGCAAAATGTGAAGTGTTCTATAAATGCCGATGTGATCTTACATAGATAAACTTCAATATCTACAGTAGCGAAGAGAATAAGATGTTTCATTCTTACCTTGATAAATAGACAAATCGCGGGAGCTATTATAGGAAAGGTAATCTTCTCCATATGCAAGTATTATTTAACTTGATTTTGTCGTCAGACAAGTGGGGTTTGAGAAAACAACAAAAGAAGGGTAGGATGCAATTTGCAAGTCAACAGAATATACGATTTGTGATAGAGGGATGGTGATACGGTGCACCATAACATTGTGTCGGGCGTTTTTATGGTGAGATTAGATAATAGTTGATTTCTTTTTCTAATAGGAGCGTGTCAATAAATTTATAAATTGTACCGATATAATAGGTTTCTGCGATTAAAAAAAGTGATAGCTTGAGAACAAGACTAGCTACCTAACCATTAAATCCAGTACAGGAGAGCATGCTAAACAGAAGTGGCCGTTTCAGTTTAGCTGCCATCACCAAGTGAGAATGAATTTTGTTCTTTTATGAGAAGTTAGAATGAATTTTGTTGATGGCAGGGAAGCAAGCAAAATTTGTTTAATACTAGATTAGGGAAAATGTGAGTTATTGGCACCAGTGCAGATCCCTCTATCCCATATTAGTTTATCACATTTGAAAAATGTAACATTTAAGGAAACCGATTTGTTGATCTTTTTGCCACATCTACTAACCCTTTTTCTCCATCTACTAATTAATTACTATGAAAGGAAAACCTGGAATAGGACAATTAATGAGGGACAAATTTTTAAGTGCAGACAATTAATGTGGGATAGAGGGAGTATATTGTTTGTTTCCATTCTTCTTCTCGAAGCAACGGCAATATTTGTGACATGGTCTATTAAAATGGATACACTCCGAATTTTTGTTAGAGCTTCTATCTTTTGCTGCCTGATATGAAGGTGCAGCTCCTCATTGGTCCATTTATAGAACCATAGAGATGAAGTGCTGTGTAATTGTTGTGGCTTTTGTTGTGCTCTTGTTTATATTTAGGTTTGTCAAAATTGTAAGCAACTTGAATGAATTGATAACAGGACTTTCTTATACAGCATAGCAAGGCTTCTGATGAGTGCATGGTCCCTTGACCAACTTCCTTTGCAGTGGATGTTCTTCACGCAAATGACAAATTTCACTAAGACAATGCATGAAGAAACTTCTAACTGCAACTTGGTGTTCGAGAAGTTTTCTATTGTCTTGCCATTTTCCTTCGCGAAGGTATTTGAAGTTCGCCTTTTGAGCTAGTGAGTCGTCAAGATAATTGTAAGCGTGCACGAGGTTATCAGTTATCACGTCGGTTACAATAACTAAGAGCTCCTTGTTTTAAATTTTGCTGGAATAACTAGTAGTTTATGGTCTTATGAAGTTAATGCATGTGAAGCATCTGACATTGTCATGATAGTTACTTCGAGATTTCCTCCAAGTTTATTGTTGAAGAATAAGTTATGAGAGTACACATGATTTTTCCATATTACATATTTTTTCAAGCTTATGCCATATAACCTGGTTTTGGGACCTAGTCTTCCAATTTTGCTCTCCCTCTCGATACTTCATGTTTTATTCACCCTGAGCTACGCCTCATTTTACACAAGCATCCCCCACAGTGATCATATGGCAAAGAAGTTCTCTTTTTCAAGATAAATTTATAAATAGAGAACATGCAGTGAAACTGCTATTATTACACTTTATTTCTTCTTTTTTTTTTCTTTTGAAAATTTCCATCCCTACTAAGTAGTGTCTCAATATCCTTGAGATAGTGTCACGAGAATAAAAATAAGGAAAAATAAAAAAAAACGTAAAAAATGGGCAAAAACGGATAACAAATGAGAGATATATAATTCGTTCAATTTTATTTTTAAATCATATCATCGATGACATAATTTGCCACCTCCTAGACACAAAAGACACTCTATCGTGTCTACGATAACATAATAGAAGAAAAATCATATCCACGAAAACATAATCATACGATCATTCAAATGTATTATATATATGTACATAATAGAAAAAATTTAAGTGTGTAATTTTAAATTTATATGTGTATTTTAAATTACAAGTAACAAACAGTATTCAAATTAAACATGTATTTAAACATCCGATACTACTATTATCGTGTCCTCAAATACACGATAGAACTACAATCGTGTCCACGAAGACACGATCACATGATTCCTCAAATATATTGTGTATATTAATAAAATAGAAGAAATTTAAACATATAATTTTCAATTTGTATTATGTATTTGAATTACAAGTAATATGCACTAAGTAAATTAAACATGTATTTAAACATTCAATAACACCGTTATCGTGTCTTCCAATACACGATAACACTGCTATCGTGTTCTCCAATATACGGTAGCACTTATGTCCCAAAACTAAGTTATATGACATGAGCTCGAAAAAATTAAGTAATATGGTATTTCAGGCTCATTAGCTAGGTAATACGGAAAAATCTCCATGAAATGAGTGAGAATTCAGTAAGATGAAAAAAGAAAGGCGATATCTAGAGGAAGCCTCAATTTATCTATTCCTTATGAAAAAGAACTGCTCAGATTTTACAAATAATTCAACAGCACAACCAGAGTGTTATCATGGCAATCTTGCTATGGCAGTACCGTATAAAATGCCAAGGGAGTACTGTCCTTAAGAACCTTTCAGAAAAGCATATCTACTCGCGTAAGTAGAAAACAACACTTTGCTGGATAAGATTTGCAATCGCAGTTGGCAGCTAGGCCGTCACATCCCCAACCAGGGCATTAAAAACAGAACGAGCGAACCGGCCTTCCGCATGTTGCCGGGAATCTTGCTATCAAGTCGTTTAAATGCACCTACTCATGGCCATAAGTCTTGCTGCTCAATCCTAGCTCAATCTTGCGGATTGTACGTAAACCCTATATTTTTGTGGACTAGATTCTAGCTACACTTCTTCCTTTGGCCTTTGCCACTTAGAGCTGGGCCTAGTTTTAGAGAGAGAAATTGAGGATGCTTACTGTACAGTTATCCCTTTGTAATGAAGCTATCTCAATGTCTCTTACGATAATTATTGGCACTTTCTCTTAAAAAACTTAATTGGCACTGCATGTTACTTGCACTTCGACTATAACTACAAAGTACAAACTACAGAGGTATAAGAGCCATTGACGAGCAACTATATTAAAATGGTTTGTGTACTCTATACTGAGACATTAGGTGAACGGCCATGACTTTTTATGAGGGGTATTTTTACGAAAGAATACATCAAAGGACTGTTCCTTGTCTGTATCCTTTGCGACAATATAGAGACTCTAAAGCCGAGACATGAGCGCCAGTGGCTTGGGTGCTTTCTGGCTAGTCCAAAAGAGTGAAGCATAGTTTCGAGAATGGCAGCCTTTTTGGCTCGTCTGCTAGCTTACACGTAAAAAAAGAGAAACTTTCGTGTTTGTACAGTGTACCTACTGAATACTGATCTGTGATCCCAAATCTTGGATTACTTCATTCATTTCACCATAAAAAAACCTTTATATCATATCATGGGCTGTGCCGCTGCACGTCAGTGTGGCTGTTCCCCTCGAGCTGTGCAGTTTCTGTAGGAAACACATTTTGGATTAGTAAGACGTTAACTGCTCAGAAGCACGCATTTTGAACATGTTCTTAGCTTTTACTTTTTAGATATCATTTATTTGGTTAAACGTAGATTCTTTGTAGATTATTTCTTTTTCATTCAATTCTTAGATATCACGGGTGTGAGAAAAAAATTATCCAGATTCCATCTTACTGCTATATCCTTCCATATCTAGTAGTCCACCTTCTGTGTTTTTGCAGTGAATTAACATCGCGATAAAGGTAATGTGCTAGTAGGAAATGTTTCGGCTCTCCTTTTTGCGCAAAGGTAAAACCTCCCCAGGTTACATCCTGGGAGTCGATAAGGACTTTCGCTAAAGCTAAGCTATTAAAGCAAATGAGGGGAAAAGCTTCAGCCTCGAGGAGATAAGCTTCTGCATGGCAAAGAGAATCTTACTTTATCTGAAGGCACTTCTTGGACATTACACAATGTTCATACTTCAATTACTTTCTATTTGGACACCTTCCTCCAAAGGAAGAGAATTCAACTACTTCATTAACTCTCGTGTTTGGATTTGGTGCAAAAATTCGGTATAGAATTATCATTGTCCATTCACATTTGCCTGAAAAATAAAACGCATGGATTTAATCATGCAGAACCCTGTCAAATAGGTACAAGAGACATTCTCGAATGAAGGGTTTCCTATTCAGTGGATTCAACATCAGATGATGAGGCATATGATGTGCCAAAAGGAGACACTTAGTAGTACAGCGACGGAAAATTACTTGCCGAATGCTAGAAATAAAAGTGTACAGGGCCATAACGCCGTAAACGAGAACCAGAAAATATGAGATTGATATACTATATGAGAAGAACACCTCAGTTCGTGATACGACAGAGCGCAATGGTTGCATGTCACTGTAGCAAAGAGATAACACGTTGTATAAGCTCATCCTTTTTGCCACTTAGTTTGGCTTTTTTCGTGCCAAGGAAGGATTTTAGCTGAGGAATGGACAGAGATCCCAGCTGGCCTTTCGCGTGACAATGCATAACCTACCCAAACAGAATTCAGTGATGAATGGAACATATAAAAGCGCAAACCAGGATCTAATCAAATAATAGTCTGATCCAGATACCTTTGCATTTATGTCAGATGGATCAATTTGTTGCTCTGCCCTTTTTTTCGTCACCGTTTGCTCATTGGCTCCTCTAGAGTGAAAGAACACTAATGGACGTCAGTGTCTTCAGTCATGTTAGGAAAAAGAAGATTTTCCCGTTCCAACCTGGTTTATGATCAATTAAACAACTATTTCCTCAAACCCCAGGAGTGAATTAGTAGATTTCATTCAGAAAATAGCTATGAAACTTTGGCGCACACAGAAACGATTAAAAATGGGGCATTCGCAGCCAATACAAAATTTTACAACTTATCAGTGGATACAAACCAATTGAACTTGCAAGTCTAAGACTATATTATTACTATTTTTATTTTCTTTGGCTGGGTAAGTATAAAAACGATATTCACTCGTCATTAGCACTATCATAATTTAAAGAGTGATGCTACGGGTCCTCCACTTTGTATCATTTTGGTACGAAGAACAGCAGTTTACACTTTACAGCTTATTGCATCAGACCGTGTTAGCTCCCCATCATGGGCAGTGGATGCAGGCAACGGTTGGGTTTGGACCGTGGTTTCCTAATATAAAGCACATTAAAATACTAAGCAGCCGCAAAAGCGTAAATGGCAAAGAGCAGTGTACTGCGATTAAGGAACTAAATTCGCATGCTTCTCATGAAAGCATAAATGACAGAAGATAGAGAAAATTTGCTTGCAAATGCATTATGTTAGCAACTTAGTGTTACTAAAACAACACCACAAAATGAGCAGGGAACGAAAACTTATCTGAACTTTAGTTGAAACAACCTCCTCCCTTGCTTTCTCCACTGGTTGCAGGCATCATAGAATTGTTTGAAATAAGATAAAATTTTCCACCACAAATTCAAGTTTCCTAACTGTGCAAGACAAACCTTTTCCAGATACTTGTTGACATCTAGTAGAAGCTTTATTGACGACTTGCTGCAGCTTGGCATCTGAAGGTACACTTCTGAAATTCTGGATCCAAATTACCAATTATAGTTGCATACAAGACAATTAGCATGCCAAACCTTCCAAAAGAAAATTCTTAAAAGCAACAGCATTGTGAATACTATGGTGATGGTCGCAGCAGCAGCAGTAGTAGTAGCAATACATATAACTGCAACACTACTGATGACGATGATCATGATAATGTTGATGCCATGTGAAAATAATTAGGGAAAAGTAATTGCCAACTTACATTTCTAGGTAAAGCTTCAGAATTATGCTTCTGTATGCTACCTTTGCTGTTTTGTAAAGCTTCTAAATCTAATGAGCATAAAGATCAGCTAAGCCCCATTTATTGGAAAAATACTGGTACATTAAGTGTGACTTCATATTTTCATAGTAGCTTTCACCTGAAATGGGTCCATTTTCATTGGAATGCATTTCTTTACTTCTTGCGGGTTGCAATGTAGAACTATGACTGACTACACCATCTACAACAGAAAAGCTTTTATCATACAGTAGTAATTGTATCGTTAGTAGCTGCCAATAAGGAACGTAGTTCTCCTTTCTTTTCATGTTTTGTCAAGAATCGTTTGCAGTTAATAGAAAAACATCATGTGACCTTAACATTTAGTTCAAGAAGGTTAAGTCACCTGAATAAGAGTTTTTCCTATCCCGTGTGCGATTCATGAAGAGTGGCCTCAGTTTAGTTGCACTGGCTTGGGAAACAAAGTGCTGACTGCACTTATCAGGTACAATTAAATTGCTTGAACTGATGACTTTGTTTTGGTCCGATGTTGGATCAGACGTGTCATCAGCAAAGCAAGGTCCTAAAACAGGTCTCGGGGTTCGAAAATCTGAACACCAAACTCAGAACTGTAACTATTCATAGAAAGAATCACAAAACGAAAATCATCAGGATAGTTTTACATACCAATATTGGAAAGCCGAGCCTGAAAACTTGAGATTTTTCTACCAAAATTTTTAAAAAACGAAGCGTCGTTTTCATCTTTCGCCATGCATTTATAGTTATTACTGGAAGCTTTACTCCATCCAGATATCTCCGGGCTGGTAGGAAGTCGGAATGCCCCCTGAATTTAATGTCATTTTTTTCAATTGACATCTAAACAGGTGTCAGTGAAAAGCCTCATATTCACATGCTACCTTAAAAACATCAAATAAATAGCTACATCTACAAAACGTATAAAGCTAAATTTGTAGTCCATAGTGTAAAGGGTAGCATGAAGTACATTAATCTTCAGAAGGCCTCCTCCAAAGAAGTTCCAGGCTGAAAGAAGAAAGGACAGCCTTGTTAGCATGCAGGTGGTTCAGATCTAACCATCTATATTGCCTAAGAAAAACGCCAAGAAAGTCACAGCAGTCACACCCTTAGATGTGATGTAGTCAGTTGATATGCAGTCTAACCTTCAAGAATCTTCAAAAATAACTCCAGTCCCTCATTTGCTTTTGACACTCTAATAGATAGTGGAGCTGGAATAAGTCCTCTTCCTTGAAGAACAAAAGCTGATGGGAACCTATTGCTCACTCATTTGAAAAGATACAGAGCAGATTCAGCCATTTGAACCTTGTACTATCTGTCTAAGCATCAAATATAGGACAACCACATTGCAACTTTGTGATATAATATAAATTCCAATCACTTGTAACAATAAAGCAATGAAGCTTAGACACCTCGAATTGAAATAAGATCATGACAATGAGAAGTGGCACATTAACAACTGAGAGTAATTGGAAACAACATGCGGAAAAATATATAAAAATGAAGTGGACGCAACCATTGCATGTCGGAAGGGCCTCCAAGGTCAAACCAGATCTTGATGAAGTATTTGCTTGGAAGTGCAAGGCCATGCTGTTGGAACACAAAATCTTCCATAAGTTGGAATGTTAATCACTAAAGAAGAGAGAAAAAGAAAGAAGAAAAACAAGATCTAAACATAAAAGAAATGTATACCCTCACCTTGTATGACCAAAATTGCTCTATGGGTTCAAAGTTGCTCCCACTAGGAAGGAATCTTCTCAGACCTGTCATGACAATTACACCAATACAGTTAAGATATCCTAATCTAAACTCACTGATAACGAAAATTACACAATCTGAAATAGCAAGAAAAGCATGCCTGTCACCTATGATATGACCTTCACAAAGGGAAGGAAGTACAGAGCATAATGTCTCATGATTGTGATTATCAACAAGAACCTCCTCATCATTATTAAGTATCTCTAGCTCTTTTGGACTAAGAAGATTAGAAATCTGGAAAAAAAAAATTGATAGATAAGAGAAAAGATAAAAGTGGATGAAAATTTGTAGAAAAGTGTGCAAAAGGCCAAATTGGTAAATGATACCTTGGGCCGTTTGAAGTGCACAACATCAGGGGAAACAAGAAATATAAATGAATTATCAATGTCGGCTTGAACTGTCTGCAAAATCAATTAAATATATGGTTGGTAATTAAACATATCAAAAAAAGTTATCATAGTGCTTCTGAGAACAGAAATAGATTGATGTGCAAACATGTGGGATTGTATTTTCTTAAGGAGAATTTCGAGAAATAAACAAGAACTATCTCCAACTTGGGAAAATAATCATCTAAGCACAGTCAAGCTTCTGAATAAGACACCATTACACTTCAAAGGGGGTACTGCCCTAAGTGGATTATACTCCATGAAAAGCTCCTCTCACATGCATTCGTAAAAATTCAGTATCTAGAAACTCCAGAAGATGCTAACAGAAGCGTTTTTCTTCTCTTTAGTTAATTTTCAATGATATGGCACTTCTCAGAAGAATATGCAAGGCTGGTATTGGTAATGTGTATGGGATTTTTTTCTCTTTTTTCTTCTCTTGTCCACATAAGCCTCATCATAGCATGCAATGCACGGAACTTCTCTTCTTGAGAATTTCAAAAACCCTTGCTAACTGTGTTCGATTCCCAAAATTTTGTGGTTAACATATGGGTCCTAGGTCACGCAAATTACATATTGTTGTTAAAGGAATATATATTCAGCCAAAGCCAGCTTAAGGGATGACCATCCATAGAATTCTGATGCTGATACAACAATCAAAGACATACTTACAAAAGAGAAGGATAAGTGAGCCAAATGAAGACTCCCTCTGTTCTGATTCAATAGTTTGCATTTGTTTTCTAAAATGAGCTGATTTAAGTCTATTTGAGAAACCAAATCCAGAATACTAACAGTGGACAGCGTGAGTATTTTTCTACTTCGAAGAAGGATATCATGCATTCATGTGAACTTAAAAGTGTAAATTAGATGAATATTTTACCGCATGAAGTGCACAGAGGTGATTTTTCTCTTCATTGACACCAAAGTCCGAACGCACAATACAGTTATCGCCAAGGCAGCACCATTTAGCTTCTTCCAGAAAGAAAGACCTCAATGCGCAGTCTACAGCTTTAGCAATAAGAGGTCCTGAAACTCCTGAAGCCACCTCTTCCACGGCCGACACCTTTTAAAAAATGGCGAAACTTGCTGAAAATTTTAACCTTCTAGCGCAATGTCCAACTCCATTTCAAGCAAAACAACAGAACTGTGCCGAAACACCAACTTATAGGACACAAAAACGGTAAATGCTAAACTCACGTTGGTAATTGGTAAAGCTTGCGAGAGTTGTTTGATTGCGCGCTCAGCGGATTCGGACTGAGACCTCTGCAATACAAAACCTGGATCAAAGAACTTCATTTAAAAAAAAAAGGAAGAGGGATTTTCTTCTCTTCTTCCACAATGCGAATACCTGGTAGATGACGAAAATGTCGGGCGACTGAGAGAAGCAGGGCAGGCGAAGGGTGCGGGAGAGGTTCCAGCAGAGGGATTGGATGGAGTAGAAGTCCGGAGAGGGTTGCGAGAGGGCGAGCTTGACGAGGAGGAAGGACGAGAAGGGGGCTTCGATTCGGAGGAGAAACTTGTTCCTGAACATGATCGCCTGCTTGCTGCGAATCTCCTGCTATGCCGGAGCAGGAGTTCGAGCCATTAGCGGTCCGATTCGATGGCTCGTGTTATATTTCGCACCATCACATGTGAGCTGTGGCTCATCTAATTACATGACACACGAATCGCAAGATGACAGGGCTTTCTACTACCGGAATAATGTTAAACTTCTTTATTATAGACTGCCTCATCCATGATATATAATATGCTTCACCTGTCCAAGGTTTATCTTTTCGTTGACAAGAAGAGGCTGACCTAAGGCATGGTCCCGGCCACCCCATCAACACCCTGTTGGTTTCCAAACAATTGTATGATAGTGATCGAGGGTAGGGAATGTTGGGAAGCATCGATCAGGATAAACACTAAATGCTTCAATCGACAACCTTAAATGAATAACAAGGCTAGAAGATCTATCTGCCAACTATATCAAATCAAATGGCGGCAAAAAAAAAAATTGGAGCTTATCAATTTCAGTATCACTTTTTTTAATATAATTTCAGGATGACTTTGCGAGAATAATAAGTTAACTATACTGTGGCCTCTAATGGGCTCAGTTATCCATGTCGAGAGCTCCCTCCAAGAAAACCTGCCCCAACTGCGTGGGAGGACGGATCTCAGTACCACAAGATACATGAAATTTGAGATGACTTACTAAACAAAAAAACTAATTTACAACCAATCTATGAGGCAAAAAAAAATTGGCACTTAGCCCCATGTGTCATTTAACTGCTGCTTGATCAGTGTGGCTTGTGAATATTATGCAAATAAAGCTGCGGGCACTGAATTTAGTTTTACCTCTTGCGCTTATATCTGCACCAGAGAAAACGATCCACAAATGAGACAACCTACCACAAAATTTTTCATTACGTTAATGGACACTTTATACAGTATTTACCTCGACTTGCTCTTGAATGAATTTTTTGATTTTTTACTAGCACCTCCAGACGTGTTTTTCTTTGAGAGTGCCCGTCTTTGATTTGCTTCAGACATATCACTCTGAAAGAGTTCTTTCATCTCCTCTGTCCTAGATTGAGTTCTTTTGGAACCACGTTTTAGAGTCTTATTAGCCTTTTTCACAAACAAACCAGCATCTTTTGCCTTTTTAATGGCTTTTGCTGCTTTTGCCTTCTGGTATCCCACCTCAACGAGTGATTTTCCTTTCTTGTTGTTCGCACCAACCTGCAACAAAAGATTGTTTAATTTCAGTTGAATTGTTCCACCAATGACCAAAATATTCCTCCAGTGGAATAAATGTTTTGAAGTCAAATTTTTGCCTATTGGAATAATTGTTTTGAATTACTCCTCAAGTGGTATAGTAACCTAAAAAATACTCCCTCCGTCCCATATCAAGAGTCCTATTTTGCGTTTTAAAATAAACTATTTAGTTATAAAACACTTAATATGGGATGGAGGAAGAAGAAGGGAATGCGACTTCAAAACAATATGAATATGGAGCTACATAAAATCATACTTTTTTTCTGAAATAACTGATTGTTAGAGCAGACACAACATAAACTATAGGACTATACAGCCACCAACCTCTCCAGTATCGGTTTCCTCTTCTTCCTCCTCCATTTCTTGAGCTGCTTCTAGTCGTCTACGCTTTTTTCGAGGCATATTTTTCTGATAGATAGCAATCAAATGAGAATGTAGCTATTACTTCATACTATTAAAGCTCTAATGGAACATACGAACAATTAAGGGATGGAAATCAAGAAAACCTCACGCTCCCGCCGTCTTTTCTCTTTCAATTTAAGCTCCTCCGCTTTAGCAGCACTAATAACCTCATTGACCCCACCACCGTCTTTCACCTTCGATTCCTATGAAATCAAAGAAACATCACCATTGAGTGGGCACATGAACATGTGAATTGTGAATATCAGATAGCATAGTCCACACAAATTCTAGAGCTAATTAAGAAGATAATATCTTGATCAATATACATACTTTTGTAGCTCTAGCTAAAAGTTTCTTCTCTGTCTCCGTAGTGAACCAAGTTCTTTTAGGTCGTGAAAAGATCTCTTCTTTGTGTTCAATCATGTTTTCAGCCTGCAAAATCACAGCAGTCCAGGTTATTACCACTGGTATAATGGTGATAATTAAAGAGAAATTGCACAGATTATTATCTACAATGGAAAATACAATAGACCTTTACAGCTTCCATTTCAGCTTTTCGTAATTCCCTCTCTTCCCTATCCAGTCAAGAATTAATTTCATTGAGAACAAATAACACATCAGAAACAAAACAGTAGGAAAATACAAAAAGAATTACTTTTCTTCCTGAAGAACAGATGCAACTTGGTCTTCCATTTGTTCAATTGTCTGAGACCATTTGGCTATGGACTGCTCTGCAACTATTCGACTCTTCAACTTTGAGCCAGCTCTTTTTGCCTAAAAGGTCAAAGAGCTTGAAAATTCAATATCATGTGTTGCACATTTTAAAACCATGCCAATGAGCCTAATTACTTGTTAATCAACCAAATTAATTTTTCTCCTTCTAAATACTTTTTAATTGAAGCATCCATCATTAAGGGACTCGTACCAATTGCAGGAAACTGGATTCAGTTCCCCCAAATAACAAGAAACCGTTCAACACTGAAAAAAAGAAGTAAAAACGTGGAGAAAGGGTTTATCTACATACTATGGCTTTCAGGAGGGAGTAATCGTTATCAGTGACAAAAGTAACAGCATATCCTTCTCTACCAGCTCTTGCAGTTCGACCCACACGATGAACATAGCTGCATAAGCAAATAAGTGTCATATTGCAAGACCGTGAAAATGTAAATATACTTAATCTCTTAGAATGTCTATGTAGAGGGAAACTCCACTTGTTATAGTGCACAACTGTGAGAAAAGGAGTCATCACCTTGTAATGTCTCGTGGGCATGCAAAGTTAATAACTGTCTGAACTCCAATAATGTCAAGACCCTACAGTAAAATATAAACAATTGACTATTATAAGTCATAAATAATATGAATCATGGTGAATTGTCAAAAGAAGCATGCATCAGAGTTTATTGGTCCCTTCCAAATTCATACTCTTGAAGCAACAAGTAAATATATAAATAGCATGGTTTTTAAAACCGGACCGGACCGGCCGGTCCGACTGCGGAAAACCGAAACGGGTAGACAGACCGGTTAGGTCAGGGCGGTTAACCCCGGTCAGTTGACCTGGCCGGTTCAGAAATAAACTGGCCAGTTGACTCGCTAAACCGACGAATAGGACCGGTCCGGTTCAGAGTTTTAATGGGTCAAACCAGTATTTTTCTATAAAAAAGACTTGTTTTTGCCAAGATTCGAAACCAGGACTGACAACCATCATCCCCCAACGCCTTATCCACTGGTCTACTTGACTTTTTATGTTTATTATGCATAATATATATATATATATGATAAATATATATAAGATGGGCATCAGTAGTGTTCTCTCCTAATATCTATCCCGGGTCAAACCGGTTTGACCCGCGATTTGACCGCGGTCCAACTGGACAGGCCAAATTTCCGGGTCGATGGCCGGTCCAGTTTTAAAAACCTTGATAAATAATCTGTACAAGCAACAGATACCGATCTAGCTATCAGAAATTAACAGACTGAAGTCTCAGTTATCCAAAATATTATTGTTACTCACACGGGCAGCAACATCAGTGGCTACTAGAAAATCCGCTTCCTGCTTTCTGAAAAGCTCAAGGGCCTACAAAGACAGACACACAGGTACTTAGCAATGGCAGCAAACTGTGGGGCTCTATTTACTTGCAAAAGTTGATTATGTACAATATACAAAAATAGAATGATAGATATCTGAGAATATGAAAGCTGATGAAGTAAACTAGAAAATGACTATATTTGCAGAAAGATTACAACCTCAAACTTGCTTAAATAGACAAGACCCAACTGATTCGAAAATGTTTCATAGAAAAACAGATATTTGTCACTTTATTCTCATTTAAAAAGGTAAAAAGAATGTATATTTTAACCTCAAATTAGATTATGTAAGTATATATCTATGTTCATATGGTGGTGAGCTTTCTTTGTTAGAAAAAAATAAACTAACCCTCACACTTAAGAAAAAAATTAAATACAAATGAAGGTGAAAGGAAAGTAAAAATGGGTCAACTTACGTCAAGCCGCTGAACCTGCGTGAGATTACCATGAAGTTCTGCAGCTTTTAAACCAGCAAGGCCAAACAAAATTTTCAAACGATGTGCAGCCTGTTTCGTTCCACTAGAACCACAAACAACAGTATTAGCATCTTATATACAAAAAACGAATACAAAAAGCCGAACTACATTAACTCTCTCAACTGCATTCCTCAAATGAACAGACAAAACACAAGCAACAAAAGTAAGGAACAAACCACTAACAGTTTCATTTGAAAAATAAAAAATAACAAATATTATGACAATAGATTAGTAATGGCGAGAATGAAGAACCCTTATTTAAAACCCTTCCATCTGAGTCTGTGAATGACATAGTCAGCATGTTCTTAAAAGAAGCTATTGCAGATGTGTATTAAGAAAATTATTTACCATATTCAATGCCAATATAAAGGAATGTAAAGCTAAATTAAGCATTTACAAGTTCTTTTAAGTTAACTATTACAAGTTCTTTTTAAGTTAACTAAGTGCTACTTTTTTTTATAAGAAGTTCATACTACTTAAATCCAACTGCAATGATAGAAGTATTATAAAATGGAGAAGCTGACAACACAAAAGGCGCTTAAATAATAAAGCCGAGTTTCTGGTCAACTGTGCCATCAATCTTTAAGGTCATAACCTTTAGTAATTTATATGTTCAATGCTAACCTGAAGATGATAACCTTTTTGGTGAATGTTCTAGAGCATAATGAAAGAAGAACTGCTTCTTGGTTTGCTTCACGATTACGACGAATTCTAAGAACCCTGCAATCATTTTCAGAACAGGATATGAGTCTCCAACAACAAGAGAGATGGCGTTGTTGTATATAACTTGCAACATCATCAGAGTTTTGGGAGAGAATAAAACAAATTTTAGAAAAGTAGGTCACATTCTCAACAAACCAGAGAAATAGGTTTAACAAGAATTTAGACTAATAAGTAAAATTAATCTAAAACATTGAGTTAATATTTCCAATTAGCAGTAAGCATAGAGCAATCTCGGTTCATTTTATACTTTTTTATTTTTGATACATCGAAGATTGCCCACCCCCCAAACCCAATTCCCCTGCCCCCAAGGTACCACCACGGGCTCAAAATTCAAGCAACGCTAAAAAAGTGTCACTGCAATCTCTAAAATAAAATCTTACTCAAATAAAACATAAAGGACAAATATAAACACAAATTTTCCGCAGATTGAACTCCTATTTAAAACTGGAAAAAAAATACATATGTATCAAAGGAAAGGATGTATTGATGCAAATAAAAAAAAATCATAACACTTGGTTGACCATTCCCGTAATTAAATACTCAACTAAAAAACGTGAGAACACTCGGTTAACAATATATTTATTGAAACCTTTGCTCAATATCAGGGGAAATAATTAACTAGGAAAATGAAATTGTATGGTATAGATTTTATGACAGAGAGAAAGGAGTAGGTATTCATATGGGAATACTCTTCGGTTAAGGTAGCAGGGCGTTTTGTAGATGGATCAGCTGAAAGGCGGACGGGCTTGGTAAGAGAAAGCTTAACAAGTTCATCAATCTCCTCTGTCATTGTAGCCGAAAATAACATGGTCTGCCTACGTTTTGGGCAAAGGTGGATCTGCAAAATGATACATCAAACCAATATTATACATTAAGAATGCCAACTCCATATGCTTTCATTTCTATGAAGTTATATAGAAGCAAGTATTATCAATTAATTAATGGAGAACTGCCATCTCAAAACCGGATATAAGAATAGGTTAGCATTCATGGTTCGTAATATCTAAGATAGATCTCAGATATATCTACCGTATTTGCCACTTGACAGATACAAGAGATGGGAAAGATATGTTTTTCCCAATATCTAAGATATATCCTAAATATATCAGATAGATCTTAGATATTGGCAAAACATCTAAGCTATTCTGATATATTGGACCCTGTCTAACCTGACCAGTGATTTTTTTGCAACCCATTATTCCATGGCTCCATCCTTGGCTCCAGCTTAGTTCCTCCTATGTCCTTTCACTCTAAAAGTAGGCATCTAGTACAATACAAACATTTTTTTTACTCTCCTTTGTCCTTTCACCTTAAAAGGAGGCATCTAAGTACAGTTACCAGGTTTCATGTCAATAGCAACCGTTACCATTATTACTATAACTACAACCTACCCACAAAATGGGATCTTACATCATCTTCTTAGGGATAAGTATAAGCCATGTGAATGTTATTGATTTCTCTCTCCTATATCGCATTCTAAGTTTATTTGGATGAACACAATCAAGTTAAAACTTGTTTCTCATTACTAATCTTGTTGTCTGCTTTATGAGTGTACTTTGTGTTACTATAAGTGCATTAACATAGTGTTATGATTATTAGTGATTTTAGATGATAATATAGGCTTAAATTGACAAAATATATGTCAAACATCATTTTTAGGCCACCAATGTTTTTTCCCCAATATCTGCGATATATCTCACAGGACTTGCTCTAAGTCTCTCTTAAGGACTTGAGACAAAGTCTTGTAGGTGTCAAGAGATTTAGTGATAGAATTATATTAGTGAAACTAGTGTTAGGGGATTTCATAGTTAATTTTGTTAGTGCTTATGCACCTCAAGTAGGACTAGGAGAGGACCTTAAGAGGCAATTTTGGGAGGAAATGGACTTAGTATTACAAGGGATACCTAACGGGGAAAAGGTTATTATAGGAGGCGACTTAAATGGGCACGTAGGGGCAAAGAATATAGGTTTTGAGAGGGTGCATGGGGGTACGGTTTTGGGGAGCGGAATGAAATGGGAGAAATTATTCTTGATTTTGTAATAGCAAACGATCTAAGCATAGCAAATACCTATTTCAAGAAGAGAGAAGAGCATCTAGTAACTTTCAAGAGTGGACCGCACAAGAGCCAAAAAGAGCCAAATAGATTTTTTCTTAGTTAGAAGCGAAGACAGAACTAAATGTAAGGATTGTAAGGTTATACCCGGTGAACCTATAGCACTTCAGCATAGATTAGTTGTTTTAGATGTTCTCATAAAGGGGTGGAAGAAGCGAAGTTCGGATAAAGTAGAGCCTAGGATCAAGTGGTGGAACTTGATAGGTGAGATGCTCAACACTTTTGTGGAGAGGTTGAGGTTTGAAGGGGATTGGAACTTTTTAATTGAGGAGCCAACAATGATGTGGGGAAGCATGGCTAAGTGTATTAAAAAAGTAGGAAAAGAAGTACTTGGTGAAGTGAGGAGGAGAGTGGACGTTAAGAAAGAAACTTGGTGGTGGTGTGAGGAAGTCCAAAGAGTCATAAAGGAAAAGAAGGGCTTCTTTAAGGAGTGGCAAAAGTGTAAAAATCAAGAGAATTGGGAGAGAGATGTTAAGGGAAAGAGAGTGGCTAAAAAGATAGTGAGTGAAGCTAAATTTAAGGCGTTTGATGACTTATATAATAGGCTAGGGATGAAGGAGGGGGAGAGGGACGTTTATAAGTTAGCCAAGTTAAGGGATAGGAGGAGTAAGGACTTAGAGCAAGTTAGGTGTATTAAAAGTGGAGATCAAAGGGTCTTAGTGAAAGATGAGGAAATTAGGGAGAGATGGCGTGAGTATTTTGAGCGTTTATTGAATGAGAATTATAGTAGTGGGATAGAGTTTGAGTCTAGTCTTGTTAAAGAGGTGACTTATTTTAGGAGATTCTCCATAGAGGAAGTAGGTGCTGCGTTAAGGAAGATGAAGAAAGGCAAGGCTCTAGGGCCCGATGGAATTCCTATTGAAGTGTGGAAGGCACTAGGAGGTGTGGGCTTAACTTGGTTGACTATTTTGTTCAACAAGATTTGGAAATCTAAGAGGATGCCAGAGGAGTGGAGGAGTACCCTCATACCCTTGTATAAAAATAAAGGGGATATCCAAAGTTGTACAAACTATAGAGGTATAAAAGTTATAGGGCAGACTATGAAATTATGGGAGAGAGTATTAGAAGGGCGTTTGCGAAAAGTTACTAAAGTATCGGAGAATCAATTTGGTTTCATGCCGGAGAGGTCAACAACGGAAGCTATATTTTTACTATGGCAGTTAGTTAAGAGGTACAGGGATAGAAAACAAAACCTTTATATGGCCTTCATAGATTTGGAAAAAGCCTACGATAGTGCTGAGAGAGCTTATTTGGAGTGTTTTGAAGAAGAAGGGTATCATAAGAGGTTACATAGACATCATAAAGGATATGTATGAAGGGGTTGTGACTAGTGTGCGGACTATTGGGGGGGAAACTAAGGAGTTTCCGATTATGGTAGGTCTTCATCAAGGGTCAGCCTTAAGTCCGTATCTTTTCGCTTTAGTTATGGATGAGCTTACTAGTCATTTGCAAGATAATGTACCTTGGTGTATGCTTTTTGCAGATGATGTAGTTTTAATTGATGAGTAAAGTAGGTTTAAATGCGAAATTAGAATTGTGGAGGGTTGCTCTAGAATCTAAAGGTTTTAAAATAAGTAGGACTAAGAAATAGTGCATGGAATTTAATTTTAAGGAAGGTAGAATTATAGATGGAGCCATAGTTGAAATAGATGGGCAAGAAGTGCCAAGGTGTGATCAATTCCGTTACTTAGGATCCTTTATCCATAAAGAAAGGGATATTGATAGTGACGTGGTGCATAGGATAAATGCGGGGTGGGTAAAGTGGAGGGCAGCCTCGGGAGTGTTGCGTGATAAGCGGGTTCCAAAAAGACTTAAAGACAAGTTCTATAGGACAGCCATTAGGCTTGCAATACTCTATGGAGCGGAGTGCTGGGCACCAAAGAGGAGTCATATAGATAAGTTGAATGTAGTCGAAATGAGAATGTTAAGGTGGATGAGTGGGATAACTAGGAGAGATAGGATTAGAAATGAATATATTCGTGAGAGCCTAGGAGTAGCGCCTTTAGGGGAGAAACTGAGGGAATGTAGGTTGCATTAGTATGGGCATATGCAAAGAAGACCTTTAGATGCCCCTGTGAGAAGATTAGAAGGGATACAGGTAAACGATGCTAAAAGAGGGAGAGGGAGACCTAAGAGAACTTGGATGGAGTTAATAAGAAAGGATTTGACTTTACTATCTCTTACAAAAGAGGTAGCCCAAAACAGGCTGGAATGGAGGAGTAAGATCCGTGTCGCCGACCCCAAATAGTTGGAAAAAGGCGCTGATTGATTATGATTATGATTATGATCTGCGATATATCTCCGATATATCTTATCTTAAGGTCACCGACAAGTGTCCGATAAAAGTTATTGCGAACCATGTTGGCATTAGATAACAAACATGACATTATGTGATTCTCCACCTATAGTTGCTAGACTCTGAACACTTTCAGCCTCTAGTTAAAACCAGACTGGTGAACTGTGAACTCACACAACACAATATGATCGAGTCAACCACCTGGTCAATGGGATGTAATAATCAGCAGTTGGGCAAGTGGCTGGCTGTCTACTTAAGTTGGTTAGTTGGCAAGGGACAGAATTGACTTGAACTCTCAAGCTGGCTACGTTAGAAGTGGCAGTATAATAATACTGTTGTATACAAGAAGAGAAAAAACCTTGACTCTTCTCAACCCTCTTCTCCGTTTCCAGCAGGTTCATGAGTGCGAAACAGGCCTTTTGAATTTCTATTTTCATTCAACTTATGTGCACATTATAATGGACATATCCATAGTAACTACAGAAATGAGATATAAAGTCAAACTAGGAAAAATAAGACAAGGAAAGATCCATTTCCTATTAGTTTCACTCTTAAAGATAGTTTACTGGAAAATGTTAGTAATTTTGATTGTTTAGTAGTCCGTTGACGAAAAGCAATCAACCAATTAATACAGTTTATAGCTTTTCACTTTTATTTTTTAGGGAAGAAAGAAGATTCAGCATGGTTAATTAATATACTTAATGGTCATTTAGAGCAGGTTGGTGTAAGAGTAGAGTCAACCAGCTAGGTTGTCTGTCTACAAATCGGATTCATGTGCGACTTGTTACATTAGTATTTCCAATTTCACTCAAAACAAGACTGACTTACCAATTCACGAATTTCAGCACTAAAACCAAGTTCAAGAAGGCGATCTGCTTCATCAAGGATCAATACTGCAAGATCTTCTAATCCCACAGACTGAGAATTACGCAGATGATCTATCATTCGCCCTGGAGTGGCCACAACTACGTCAGGCCTAGATCTCAAAGCCGCTTCTTGCATCTGAATCAGCACCAAACCATGACATCTTTAAAGGTAGCAAACAAGTGGAAAACTAACTCGCATAACTAGATAAAAAATTCTTTCATTCATGTTGCCCCAACCACGTAAAACAAAACTCTAGCACTAGTAGAAAGAAGGGAAAATGAATGACAAGATAACTGCAGTGTCTCAGGCTAACGCTAAACCCCCCAAAAAGGAGCATTCAGTAGTGTAGTATCAAAGTCTACAAAGAACCTTAACTGCGAACCTTTAAAGAAAGCCCACCAACAACAAGTGCACATCTGACATCAGTAAATTGTGCAAGTTTCTCAACCATGCTGTGGACCCTGACACATTTAAAAAAAAAATGAAACTTAATAAGGTACTAAAAACGGGAATCAATAGATACAATGTCATTTAAACAGGTTCCAGTAATTAGAATATTTCTAAAAAAAGTGAAATTTCATATATAGTTTCGAGCTTAGGGTCTATATTGACCAAGGGTGGTGGTAATATATGTTGTGATCTTAAGAGGTTAACCACAGTACTTGAGGAAAAATTATACAAAACCATCTCCTTGCCATGTAAGCTAAAAGTTGTTCATATTTCCAACAATATGATCAAACTTCAAATCCTAGAAATTATAAAAGAACATAAAAAAAAGACATACTGTACAGCCAATTCCCTCGTTGGAGTCAGAATCAAAACACGGGTTGCAGGGATCCGCTTTGGCCGATAGAGAAGCCTCTCCAAAACAGGTAATGTGAAGGCAGCTGTCTGGATAAAGAATCAAAATTGAGCCAGAAATGCATCTCCAAACACAAAATAATAACCAACTAAAAGTACAACTTTACCTTTCCAGAGCCAGTAATAGCGCTACCACATATATCACGGCCAGTTAAGGCCAACGGTACGCATGCCGCCTAAAGCCCAGTGGCACAGAAACAAAACAATGTCAGAAGAAAGAACCCAATATAATTATACCTCAGAGAAACCCTCTCACTTCATCCAATTAATGGGATGTAAGAGGACAAATTCCAGTTCCAGGAATTATGTTCTGAGAGCTAGTGAGATGAGATGCCATTTTGCATGATATCCAAAAGGGGAAAAATTGGTGGTTTTAGTAGCCATTTGACCATGTAATGCTGAACAAGATTCTCTAGATGGATTACCTAAAAGCAATTCACTCTGCCATACCTGAATTGGCGTGGGCTTCTTATAACCCAATGCATTACAAGCTCTGAGCAAAGGGCGAGAAAGACTCAACTCAAGGAATGAATCCGCATGGAAGGAAGCACCTTCGGATGACCCAAAGAACGAAGCAGCATCAGTCTTCTCCACATCCCCCCCATCGCCATCTTCCGCTTTATAAGTTTCCTGCAGAACCAAATAAAAACTCATTCAAATTTCATATTTTTATAGATTTCTAAATAGAAAAAGGGGAAGCAACCCACTTGCTTGTCCGGCACAAGACCATTGGCGCCGTCGTTGCCGTCATCGTCGATGGGCAAGGGAACGGGGCGCTGCTGGCGAGCTTTGACGATCTTGTCGTCGATGGAAGTGGTGCTCCTCCTGGCGTGCTCCTCGGCGACTGTTTCGGTGTAGGAGGCGAATTCCCAAGGGGATTGGCCTTCCTTGGACTCTGATTCAGGCTCATCCTTTTCTTCGTCGGAGGTCAAATCCTCGAATACGAAGTCGTCGTCCATGGCAAGAAAACTGCAATGCAATGGACGGAAGGAGGGAGTCTAAAACCCAAAAATAGGGTTTACTCCCTCCGTCCAACGAAGCTCGTCTGGATTGCATAACGAGTGAAATTAATTGGACCCATGGGGGCGGAAATAGGGTTTACTCCCTCCGTCCAACGAAGATCGTCTGGATTGCATGAAATTAATTGGGGCCATGGGGCCCGTGGGTATCTTCTTATTTTTCTTTTTTTTTATAGTATTAAAGGGCAACAAGAAGGAAGAAGTTGGTAAGACTTTGTCGGGTCACTAGGGTGTGGGCCGTGTGGCATCGTCTTCCATGTGAGGAACATTATTGAAGCTCGATCCAGTTGTCCACAGAACACAGTTAGGCGCCCAATCCTTCCCCTTCCAGCAGGTCCCATCCTCCCACGCTAAGCTCGTCCTGCTTTATCCCCTATTCTCAATTTTTCTGATAATGGCAATACATATTTCCGTCTGCTCCAAGGAATTCTATATCGGCGAAATTTCGCCGATATATCGATTTCGGGCCCCACCCGAGAAATCGAAATGGTAAAATATCGTTTTTTAAAAAATTTATAATATCGGCGAAGACTGAAATTTCGCTATTTCAAAAAAAAAACATTTTCAAAAAAAAAAATTTGGAAAAAAAAATTTTTTTTTTTTAAAAAAAGGGAAAAAATAACAACTTTTCCCTTGTTTCTAATCCTAATATGCATTTTTATGCATATTTTGAAATCTATGCTTTATCTAAATTAATATAACTCATTTTTTGTGAAAATATATGATAAAAATTAATTTTTAACTACCGAAATTTTTTTACAAATATCTCCGAAATATCTCCGAAATTTTATCTCTTAGGCCGACCGATATTTTACCGAAATCCGATACGGAATTCCTTGGTCTGCTCCTTTATATCCCACAGCACATTGCCACTCTTAGGGTTTATCTTGGTAGTCGGTTTATAAATGTGAGAGAAACTCTCACTTCTCACGTTAGCTTTTATAGTGAGAGAAGCTCAAGGCTATCCGTATCGGAGCCCAGATTACCAACAGTCTCAGTCCAAATGAGACTGCCTCAAACCCACTCCGAATGTAAAAGGGCTGGTAATAGGTCAGCCCCATCTCTCTTCAAGGGGTATTATAGCTGCAGGATTTGATCCCGACGGGCGAGGGCATTATAATCGTATCTTGTTCATCAAAGAAGGCACGTGCTTGTCGCCCGAAACCATGGGCCATAAAAAACGACCACCACAGATTAGGGATGGAACCGGGGCGGGTTTGGGCCGGGTATTGGCATACCCGGCCCCGGAACCATTTTAATTCTTCAAACCCAGAACCGTCCCAGACCCACTACGGGTCCAGTTTCAAGGATCCAGACCCGCCCCGGTACCAGAACTTGAAACCCGGACCCGCCCCGCCCCGACCCGGTACCAGTTTTTTTATATTTTTAATGTCATATACATTAAACTATTAACTCCTTTAATTTTTTTATTAATAATATATATCTATAAAAATCCAAACTACTCAAATCAAGAGATATGAGTGCTTTCGCCCAAAAAAAATATTCATAAAAAAAAATAAATATGGGTCCAAGTATATGATATATATATATATATCTATCATATACCCGGGTCGGGTCCGGGTTTTACATGAAAACCCGGACCCGATGGGTCGGTTCCTCTTTCAGACCCGGAACCGGAACCGGGTATTGCATAAGCAATCCCAGAACCGGCCTAATAAGGCCGGGTCTTGTCGGGTCGGGTAAAAACCCGACCCAAGTTCCATCCCTACCACAGATGCTCTAGATTGTAGTGTTTACATTCATTTGGAACAGGGACTACGGAACTCTCCTACTTTCCTAACAGTTGAATCTTTGTCAAATTGTAAGCCTGCAGTACCTACCCAATTTTATTCTCTGGCTTAATTATTAATGGCAGATAGTAACGTTCAATTCTTTGGTAACTAATAGCCCCCGTTTTTGGTGGTTCGAACTTTGAAGCGATGAAACGAGTTATATTCCAACGGGGACCCTAGGTCTGTAAGTTGTACTGAATGTTTAAGGATAAGATAAGAGACATGTCCTCGTATTTTTTTCTTCTTCAACAAAATGCATTGAATCTAACATCCATTTTAACTGAAACGTACGCCCTGCAAACCATTCGCCTTGTGTACTTTCGTCTGATACGACTCTAAAAACACAAATGACGAAGCATACTCGGATAAGTATTTAAACGAATTATAAATTACTTTATACACGTAAAAAGGGCATGCTTGAAGGGATCAAGGGAAGTTTAAGGAACCAACGGGGGAGCGGATGTCCTGAATTCGAACCCCTACTCTATTGGTCACCCACTCGGGATTATATCCTAATTTATCTATACATACGATAGGTGGACCTTGTATGTACTTGAGGGGAGTGGGGATAGGATAGGGTACTCTAAGTGGGGATGGGATAGGGTGCTCGAAGAAGTCATTGCCTTGCCTTGCCCCTTCTAGTCCGGTCATAAGGACTCCGACACCCCTCCTTATAAAAAAGAGAGAGAGATAAGATCAATCGAAAAAAATTCTTCACAAATATGGCATTATTCACCGACTGCCACCATCGGATGCTCACTCACGTGATCAGTGCAAGGCATACCAACAAATTTGTCCACAATCTACTCCAAACTCCCAGACTGTAGGACCTGCACCCTTCCCACAGACCCCTCGACCTGCCTTGTCTTCTCCAATCCCTTCATTAGCAGCAATCTGAATACAATCTCTCCATGCGAAGCAATATTAGTTCGACCGCCCAATGCTGTAAACCATATTCGGCGAGCTGATTCCTATTGGCGGCCATGTTCCTTCACTACCTTTTCACTGGTCGACCACCACTACTTGGTTTCCTCTTCCTCCTCCTAGCTATCTTCTCTTTTCTTCCCACTCTTAGTGGAGCTCAAAAAGACAACACCCTCAGTGCAGCATACCTCAAGATCCCCCTCGTCCACAAGAATTCATCGGCCTCTGATCTATACATGAATTATGTATTTTATTATCTCTTAAATTTATGTTTATACTAGTTAAATATCATAACTTCATGTACAAATATTGGATTGGACTGATTCAAGTTCATGTTAAATTTCAAGAAGTCAGCTTTCCAACGCCACAAACTATGTACAATTCAGAGTTCGGGGCAGAAAGTTATAGCCATTTGAAGATTGTGAACAGTAACTACGATCGATCGGCTATCAATGCAATCGATCGCCTCAGCCACAAAGCAGTATTATTAAAGGAAACGATCGATCGGCACCAAAACGATCGATCGTATCTACTGGAATTCTTGTTCCGTGGAAGACAGTGACTACAATCGATCGGTATCATACGGCATCGATAGGCAAAGCGATTGATCGGAGGAAAATAACGAAGGAATTGCGATCGATCGGAAAGCGAACGATCGGCAATACGGAGCGATCGATCGCTGTGTGCGGAAAACTGAAATAAGACCTATTTCGTCTCGGATTTGGAAGGGGACTTCATAGTTTCTCTTCAAACTTATAAATAGGCCTTATGGAAGAATGTTTTGGGCTAACCCTTGGAGAATCTAGAGACAACCTTGGAAGCTAGAGCAAATGAGAGAAGAAGATGAAGAACATGAAAAATATGATGGTGATTTCTCTTCCGATGCAAGGTTAAACACTTTTTCAAGGCGTAGATGAAGCCCAATAATTTGGTTGTGTAATTTTTTTTATCTCATCTTATGTTTTTACTCTAGTTGGTGTATGAATTTTATTGTATAATCACTGTTAATTCATTAAAAGTTTGTTCTTTGTACTCGAGAGAGACAAGAGTGAATTCTTATGAGTTTCAATCCGATGAATACTTGCGTATCCGAGAGGAACGTGAGTAGACTGATGTGTTATATATCAATAAAGTTTCATTGGTTTATACTCAAGAGAGATAGATCACAATTCTATGTTTTAATCATTTTATGTGTTACGTCCGAGAGAAGAGCACTATATTTTGAGTTGACAAGTGTATGTCCGAAAGGAATATGCTAGCCAATTGGAAATCTTTATTCAAAATAGAGAGAGAAACGATACACTAGTTTATTGTAGTGGATTCGAAGCCTTGGTCTTCTCCACATTGATTAATTCTCACTTAATTTAGCTAAAGTTCATTGCTTTATTAGTCTAGAATCAACACTGCTGCTTTCTTTTGGATTTGGTAAATCATTAATCCGTCTCTAAGGTTCGACAACCTTTTAATACTTACTGTAATACAATTGCCTTGTGCACTTGCAAGGGTTTATATTTAAACGATCAGCCTCCCCCCATGATACCCTTGCCGCCGACTTCCACAGGCTTTGCGCACTCCCGCGCCCCGCTTGTCTCAGCCGCCTCCACTGGTTCCAACCAGTACCTCGTCGACCTCAATTTGGGAACTCCTCCCTTGAAGCTCCAGCTCGTCGCTGACACCGGCAGCGACCTCGTCTGGGTCCACTGCTCCGCTTGCCGGAACTGCACCCGTCGCCCGTCTGGATCAGTATTCCTCGCTCGGCACTCAACCATGTTCTCCCGACTTCACTGCTACAACCCAGCTTGCCGAGAGGCTCCGCCGCCATCGAAGCCGCTTCCCTGCCACCGTAGACGCCTCCAGAGCTCGTGCTGGTACCAGTCCGAGTACGCGGACGGGTCGTCCACGTCCGGGCTCTTCTCCCACGACCAGGTGATCCTCAACACCAGCTCTGGCGAGGAGGTGAGCCTACGTGGCCTCAACTTCGGGTGCGGGTTTCAGGTGGCGGGGCCCAGCCTGAGCGGAGCCCGCGGCGTGCTGGGCCTGGGACGGGGTCCCACGTCCTTCGCCTCCCAGGTGGGGCGGCGCTTCGGCAACAAGTTCTCCTACTGCCTCCTAGACTACACCCTGTTCCCGTCGCCCACTAGCTACCTCCTCCTGCCACGGACTCCCCGACCGTTCAACTTCACGCCGCTCCTCACTAACCCTCTCTCTCCGACCTTCTATTACATCGGCATCGAAGCCTCGGCCGTGGACGGGGTACCGCTCAAAGTGGGCCCCTCCGTGTGGACCCTCGACGGAGATGGAAACGTCGGGACAGTCATCGACTCTGGAACTACGATCACATTCCTCCCGGAGCCGACCTACGTGGAGATAATGAAGACGTTCAAGGGAAAGATCCGCTTGTCGAGGGTGGACCTCTGCTACAACGTCTCTGGCAGCGGGAGGGCGATGGAGGGAAAGCTGTCACGGCTGACGTTCAGAATGCTGGGAGGGTCGACGTTCGCGCCACTGATGAGCAACTACTTCATAGAGGCAGGGGAGGGGGTGAAGTGCGTGGCGCTGCAGGCGGTGAAAGGGACGGAAGGGTTTGCGATGATTGAGAATCTCATGCAACAGGGGTTTTTGTTCATCTTCGATCGGGACGAACAGCGACTGGGCTTCTCCCGGACTGGCTGCGCATTATTGTCGTGAACGTTGTAATTCTCTCGTCAAATATTTTTTGTATTGGTAGCACAAAATCTTTCTTACCATGTTTGATGTTCAAGGGTATTTCACATGTGATACGTCCTTCCTCTTTTCGTTTTTCTCTGTCGTTGGATATGATATGATAGTGCGATGAGGTACATTAATTACATTGGATATGATAATGTAATACTGCATCAGAGACGAGATTCGATTTGTTTGCTTTGTTAGTGTATTATGGCAAAGCTGTAACTTCTGCCCTTTGTGACGGGTTTTTACATGTATGCCTTGTGTTTAATGCTTGTATTCTATTGTATGTCTAGTCCAACACACTCTACTATAAATACTCTTGTAAACCTTCTCAAGATTTTCAAGGAGATTCATTTTATGAGTTTCTACATGCTTCGTGTTTAATGATGTTTCAACTGTGTTTTTTGTCTAATAAGTTGACGAAATCTTATTGAAAAATAAGTTCATGAAAAGGACCGACCTAACGAGTTAACATGGTCGTGGTCCTCATTGTTGTCTATGGCATTTTTTCGCAAAAATGCAAGGTCTATGCCCTATGATATTATGATGCTTGGAGACTGGAGGGGAAGAAGACAGGACACCTGCAAAATTAGAGGGAAAGCTGTATGCACCCGGCGAGCAGGCTTTTGGGGGGGTTGGCTCACTGCTCAGGCCTAATCCGGGTGGCTCTGAACACAGTGGGGTGGGGCCTTCCCTCAAGCCTGTCTGAGTGCCGGGTATATACCGTAACTCGTCCTCGTAGTAGTGTTCCTAACTTTTTTGTTGCAGTGTTCCCGCAACTTGCAATCATTGGCTGCATTTCGAGATGGGTTGGGTCTATATATATATATGTAGAGAACAACCGACTTGAAGATCTTCCTCATTGTAACCCCCACAAAAGAAAGATCTTCCTCACATTGTACAATTAATGATGGTTCATTTTAAGAGAAAAAAGACAATCCACCCACATCAAATACGATTTCGCAGAATTTTGATAGAGTACGCCGAGTGATACCAGTCCACTGATAAAAAGTTGCTTTCCTAGTGCCTTATCCTGCATGGGTGACCGAAACTTAGGCCAGATTTGAGTCTGCTAGGCCGGCGCGACTCAAACACAGCTGTGAACTGTAGCGACCGTAAATTTTATATTAATAAAGTTGGAATTTTATTGCTCAAAGGGAGTAATTTTGAATTCTAGAAAAAAATTTTAAAAAATTGAATTTAAAGATTTTCCGTCAGACCGATCGATCGCCTTCAAACGGCATCGATCGGGAGACGATCGATCGTTTTTGTAAGGCATCGATCGCAAGACGATCGATCGCCCTATACGGACCGATCGATCGCCGTTAATTTCACATTTTTCGAGGCAATCTGTTGGGGAATCTCTTGGACTGATTTTAGGGGATCTTTGGAAGACGTGTCTTACCTAATTAATCCTAATCAACGGATCTAAACCTTGGTAAGTGTTTCAAATTGAAAACCATATTTTCTAGCTAATTAAAAATCTATTTAAATGGAGAATTAGTTATGGATTTAAATGAGATTTTTTTTTGGAGATTATGAACGTGGTTGGGATGAGATTTTGGCCCTTTCCATGTGAATGAAGGATGCCTTATGTCTTGGAAATAAAATAGGAATAATTTGTTTTCAATTGAGGTTTTTACTTGAAATCGGTTTGGTAACTAAGTGATTTGGTCAAAGATACTTACCAACCAAGATATGAATCTGTTGGGATGGATTGATCACGTCCCTAACTGAGGGATTCTCCTTTATTTCTTGTGGATTGTGGCCCTTGGATGAGATTCTCCCTTATTTCTTGTGGATTGTGGCCTTTGGATGAGTATTTGATCAATGGTGGAGGTTTGCCCTAGAGATTTAAGCTTTTCCTATTTAAACCCTCCATTAGAGAGACCGGCACTTTTTTTTGGTGAGCTTTGGAGAATGTGCCAGCAAGAGGGAAGAGCACCTAGCCTTCTCCTTTGTTCGTCCAAGGTGGTGGTGAGTCCATCGGTGGTTTTCGTGGTGCTTGCGCGAAGAAGAGGAGTCTCACGATCGAGTAGAAACCGATTTACGATTTTGAGTATCGGTTTCCACAAGGTAGGATAATCTTTTACCACAATTCTTTTTCTCTAATTTTTAGATGATCATGAGTGTGTGATGTTGATGATTTCATATCCTACAGCAAGTTATTTCCATGTCTTGCTATTGTTAATATGATGATGAAGGTTATACCGGTTTGCATGTTCTACCGTATTTGATCGCACATGCATGCCAATTCTTCTCGTTCCATGCCTAGATGACATCCCCACTTCACTATACATGAAAAGATGTGTCCTTTATGCTCTTTGAATTGTATTGGACGTCTGTCTAGCATTAGTTGTCCATTTTTCTTGATGGTTGTGTATCATGTTGATTGTAAGCGTAACCGATTGCCAAGAATCGGAATGTTCCTTTGTCATACATCTTTCAAAGGTGAGCAAAGTACCTATCTAAGTCTCTGATGTTGAAAAGTTGTAATCTTTAAGTCAAGGTCCAGCATTATAGAAGGTTTGTGTGTCTAAGTTTAGGTGTCCTAATTGCGATTTCATAAGACTATTATACTAGTATGCTTGATAGCAAATCATGTATTGTATCTAAGTACAAATCATGTTAAATAATGAATGAATTAGTACAAAATTTATATGAGTCTCTTCGTCGTACAATTGGAGTCTGACACCATGTCAGGACGTCACTGTTCACTGTGGTGTCCGGGAATACTTGGCTTAATTGTATGATGTAAGCAATGGATTAAGGGAAGGGAATCACTAATCGGATTGTGAATGTGTAGCAGAAAACGTATTAAATCAGCAAATTTCAGAACTATTTGGGTTCTGTAAAAGTTGTTAATAAAGTTAAGATAATGTTAGAAAGATTTATTGAGGAATTAATCAAGTTGGTAACATAAGTTAATTAGTATAACTTAAGTTAATGGTTCTCAGTCAGGACTATTCCTGCACCGATGAACCCTAATCGGAAAATTATAACTAATTGTACAAAAATCTAAAAATTATGTCGTCTATCAGGTTGTAAACTAGACTCCAAAGGATATCTGTAATAAAAAATTTAGAGGTTGGTTCGGTCTGTACAAAAAGTGGTGACCGTTTGAAGTGGACTGTTCTGTTTGGGACAGCACACTGTTTTGGGTCTAAAAACTTTAAATCGTAATAATGCTATTAATTATGAATTAAAGTAGTAATTAAACCACTAATCAAAAGTGATAAGACCTCTAGGGCTTCTGTAACAGTAACTATGAAAGTTTACTTTTGGGTCTTCGAGCTGAGAACATCTGTCCGGAATTAATTGTCCTTTGTGTCTCTATCTTGAACAATCCTTTGTTCAAGAGGTCTCATTGCTTGATTCGTATTCAATGCCCATGAAATGATCTATTATGCGCATGTCATTCAATCGTTTCAGTGTCGGGGATTGTCAACTCTAGGGCTAGGTACGGTGAAGATGGCAGAATGTGATCTTTGGCGAATCTTATAGCGTGTCTCATTGATGGGTCATTTTGTCGGGTCTCAGCTGAGTTCCTAGACACAATTGTTTCAAGATATTGAATACTCCTTTATGAGTCAATTCGAGATATATCCAAGCATGGTCTTATACTCATATGAAGAGTCGAATTTAAAAAGTCATGTTCCAAGCCTCTTAATGAGATGGCTCAGATATATTCAGTGTTACTCAGTTGAAATATTGTTTCTCCGCTAAGAGTCATTTATGAGAACTCTTAGTTGGAATCATAGTATGCTCATGAGCCATAGCTAGACCCATAGTGGTCTCAGATTTATTGAACCTCTGTAGTTCAGCCGATGACGGCAACCGCGTGCGCTTTAGATTGTATGACATTACGGAAGGTCTGCAATCTCCGCCCATTGTGCCCGTAAGCACCGATGGGGCCAGCATCCCTAGACGCATGGCCGGGTTCCTCTGTAGAACCTCTAGGATGTTCTGGTATTGATGTCCATAGGGGAAGTGGACAGAGCTGAGAGCAGAAATTGTTATCTCCAACACTTTTGATGTTTGGAACAGATACTCTTGTGATATCTCCTTACTCTCTATAAGTTTGAAATTTATATATATTGAATATTCTTTCCTTGACCTTTGAGAGTCTCGGATGATGATTGGTTCTTGGTAAGCAAAATGCATAATTGCTGATCCTGAGTCAATTTGTACTTGTCTTAAATCTTTGAATCTTGTTGCATTTGAATTATTATTCTATTGTGGGCTTTCTTGTATCCTACTGGGTATTTTTTACGGAATACTCATGCATCCTCTGATGCAGAGATTAAGCTGGAACGGAAGTGATCGACTATTGCTGAAAGTGGTGTTGAGCGTTGAAGTCAGAGGACGAGTTATCTTTTAATTTATTATTTATGTTAATTTATTATTTATGTCTGATGCTAAGAGGCATGATGAGAAATTAGGCACTATACACACTGATATCTGTGGACCGTTTAGTACTCCCTGTCTGAATGGTCAAAGGTATTTCATTACCTTTATAGATGATCATACACGATACATGTATCTTTATCTCTTAAATGAAAAGTCTGAAGCATTTGATGCTTTCAAGACTTATAAGGCAGAGGTAGAGAAACAATCTGGATTGAGTATCAAAATTGTTCGATCAGACAGAGGAGGGGAATACTATGGTAGGTACACAGAGAGTGGACAAAAACCTGGACCATTTGCGTAATTCCTGAAAGAACATGGTATTGTTGCACAATAAACAGTACCAGGCACACCACAACAAAATGGTGTTGCTGAAAGGAGGAATCGCACTTTGATGGATATGGTGAGGAGTATGATTAGTAACTCCTCTCTTCCTCTCAAAATGTGGAGTGAAGCCTTAAAGACAGCCGTGTACATTTTAAATCGAGTTCCATCTAAAGCTGTTCCTAAAACACCCTTTAAGCTATGGAATGGATGGAAACCGTTCCATCCTTATCCAGCATGGGTGACCGAAACTTAGGCCAGATTTGAGTCTGCTAGGCCGGCGCGACTCAAACACAGCTGTGAACTGCCCTTCATTCCAACGGTTCACACAGCGATAGAGTACCTACATCTCAGCTTCTTCCTATTTTCCCCTCTACATGAGAAGACCTTGCCGTGCTACAGCTTGAACACCCCTTAACAAAGTTGGACCGGTCTCAAACTTGGCCGCATTGTCTGTAATTCGCCGGATTACATGTGTGCTAGAAGCTAGAACTAGAAACACCCAAAATACAACATCGCCATTGGAAGGGCAATTTCTTCTCTTATCTGGTGGACTTGATGGGGATGAAGTTAAATGTTAGTCACGAGCCTGACCCATGCAAAGGCAATGCCCTCGTGAGTCATGGGCCCATGGCCCATAAGGTCCTATAAATCAGCCCAGCTGCTGGTATCGCTTATCCTCTTGTTTTTCTCTTCTTTGCTACATCTTTGCTCCGCTTGATAGTCTGTTCACAACTTCACATTGCACCAAACAATAAAAAAATAGTCCACAAACTTCAGCTTACTCGGACACGTCTCCACCAAATCAAACTTTGCCTTCTCCAGCATCATTCTTCTGTAAATTCATTATAGACACAAGCGAATTAGGAACGTTGTGTAGTTAATCAAAGCGAATATTGTATCGTACTCAAGTTTCATAAGTTGCAACTTGCGACAGTAATGGAGTCACGCCATTTATGACGCTTCTCTTGCAGTCGCTTCTTGGCACCTTATCTACTTATCTCCATGACTCTTGCTTTCCCATGTTATTTCAGCAAAATTCTTCTTTAGTATGCTGACCACCTTTGCCAAGGTAAGATACAACACGTACCGTTGTGAGATACTAGTAGCTAGTAGTTTACTACAGTCGTGTGCTCTAATCTGGTGACAGTCAAAGAAATGTACTCTGATCAGAGGGCGTGGTAAAATGATGTATCTCAAGGGGGGCAACGGCGGCACTTAATCCTGGTTCTTGTTGGATCAATAAGAGGATCTAGAAGAAGGATTCATTGCCCTCATTAAGTGGAACACCAGCCCTATTATTGCATTGATTTCTTTTGCCTTTTTCATTTCTTATTAAATTCCAAAAACAACGGTGCCGCCATGTGCCACAATTGACAAAACGATGTAGAAAAAAAGATTCTACTTGTGGGAGTTCACTAATATTCGAAATTAAATAAACAATCTACTAATGGTATTTTTTTTATATAAAGACCTTAGTACTAGTTGGAGTTCACTGCTTATGCTACAGTACATCTTAGAATTCAGATAGGCTGGAACCACCGTGGTCATCCCAAGCCAAAAAATAGGAATTATGAAGGGTTCTAATATGCCAGCTATCCCCTCTGTGACCAGAAAACGCGTTTTACGCGTTTCAGCCATTTAGCCGGAAAACTCCCCGTTTAAAACGGAAAAACGTGTTTTTCTCGAAATAAACACGTTTTATCCCAATAAACGCGTTTAAACACGTAAAACACATTTTTTATTTAAAGTGCAACTCCTTTTTTAAATGTGCAACTTTGCAATATGTTATTCTTTAACATTTATACCTACTATATTAATTTTTTATTTTTATTATTTCCCCCTTTTTTTCACGTTATTTTCCCGTATATTCTATTTTATGCCGTTTTGTTCCGTACGTTTACCTTGCCGTTCTATTGCCGTACCCGTACTTTGTCACTTAGGCTATCCCTGAGCCATCCTTTACTTTGTGAAATAGACAAGCTTTAGCCCCTCGGTGCATGCCGAACTCTTACGTACAGACCTCACAGTAGATCAGTTGGACCACTTTTTAAGACTTTGCTTTAACACTTTCTTGAACATTTAAAGGTGCAATTTTTTTTTGATAAAAGTAAAGGTGCAATTAATCTATTAGCACAGTGGTTTTTTTAAGCACAGTAGGTGTTTGATAAGCTACTCCATGATCAGTCCTACTATTCATACATTCTGCAGTTATTGCCTTAATTAACAACAATTGTTTGAATCCTCAAATCAAATGTTAATCGAGCTTTCTCGTGTCAAAGCAAGATACTGCTTTAATCGTTCTATCTTTTCATAGCTGATTCATCAGTATTTCAAAGTGGATTTTAACATCCGTATACAATGCCTTGTTAGCACAAGCTTAGCTCAACCAAAATCAAAAGATATCACTCTTTCTACATAATTGATAACGCAGTCTCAATCGACATCATGGTTGTATTACCACAGTGGCTTCTTCTTTGTTTGTTTGCTTTTGGAATTTGAAAACAAGATAGTTTGAAGCCTAAGTTACGATGTGATTGATAAATCAATTCTTACTTATTCAAACAATGGGACCATTAATGTATCAAATAATACAATTACAGCTACATAATCATGAAAAAAGAAACCATCCAGCAGTTCGGCCGTGTGTAATATAATCACTCAGGCGTGAACCGTACCATAATGATCCAAATGTATGCTTGGCCAGCCTTATGTCTACTACGGGGCCAGCCTACAGCATGGTGGGGACGAGGCGACGACAGAGACCCCATGTTCGGCTGCTTGTCATGATTTTGCCAGCAGAGATGGCGAAAGGCACCATTACTTTTAAAATCAGTTACTGATGCTAAGGGGCCGTTTGGGGCGTGATTATTGCAAAAATATCCAGACTGGATATTGGATATATACTGTAGCATCCATGTGGATTTTTATATCCAGCTGAAACACCTCAGGAGGAGTTTCAGCTGGATATATAAAATATCCAGATGCTACAGTGTAGCAAAACATCCCATCTGGATGTTTTGCTTTTAATCACGCCCCAAACGGCCCCTAAATTGTAACAAATTATCATACAATTAAGAGATGTACATGTTGCAAGTTCTTTTCTCAGGGTTCTAAGAACAAAAATAACATAAAATCGGTGCTCCAGCCCCCATTTATGCATTGATTTTTATTTGAGTTAGAACACAACAAATTTGGCGCGTTTCTCCTAGTAATACAAACATTTTTATATGCTCTAATCTAGACAGATGCAGTAAAAAAATGGGAACATAATTATTCTGTTTAATTGGTTGGCAGAAGTTATAATAGAGGCAAAGAATAGCAAAAAAAAAATCGAGGCAAAGAGAGAAAAGGGGGCAGCCAAGAATGACCCATATCCGGCCCATTGTATAATTGCCAAGGAAAATGATAATGGACTTTTCCCTTGGGTGCATGCACAGCCCTACCAATTTTGGCCTGACTTGAAATTTTTATCACATTCTTTAGGGGAAAAAAATCGTATTTATAATATAGAATACTCTCTCTGGTCAATTTTAGGAAGTAAAACCCTGGCGACAAAGAAGCAAAGTGCAGCATTTTGTGGTTTAAATAGAAACTATCAAAGCCGCAGTGCTTATGCAGATTGTAGTTCTTGATGAATTGCTTATAAATTAAGGCAGTAATCTGCTGAATGCAGCATGTCGAGTGAGCTAGATAGTACCGAAGTAGTTCACGTGTTGGTTGGCTGTTTGGTAATTCGTAGTACCAACTCCAAGGAATCTAGCAAAAAAGAACTACAAGGAGTTTGTTTTAATGTTTAAACAATATGATACTGCTTTAAAGTTTTCGTAATTGACATTCTCAAATTTTTAAAAAAAATTAATAACCGAATGTCAATTATGAATAGCGTGTTTTTGTGTCTCACGTTTTCCTAAATTTCTGCCTTGGCAGATTTAGTCTTTACTCAAGCTGTTTTTGATTTGTTCAACCAAGTGCATATTTCCTACATCAGTCACTCTTGTGCAAGCTAAAAAAAAAGAGAAGGTTCTATCAAGAGCAATGAGAGCTACAGAAACATTTTACTATAATGTTCATTGGCTTCTTTTTCTTTTTTCTTTTCTTTTTTTTTTGTATAGGACCTAAGAAGAGAACTTGACTTTATAAAGATACTCATTCCCGGCGGGCGGATACAGTGATCAAGTGATCGGTTGCCCTACCCTTTTTAGTCATGCCCTAAGGACTCAGACACCACTTGTCCTAGTATATGAAGGGAGGAGAAATATGGTACATTCTTTTTAATATGCGAAATATGGCTCTGCTATGTACAGGACTCCCTATCTAGCTCTGCACATAATTAAGGAGTACATAAAGACAGAAAAGGTCAAGCTCATTTAAATTGTAACTTTTAAATTCATAAGTGTAAGTGAAGATTCATTTATAACTTATAAACCATATATGAAGCAGGCAGTTACTGCTTGTTGAGGATTTGAACATCGAGGTAAAACTAATAGTGTCAAAGGCAAAAAATGCAACTTAGACAAGTAGCCAAATTCATGAGCAACAACCAACAACAATGCAGCGGTTCATCAGAGAACGAATACCAGAAAATAAGGGAGAAAGAAAGACAGTAAAACAAGTAATTGTATTAACTTTTCCGATACTTTCGGCTATTGTCGGTCCAAACCGTCCACTCTTTAGCTTTGGCGCAGCTCCAGGCTTCCTAACTTACTTTTTCCACATCCACTTTTTGAATAATGTCACCTACTAACAAATCAATGTATAAACAAACTTTCTTTTCCATTAAAAGATCATCATTTTATGCTTTTTTTTTCCCTCCGAGGAACATTCTTAACAGAGCCCGAGTGCTTTCTTATTACCAAAATCTACTTGCTGATGATCTCATTGGTATTTTTAATGGAACGAGAAGACCACACAACACTTTCTGTATACCAGCAAAAGTTTGCTGGATCTTGGCCATGCTGGCAGCCCCTTTGATCAATTAAAATTTGGTTTAGTTTATATTTTATGCGCGGCTCTGATCCCCACCAAAAACCGCCTAAGCAGGCGGTTTGAGAAAAAGGAGAGGGGGGGGGGGGGGGGGGGGGCAAGAGAAAGAAAAAGAGAGAGACGTGATTCCCACTATCTAACTTTATTTATGACACCTCTCAAACCTTGATAATTACAGTCCCCATACATCCACACCCCTTTTTCCCATTTCTTTGAATTTTCTTCTTCTTTCAGCTTCTTTTCCTGTTCCACACCTGACAGCTATGCCTCAACATTCTTCTTTTCCCATTTATCTCTAGAATCTTTTACTAAATGCCCGCCTTTCTTCTTTCAATTTGGTTCGAGCGTTACTAGAATCAGTACTCCACACTCTACTTGACCAACTAATCAGGAGTTGAACTTGCCCAAGTTAAGAACAGAGAATTAGCATTAGCATCAATCTAACCAAAACATTTCACACTCTTGTGAAAGAAACAAGAATCCTTGCTTACCTTCTCAAGCCGCACACCTCCTCTGCTGCTGATGATAATGACATTGCCGTAGTTTTAAGCCAAGGAAAGGATTAGATGTGGCTCTCCAATATTTTTTTAGTCCCATTTGGGTTGAGGGCCGAGTGACATTCTCACCTGTCAAGAGTAAAAAGTTCCTTGTATTTTAGACTATAGATTATACAACCAGTCAGATTGTTTGAGTCTTTGAGCTGTGGCCTTAACATCTGGTGAAAGAGAACTGTTAAATACGATACCTGCAGATTATCTACTTTAGATTACTCTATATAAAGACAGTTTTACCAAACTCCCCACTTCCTAGTCGACTGTTGAACAACTACCTGTTGTTGTTGCTGCGCTACTTCTGTCAAAAAAGGTTGAAGAACAAAGCTTCCACTATCCTCCTCTTCCCCTCTCTGACTTGGAATCGTTCTACGCTTCTCGCCGCCTCTCCTTTCTCTCTGTTTTCCCATAGCAGTTGTCTCAAAACCAATTAAAAACCCAGTTCCATATCCATCTTGTTCAGTATATAGAATATAGATTTTGGCATAGCATTTAGCAATGGCTACCAACAAATTTGCGACCATTTTACATAGAAATACCAACAGATTTACAGTAATTCTCGTCTACACGCTGCTGGAATGGATCCTTATAGCGCTCCTCCTCCTCAACTCCCTCTTCTCTTACCTCATCTCCAAGTTCGCTTCCTTCTTCGGCCTCCAGCCCCCCTGCTTATGGTGCTCCAGGCTTGATCGCCTCATCGAGCCGCAGACAGAAGCGAACTTTTACAGGAATCTCGTCTGTGAAGCCCACGCCGGCGAGATATCCAAGCTGGGGTACTGCGTGAATCATCGGAGACTGGCTGAGACATGCGGTATGTGCGAGGAGTGCTCGACCTCTAGGCCGTCGCACAGCCGAGTAGAACGGCAGATAACATTCATTTCCTTGGTTCCAAGTGATGGGTCGTCGAAGATCCAAACGGACGCTGATGAAGTGAAGTGTTCATGTTGTGGGGTGTCCATGGATGATAAGTTGTATTCGCCATATTTGCTGTTCAAGCCGTCATGGGACGTTCTAGATTATACCCATAAGGCAAAGTGGATTACGGAGAAAGGGGAGGGGGAGGGTCAGGATGCTTGCGACCATTGCCGCGGTGTCGAGTATCTGGATATGCTGAAGCCCGATTGCCCAGGGAGCGACCTTCATGAAGATGACATTAGGAACAGGGCAGAAGTTGCAGAGAACCAGATGCTTTCTGATGTTCCTGCCGATAAATTTCCTCAAATGGAAGGTGAAGATGCTGTTGTTGTCAAGGAGGAACTGGGGAATATAGAAGAGAATTCATGTTTGCCTCTAGAAGGTGATTCAGTTTTTAAATCCTGTGATGGTGACGACGTCCAGCATTCCGGACAATCACCAAATAATGATCGGTTGGCTCCAGTTGAACTGATTGATTGTATGACTGTGGAGGACAAAAGTTCTTCAAGATGTAGAGTAGATGCTCGAGAAGTTGACGGCAAAGAAGAAGAGCAAATTAAGGAATCAGAGATACCGCAAGAAGTGCCCATGATTATGTCTGTGGAGATGGATTTAGGAAAAGGAAGAGATGAGGATGCAAGGCAGAAGAAAAGTGAAGGCATGGAAGCAATCGAAATTTCTGAAATCCTGGCACAAGAGCTAAAAATCGATGTGCTTGAAGAAAAGCAACATGAGGTGGGGGTCATTGAAGTATCTCAAACCGTTGCGAGTGATGCAGGCGACATTGAGGCGGTGGTGCAGAATGCAGAGATTCAGATAGGTATACGGAAAATTAAACCTCTTCACCCATATAACAATTGAAATCTTGTTTTTAGTTAACCCACTACATTATGATTCTAACGTACAATAACAATATGTGTAGAACTACAAGAGGAGACAAAGGTTTTAGATTTTGAGATAGAAGATGGGAGTTCCGTGGAGAAATCATTCACTCTTCAAGTTGATGAAACATTCTCTTCAATTGAATTGATCTCACAAGATGAGTTTTGCTGTGCTGAACTTGTGACTCATGCAGCTGAAGGTACTTCAGCAATTTTCCTTTTAGCTTTCTTTGCTATTAATTCGTTGGACACTGATTTCAACTGGCCTAATGAAACAGAGGTTGATCAGGCGATAGAATTGAATGATGGGGGAGAAAGCAATATAACGTCTGAGCCTATGATCCAAATTAAAACGATTGACAGTGTTGAAACAGAGGAAGAAAGAGTGCCGGAAACGCCCACTTCCTTGGACAACATCCAGATGTTGCATAAGAAACTTCTCTTTGAAAGGAAAGAGTTCGGCTCTGAATCCCTTGATGGAAGTGTATTAAGTGACATTGAAGGTGGTGAAGTTTTAACCATTGATCGCCTCAAATCTGCACTGAGAGCAGAACGGAAAGCTTTACATGCTTTATATTCTGAGCTGGAGGAAGAGAGGAGTGCCTCCGCCATAGCTGCCAATCAAACAATGGCCATGATAACGCGGCTTCAGGAAGAGAAGGCTGCAGTGCAAATGGAAGCTCTGCAATATCAGAGAATGATGGAAGAGCAATCAGAGTACGACCAGGAAGCTTTGCAACTTCTGAATGAGCTCATGGTGAAGAGAGAAAAGGAGAATCAAGAGCTTGAGAAGGACCTGGAATTGTATCGAAAGAAGGTTTTGCATTATGAGGCCAAAGAAAGGATGAGAAAGAAGGTGGCCTATGGGAGGACGAGAACATCATCTGCTTCTTCTAGTGCCGATGACAGTGATGAAATATCTCTGGATCTTAATGAAGGAGATGACAATATTTTGAGTTTTCAAGAAAGTGCTCAGAACACTCCCACAGGTGAGGTGCCAAGTTCTGGGTTAACCCAAGAAAGTGAGAGGCGGCATTTAGATGGCCTTGGTGAATCTTTTGCAGAGTTTGAGGAAGAAAGGTTGGCCATTCTGGAACAGTTGAAGGCGTTGGAGGAAAAACTCTTCACACTCAGTGATGAAGAGGAGGAACATTGTGAAGATGTTAAACCAATTGAACATTTGGAAGAGAATGGCTTACTAAGTAGTGGAAGTGTTGAATTTTTTACTCCAGGAGAGAATGGGAATGCTAATGGATTTTGTGATGATGAGACGGATATTAATGGAGTTCATAGTGAAGAGAGGAGGCTTGTAGGATCCAAGGCAAAGAGACTTCTCCCTCTTTTTGATGCAATAGCTATGGAAAATGGAGAAGGCACATACGAAGAACAGGAACCTAGTGTTGTTGTCTCTCACAGTTCTAGTTCAAAAGTTGCGTCCAATGATAAAAGGCTTGCGATTGAAGAGGAGGTTGATCATGTTTATGAGAGGTTACAGGCTCTTGAAGCAGATAGGGAATTCCTGAAGCACTGTATCAATTCAGTGAAGAAGGGAGACAGGGGAATGGATCTGCTTCAGGAGATCCTGCAACATCTTCGCGATCTTAGAACTGTTGAACTTCGAGTTAGGAATGCAACTGATGATCATCTTTAAACACGTTCGAAACTAGATCAAGGTAAGTGCGTATCAACATTCTTCATTGCTTGAATCCATGCTAGTACAAATTTAATTTCAGTTTATATGTTTTACTATGTCAAATTCCGGATCATCCTTTCTTATTTTACTTTATCAGTAAAGATTTATGCTAGAGTTTCTGATATACTTCACTTGTATTGATCAATGTAGATTGCCTTATTGATGTCAATAGGTGAATGATGTCCAATGCTCACTCAGGTTGAGTGATTACGATGAAGTTTATATATTGAAGGAAAACTCCATAGTGTGGACCATTATGGTATGCAATTGTGGAGGCAGAGAGCACCAGTGCCGAAGTGGTTCTGCACTTCTGTTTCCAAATGAGCCCACTTTTTTATGGGGTGTTCCCATTAGAGACCATCACCACTTTTTGGGAAAGGGTGGTGGAAACATGGAGTGGTTGGTAGGCCATTCTGTGAATTATGTCCTAGTAGTGTAGTCTCTAAGTTCTCAAGCATGGATGGTGCCCGGTATCCAGCATCCAAGGCCTAGGTATGATGCAATGTCTGTTCTTTTATTGTTTTGGGGGAAAGGATAAAGGAGTATTCTTAACCCTCTTGCATATGGTTGATGATTTTGTGAGGATTGATCTTTATTTCGTTGTTTTTTTTTGGCTAGTTGGGGGTTTTGTAGGTCTGTACATCATATATTCATTTTGTATCTATGAACATTTCTTGTGAGATTGTAATTAGTGAGATGAAACACATGATAGCAAGCCAAAACCTGAACTTTGGGAATTGCGGGTTCAAAACGCTGAACTTTAAGATGAAACATTGACCTGGGCAAGGGTAAAACATTCGGCTGAAAATCTTTGGAGGTTGGCCCATTGGCCCAACCCCGCTCGCAAGAATGCTAGCTGAGGCTAGGGCTTGTAAAATTCAGGCCCATCTACGAATGGGATCGAAAATTTCTAAGCTCATCTTAGAGTAGGCCAAACTCGGGTTAGGGGCCAAAATATTAGACAATTTGAGTTACAAGCTCATCTTACAGAAAAACCTAATTGCATTTGAAAATGAGTTGAAGTCATTGGCTTGTAAAGGCCTACTGCATTTCAAGCCTCCGCTTACCCCTGCACCTGCACGCTCATAAGGATAGGGCAAGTCTAGCCACCTACTGTTGGATCTCTAATTTTTCAAGTTCATCTTTTGGACGGAGGGAGTACAATTTTCGAAGCTGCATTAGCTCACAAAGGAATAGACGAAACATTTGCCTCATAAATGGCTTGCCAAACAATCCCTAAGTACTTTATAGAACATTTGGCACACACTGAAATACCTAACTAGAAACTAGTTTCTTTTCATTTTGGCGCCCCCAACCCTGATGTTTATTGGGATCTGCCAACCTATCTTCCATCAATACGATAGCGTACAATAAATCCGTGTGCACTGTGATAATCGATGGCTCCCATATGATGGCAGAAATTCGGCTGGATATCATGTAGGCAGATAAAAAATGCTTCCTGTTTGGAATATTGATGATCCACAGACGATCTCAAGTAGCTCTCCTCACCTACGGTTTACCTTCATGTTTGGAGTACTATGGTCCACAGCCGATCTCACGTAGCGCCCTCACCTACGATTTACAATCGATACGCACCCCATCCACGATCTTCACATAGCTCCATCGTTTCACTAGCTTTTGCAAAAGGGACCCAAAAGAAAAAAGTTTTCTCCCGTCTACATTTGCAAGGACAGTCCACTCTCAGTTCTTTTTACTTTTTCCAAGTCTACTTCTTCGTTTTATTTTCTTGGCATGCAAGGAAGCCCTTGAAGAACTGAGAGTATTGGACTTTTTGCTCGTTGTTTCGTTAAGAAAAACTGGACCTCAAGTCCCTATATCTAAAACTTATATGTAGGACAGAACTCGGAAGTTACACTGAATGAAGGATGCTCTCCTCACAAAGATTGCAAATTATACAGGGTCCAAGAGTTTGTCTTTTGCTGATAAGGCATTTATAGTTGCTGCAATTGTAGATTAGTTTTATTGCAGAAAACAAGCTTTTCGTTTATTTCGATCAGTCACAAGGTTTTTTCCTTGTAAGAAAATTTATTAGCTAATGGTAAAGCTGAACCATAGACATCCATTAACCATTAACCATTAACATATCCAAAGCATGGAACAGTGAAAGATTTTCCTACTTAAAAAACAAAATCAGAGGAAGAAACTGAGAATAATTTTGACTGGAGGAATCTTTTCAGCACTGAACTTTGAGGATTTTTGCAACGTCAACCTTGAACCAGGGTAAGAAGCATTTCCCCCTCATAGTTATTGGGAGGCATTTTCTATCTACCTTCATGATATCCGCCAGCCTATCTTCCGTCAATACGTGAGCACATGATGATCGACACCTCCTATATGATAGCGAGGAGGCGGAAAAAAAATGCTTCCTGTTTGGAATATTGATAATCCACAGCCGATATCAAGTAGCTCTCCTCACCTTCGGTTTACTTTCCTGTTTGGAATATTATGGTCCACAGCCGATCGATCCCACCTAGCTCTCCTCGCCTATGGTTTACAATCAACGCGCACCCATCTCGACCTGCACATAGCTCCATCATCTATCTAGTTTTTAAAAAAGGCCCAAAAGAAAAAGTATTCACCTGTCCAAAAATTTGCAAGGACAGCCCACTTCATTTCTCTTTACTTTTTCCCAAGTCATCTTCTTTTTATTTTCTTGGCATGCAAGGAAGCCCTTAAAGAACAGAGAGTTGTGGATTTTTTGCTTTTTGTTTCGTTAAGAAAAACTGGACCGCCTATCCCTATATCCAAAATTGGATAATTATATGTTGTCTAAAAAAATTAAATTAGATAATTATATAGGACGGAACTCAGAAGTTATACTGAATGGAGGATGCACCCCTCACTATAAGTTTGTGTTTTGCTGGCAAGGCCTTTATAGTTGCTGCAATATTTGTAGTAGATGATGTTAGATGTGTGTCTATGTTCGTTTTTTATAAAATATTTACTTCCTAGCAAAAAAAAGATCCCTGCAGAAAACAAGCTTTTCGTTTATTTCGATCAATCAGGCATAAGGTTTCTAGTAAGAAAATTTACTAGCTAGTGGTATTGTGGTAAAGCTGATCCAAGACCATCCATTAACCGTTAACATATCCAAAGCGCCGAGGAACAGTGAAAGATTTCTCTACTAAAAAAGCAAAAACAGAGGAAGAAACTGAGAATAATTTTTACTGGAGGACTCTTTTCAATTGAAGAACTTTTTAAGATTCCAGTGACGACGACCCAGAGTGCTTTACTTTGGTCTTTGAGTGCTCTCCTCTTTCCACGAGCAGTCCTCTCTCTCTGGAGAAGCTATATAAACCCCTGAGAAGCAAAGAGATGGCCAAAGCAGCTAAAACCTCCTGAATTCAAAGAGATGGCCAAGCTTTTCTGTCCCACGACTCCAGAAATACTGTCCGAAGTCTCTACAGGCAGGGCTGCATCAGCTCCCCTCATTGCAAGCTACAATGACCGGATTCGGCCGCTGCTTGATGCTGTGGATCGCCTCCGGCATTTGCAAGTGATGAAAGAAGGGATTGAACTGCCCACCATCGTCGTTGTAGGCGACCAATCCAGTGGAAAGTCTAGTGTGCTCGAGTCCTTGGCCGGAATCAGCCTCCCCCGGGGCCAGGGCATCTGCACCCGCGTCCCACTCATCATGCGGCTGCAAAACCAGCCCGACTTGGAGGACCCCGAGCTTCACCTCGAGTACCAGGGCAAGACCGTCCCCACCTCCGAAGACCGCATCGCCGACGACATCAACGCTGCTACTCAGGAGATTGCCGGCAACGGTAAGGGCATCTCCAGCACGCCACTTACCTTGGTGGTCAAGAAGGAGGGCGTCCCTGACCTTACCATGGTAGACTTGCCCGGAATCACTCGGGTTCCCGTCCACGGTCAGCCGGAGAACATCTACGAGCAGATATCGAACATCATCATGGACTACATTACTCCGAGCGAGAGCATCATCCTGAACGTTTTGTCTGCAACTGTCGACTTCCCTACTTGCGAGTCCATCCGGATGTCGCAGAGCGTCGACAAGTCCGGCAGCCGGACACTCGCGGTGGTCACCAAGGCCGACAAGGCCCCCGAAGGACTGCTCGAGAAGGTTACAGGGGATGATGTGAATATCGGGCTTGGCTACATATGCGTTAGGAATCGAATAGGCGAGGAGTCCTATGAGGAGGCCAGAGCTGCAGAAAGAAGGCTGTTCAACACCAATACACAGCTCTCTGAGATTGATAAATCCATGGTCGGGGTTCCGATGTTGGCCCAAAAGCTCGTCCAGATCCAGGCGGGCAGCATTGCTCGATGCTTACCTGACATAGCCAAGCAGATCAGCACCAAGCTAAGCCAGAGCACTGTCGAGCTGAATAGCCTCCCTCAGAAAATGGAGAACCTCGCCGACGCCATGACGGTTTTTATTCGGATCATGGGAGCAGCCAAGGAGTCTCTTCGAAAAATCCTTATCAGGGGAGAATTCGACGAATTCCCGGACGATGCCCGGATGCACTGCACTGCTCGGCTGACCGAGATGTTTGATGAATATGTGACGGAACTTCGCTCAAAGTCTGCGACTGAAGTCTCCAAATCTACCCAAAAGTTTCTGATGGAGGAGATTCGAGTCTTGGAGGAGACCAAGGGCCTCGGGCTCCCGAATTTCCTTCCTCGCTCTGCATTCCTCACTCTGTTGCAGAGGAAAGTGAATGAAATCGCCAGCACTCCGTTTGATTTTGTGCTAAGGGTGTGGGCATACGTTGAGGAAGTAGTCCTCCGGGTCCTGACGCATCATTCTCTCATGTATCCCCAACTGCAATCTTCCACTAGGAGAGCGGTGCAGAATCTCTTGACGAAGACGAAGGACAGATCTTACGAACGCGTCAAGGAGATGGTGGAGATGGAACAGCTGGCTGATTATACCGCCAACCCGGCGTACATAGAAACTTGGACAGAGTTAATGGCAGGCGAGCGCAAATTCATGTGTGCGATTGAAGATCCTGCTTCCTACAATACTAAACTGCATGGTTTCGGTGAAATCGAAGTTGGTCACCTCAGGGAGTATCAGTCGATAGTGCAACAGGCTTTTGACATGAAGATGAGGATTACTGCGTATTGGAAGATCGTGATCATGAGGTTGGTGGACTTCATTTCCCTCCACCTCCTGTATAGCATGAAGAAGTTGGTTAACGTTGATATGGAAGCTGAACTGGTTGAAGAGTTGATAAGTGCAAAACAGGGTGGCGTCCAACGCTTGCTGGAGGAGACTCCCTCCACCGCTGGGAGGCGCGATCGTCTCAAGAAGAGCATTCAGTTGCTGAAAGATTCTAATGATGTGGTCTCCTCCATAATTGATCGGATTGCTGTTCTGGGTGATGACATGAATTAAGATATCTCTATGTTTAGTACTAGATCTTCTTCTTGCTTTGGCTTTGTTTGGATTACGTAGGATGGTCGAGCGGTAGGAGTTCCAAGTAGTTTAGTAGTAGGTGCTTCCAAATCATCCGAGAGGACCAGATGGGTTTTTATGTTCCTCGTTCCTAAGTTATAAATTTTATCTAGCAAAAAAAAGTGCTTCCATACCTTACTTTTTGGTTATGCGGTGTTGCTTGCTAAATTATGATTATGTCACACTTGGGCTATGACTTCATATCACAAATTCATTTTCCCTTAAATCGGTGTTGCTTGCTAAATCATGATTATGTTACACTTGGGCTATGACTTCATTTCACAAATTCATTGTCCCTTAAATCGGTGTTGCTTGCTAAATCATGATTATGTCACACTTGGGCTATGACTATTGACTTCATTTCCCAACGAATTCCTTCGTATACCTCTTGTAGATGGTAAGAGATCTCCATGGAGCCCAAATTGCATAGAGAAAGGAAGATACGTAAAATAGAAAAAAGATAAGGCTTCTCGAACCGCTATCCTTAAGGATTTATTGGTTCTCTATTAGCCTTATGCCACTTTGCTACGGGATCTCTATGCCAAAGTCTTCACATAATTAAAAGCCTTAATCATGAGAACACCTAGTAATGGATGACTCACTAAGTTCACTCCTTAAAGTATTGTGATTGTTGGCAAACTCTTAAGAACACTCTACATCTTATTTACATGTAGCACACAATGGAATTATTTGGGATTACATTCTTTTTGCAGAAGAAGGCTCAATTATATATGTAAACACTTATGGGTTTTTGTAGAAGAATGCTCAAATATACATGTAAACACTTATGGGACGTTGGGCCACGTTTCCACTGATGCACAATTGATTTGGGCATTGAATTTTGAAGACATTTTATGTCCTACTTCATCAAAATTCATGGCTCCACCCCTGCTTCTCGACATCACATTTTTTTTATGACAAAGGTTGCGTTCTATAGTGACGCAGGCATTGCCTAGCTCGCACTTCCATCACTCTAATACTGGCTCTATTCCATATCGATATCTACTTATGGAAAGAAATGTGTCCCATATGGAGAAGTTATTACCTGCACGCCGCGTAGGGGAATAGTGTGCTCATCACCAATCTCCCCTACTTGTGGATCCGTTGTGGCAATCATTATAAGTAGGGAGAGGTGCCCATCACCCATGGGTAATGAACACACTGTTCCCCCTGTGCGGTGCGTAGCCAATAATTTTCCGTCCCATATGAGTGTTATAGGTGGATCAACTTAAGTGGTTGGTTACTTTAAAAAGCATCTTAAGCTTCTTAAAAACCAAACCATAAAACGAAACAGAAGTAGTAGACTTGACGAAACTTTGTGAGATGCTCCGCCATGTTGTAACTTGTGTTTGCCCTGCCATGTTGCTTGTCTACGAAGTGTTTGATCGCAGCAGCTGCTACTGATTACGCCGGTCAGAGCGGAAGTAATCCCACCGGGAAAAGGAGCTTTCATGCAGTGGATCACGTCATCAAAGCTGGAAAAGCAGACGTCAGTCATGTGAATCGTACCTCATTGAAGCTGAAGAGCAGATTCGAGGCCCTCACCCATCGAATGCAGAAGGATGTATGTATAAAAGTTTACCTCATGTTGAGGATCACAACGAAGCAAGCTTTTGAGGTTAGCAAACAAAATGAAAAAAAAGTTTTTCAAATAAAATTGATTAAAAACAGTATTGAGTTCATATGCAATGCGACCGGCAGGAAGATACAAGTAGTAAGAATTTGTTGGAGTTTTTATTATAAAAAAGCAGTGGCGATCGATCGGCCATGCCTGGGGAATTATTAGTAAAGGACGATCGATCATCGGCCAATGCGGCAACGGCATCATTTTGACTATTTTCAATGCCCAAATCAATTGTGCATTAATGGGAAACGTGCCTCAACGTCCCATTTAGTGTTTACATGTATATTTGAGCATTCTTCTACAAAAACCCATCAATGTTTACATATATATAATTGAGCACTCTCCTACAAAAAGGATGTAATCCCAAATAATTCCAGTGTGTGCTACATGAGATCTACGTGAGATCCATTGTAAATAAGATGTAGAGTCTTCTTAAGAGTTTGCCAACAATCACATTACTTTGAGTGAACTTAGTAAGTCATCCATTACTAGGTGTTCTCATGATTAAGGCTTTTAATCATGTGAGGACTTTGGCATAGAGATCCCATAGCAAAGTGGCATGAGGCTAATAGAGAACCAATAAATCCTTAAGGATAGCGGTGCGAGAAGCCTTAATCTTTTTTATATTTTATGTATCTTCATGGTTGGCTACTTCACCAGCCGATCCGGTTTCATGGTTGGCTTAGCCGTTTACTATGACTCCACCTGCCATCAAAGAGAAACAATCATTAATGGACTGGAGGCCACAAACTATGTTATGTGATCATCAGTGCAGCCACTTAGATTTAAGACTTGATGCATGCAAACAGAAGAAGTAGCCTTACCGTTGGGGTGCATAACCTGGCCAGTGTAGTAAGAAGAATCCTCACATGCGAGGAACACGTAAGATGGAGCGATCTCGCTGGGCTGCGCAGCCCTTCCCATTGGAACCTCCGTACCAAAGTTCTTTACCTTTCCCTCGTCGAAGGAGGCTGGAATCAGCGGTGTCCACACGGGCCCCGGAGCCACACCGTTGACTCGTATCCCCCTATGCACCAGCTGAAGCGCAAGTCCCCTCGTAAAGGCTACGATGGCCCCCTTGGTGGATGTGTAGTCCAGCAGAGTTGGGTGTCCCTTGTAGGCATTCACTGATGTCGTATTTATAATCGAACTCCCTTCCCTCATGTGCTTCAAAGCATGCCTTCATCCATCCAAATAACAGACAATGGCAAAAAAGTTGAAAATAAACATCAACATGGTTTCATAACAGAAGTGTCGCGTTTTTTCTTCTTCAATCAAAAACCGATGTGTAAGGATTTAATGTACATATTCCGTGTGCATATACAATTTTCCTTTTTGTATAAATGTGTACCTGGTCATGAAAAAGTAAGAGAAGATGTTAGTCCTGAACACCCTCTCCAATCGCTTTTCCGAGATCTCTTCTACAGAGCTGGCCTCATACTGCTCCGCGGCGTTGTTGACAAGTACATCGATGCGGCCGAAGGCATTAACGACCTCATCCACCACCCTCTTGCAGTTCTCGTCATAGCCAAGGTCAGCGGGTATAGAGATGGGGTCCTTGGCGTTGCTGGTCTTGAGCAAGTGGAGTGTTTCGGAGGCGTCCTTGTCTTCCTGGGACTTGACGTAGGTAAAAGCCACAGTGGCACCCTCCAGCGCGAAGCAGTGGGAGACAGCTCGGCCGATACCGGAATCACCGCCCGTCACCAGAGCCACCTTTCCCTGGAGCTTATTGGCAGGCTTGTAATGAGCAGGGGCGATGGACTGTGGCCTGGGTTCCATCACGTGCTCCTTCCCCGGCTGGGTATCTTGCTTCTAGCAGGAGCTGCCGGTTTAGCGAAGGCAGATGATGAAGAAGTAGGAAAGGAGGATTTAGTTGGGAAGAAGGATGTGGGGTTCTTGGAGGTCAGGAGTCTGGTTGCTTGGATGGAAGAACAAAGAAGCCTGCGAGAGAACATAAACCGTGCAATACTGTACTGCAATGCATGCAGAAGAAGAGCGGAGGGTGGAGGTGGAGCATACGAGAGGAGATGATGCATGAGGGACGTGAAACGTGTCCTTTCACGTGGCATGCGTAATGTCTACGTGTTCAGCTAGGTGTTCGAGATTTTGACACGAAATTGATGTGGAAGAGTCCCGTCCACTTGTAAGACTCGAGGACATGCCGTGGTTCATTGCCCGCTTGCTTAGGAAGACGGAAGATGGGGCATGACGTTAACCCACCCCGCGGAGGGTGAGCTCGGAACTTGCTTTCATGGTTCATAAAGATGACCAAGGTGGCAGCAGTGGAGCGGATAGATGCATGGTCAATTGGTCATAGATACAATGTCGGATCATGCTGCACCACTCAGCGACTGTTTTACCTCGTTTTGTTCTCTGGCTCTCTCCCGCTCCGTGGTTGAAGAAAACTGGATCTATTTACAAGTGACTGAAGGGAGTACTACTGATCAGCTTTCTTAAATCCAGCAAGTAATAGTTCATAACGGATTAGAACCTGGAAGTCAAATATAGTTGGGTAAATTGCACTTGATCTTTATATTATAATAAAATTACACTTAATCCCATAACTTATGAAAATATATATTTAACCTCTATGACTTATAAAAAGATGAATTTATCCTTTTTTCTAATAAACCCCTATGACTTATATATCACTTATTTATCATGTCTTTATAGCTAACGTTAGGCCGAGTAAATTTGAAAGGTCATTGGGGTAAAATTGTCTTAAATTTTTTAATAATAAATTGTATAGAAATTAAGTGCATATTTTTATAAGTTATGGGGATTAAGTGCAATTTCATCGTAAATCATAAGGGTCAAGTGCAATTTACCCAATGCAGTAATTAACACCATCCAAATCCAAAAAGTGATAGTCCAGAGCATTAAGATGCAGCAATTAATTGAGCTGATGTGGAAAAAGTGAGAATGGTAGCAGATGAACTACCACAGTGCTGACATACTCGTTTGTTTAAGAAATGCATTACTCTGAGACCTTCGTGCAACCGTTATTCAACTTCGTCAGCAAGCATCCCCCGACCTTAATGTCAATTCTAAGGAGCTTAGCAGGGCCACTTGCTTCCATATACATGTATTGAGCAGCATAGCCCCTGGTGAAGTTTGACCAGCAGTTAGATCCCGAATAGATGGCTAGTGCACCGGTGTTTTGGAGCTATAATGTTCACTGGTTTTTTTCTCCAACTTCTAGCGTTCTCTTCAGTATATAGAGAAGTAAACATTACTGTATGATCTTATAAAAACAAATGAACAAGGCATTTCCTCTTCACGCATAGCTAAACGCGTCAGTCTTCACATAAATTATGGGTCCAAGAAATAAGCAATTGAATGAGTCCTTTTGATACATCAAAATTGAAACTCCCCATGAAATAATGTGAAGGTCCAAACTGACTCTGGATGAACTTTTCAACCGATTGCATAATACACAATAAATTCGACTAATAATAAACTACTCAATCACTAAGTGGTAGGCAGGCTTTTCATCTCTAGCACGAGCATTGCGGCTATCGATCCCGCTTCTCAGCCTCAAAAACTTCATTCCAAGCATGTAGAAATTGAAGAATCGGCAGATAAATTGTCGTAAAGAATGGAACCAGCAACATATTTGTCTAAGACTCCATCATGGCATACTCAAGGTATAAAACATGCACAAGTCCATCAAAGCCTCAAAATAAAGTAAACTCCTCTTTCAATGCCCACATTTTTTTCTTCGACATGTTGATAACCTGCCCAAGAAGCCATGGAAAAACATGAATCCTCCGCTTATGCTCAAGCCATCAAATATTAAGTCCGCTGCCAAAGTGAGAGTGCTTGATGAATCCAACCAGTTCTACAAACAACAGGGGTCAATGCTAGCACTTAACAGAAGGCAAATAAATTTGGCAAATCACTCTAACATCAAAGTTTAAGAAAACTACTTTCTATCTGACCATGAGCAACTGAAGCTAATTAGCGTGTTGTCTTCTAAAGACCTCTATCTGCTCAATGAGAAAGGATACAACTACAAAACTCCTTTAACCCTGGATTTGCAGTAGATTTTAAGCTAATATTTACTTAGAGATAACATCACGTGTGATCCAAACAACATACACTGGTAGAAGAGGCCTCAAAGATTCTTAATAACATAAGCAAATATTGACAATTAACTAAAACAAAAAGAATGCTCCTTGACGAAAATCTTCAAATTTTTTTTTCACCAGTTACCACATTGAACGAATAGCATGAACACGGATGCAAACATAACACATTAGTTGAATCATGATGCTAATTACAAAAGTATAGGCTCCATATAATGAATGCCTGACATTCATGCAAACAACATATACAGGCCTGCACAAACTGGCCTCAAGTTTATCATTAACAAGAGGGGATCAAGCCGTTCTTCAGCAAACTTTACTAATATACTGATACCTAACTTCACAGTCAGTCAGAGCTACGCCCTTCAATAATCCCATGGGATGAGACTGAGAAGTAATCCTAGAGGACCATATAAATGTGGGTTGTTAAAGTTTTCTAAGTGCAAAGGCGTCAAACCCCTCATTTGAACTTGAAGATACATGGTGCAATTGAACAAACTATAAATCATATGGCCAAATTTCCCTACAAATTTTCCCTTGGTCACATCCTCTTCTGAAACTTGAGGGCTCACTTTTAAAAGTAATACGAACTCTACATGTTAGTACTACCATACTGAGAACTCCGACACATAGATAAGATTAAATGGTGAATAATATAGCAGCAAAAGAATTTGAATTAGCAGTCAAATTTAATCTTACCTCTTGCTAAATTATGTCAGATCAGTCACGACTGAGCATCAAAACAAACTTCAAGACCTTTGCCCCCAATGGAAGCTACTGTACATTGAAATCCAGATTGCTCTAGCTCCCTGACAACCTTATCAACAACGAGGCTTGATAGCACTTTGAATGTCAAGGATAGAAAACACTTAAGCGGTAGCAGAAAGAAAATTAATTCAAGAAGTTAGGAGAAACAAAAATGTTAAAGCGCCATTTATAAAATATTGCATGTAATGTACATTGATATGCTATATACTTGCACATATATTTGCCAAATTATGCAGGATGTTCTCATGCTTTGAAGATGAAACACAAGAAAGTTAAAAAAGTTTTGGATACGTGTGGGTAATAATGTCAGAACACAGCCTCCACCACCAGCCCCAGTCAACTTTGATGTCAACTTATACTTCAATGTAGTTTGCAGAACAGTTTCTATAGAAACATGACTAACACCCATGCACTGGAGTAAACCTTGATTCATTTCCATCAACTCTTGTAGCTTCTCCTCTTTTTCAGTAATAGACAGATCATCTGGAGCAGGTGACTGGATGATAGCAGACAGTTCTTTGCTGATAAAATCTACAGCTGAAAATACAGCACTCATGGCGTCTGGATGCCTTAAGGCTCTCTCAGAAACGCCAGCAACTAATGCTTTAGTGTTCCTTCCAACTTTAGTGTTTGTGATTAGCATCTTCAGAGGTGCACTGGAGCTAATGTGGGTAAGTTTCCCTGACTGGAACATGATCATGTTTCCTGATGGATAAGATCTCTTGTTACATATTTGAAATATATGAATTAATGCTCATTTCCAACGTAAGAAAATATGTGACAAACAAAATTTAAAACGAGCTTTATATAGATAATATCTTGATAGATAAGATCTTGAAATGCAATAGTCAATATAAACATCAATCGAACTAAGATAAGGGGAAATACCGTATGTGCTGACTGTGTTGTCAATCCCGGAGGGCTTCCCATGAATTATTTTTTCACCTTCAAAAGCCCATCTATTCACCAATTCAAGATCGGATTGCTCAAGAGATAACCAGCCAAGTTGGTCAAAATTAACATTCAAAACACCTGATGATGCAAGTAGAGCTGCTGAGAGTGAGACACAAAGTGAAGCAGAGGAGCCCAAGCCCGACCCAAGTGGCAGATCCGAAGTGATGATCACGACAGCAGGCTTATAGCTTAAAAACGATACAAAGAAGAAATAAAATGGCATATCGGAAATTATCAGCAAAACATAATGATAGTAAAAAAACTTAAAACCACAAAAAAAAGGACACCAAGTACCAGCTAAAGGTGTGAAAGGCAAGTTAGATACCCTAGAATTGAGGTGTATAGCCAGAGGAAGGCGGAAACTCCAGCAGACAGCCCAATTTTAGCCTCAGGAAAGTTTTGCTCCTCAACAAGAAGGGTTATTAACTTCATGGTATCTGCTGAACATGTCTCCTTTGACAATGGATTCGGAACAACGAATTCTGACAAAATATCCTTAACCCTCTTGATTGGCCATGAAAATACTAATCCCAGATCCTTACTCCTCATTTCTAAGAGCTCTTCATCACTCTCTGCAATTAATATTAGCAAGCAACTCATAACAGAAAAGATTGTGCGCAAGCTTAAAAAAGATTTATACAAGCATAACAATGGCAACAAATATTAAAAAAAAATGATTTCCACATAATTGATAAAGCTATGGACGATAAGGAACTGCATCACAAATTTACAGAAATATATAATCTATGCGAATCAAGCTGTCATCCTTCTACTAAAGAACAAAGGTATGGTTGATCCCAGTAAAAAATGACATATTCAAGTGCTATTTTAAACTCAAGCAGTAGAGCCACATATTTTTGCCTATATATTTCTCGTTAACCAAATTAATGGCATAAGCAAAAAAGCCATCAGAATTGAAAACTATCAGAACAAATAAACTAATAACTCAAACTCAATTATCAACCTGAGGGACTAGGAGTTCGAAGAAGAACATTGGTGTAGAGATCAATGGACGCAGCAACGGCTGTCGATTCGTGAACGACGGCATGCTCCCCAGAGATTATGACTTTCCCAGGAGCGCGTGCTCGAACCACCATTCTGCTCACTTTCTCTGTTTTTTATGCCTTTACTCTCTTGAAGATCAAAGAAACCCTGTGGGGGTGAAAATTATATTCAAACAAATGTAATATTCATGATGAAAGAAAATCATGCAGCTTTACTTCCCAAAACTATAGTTTAAGTTTTAAACACATTTTAGCACAAAGGAATATGGGCATTCATCATCATCAACATCACCATCACCATCACCATCATCATCACCATCATCATCATCATCATCACCATCACCATCACCATCACCATCACCATCACCATCACCATCACCATCACCATCACCATCACCATCACCATCACCACCACCACCATCATCATCATCATCATCATCATCATCATCATCATCATCATATGCCTTATCCCAGCTATTTGGGGTCGGCGGCATAGATTATATACCGTGTTTGACTCTTATTGGAATCAAAATGGTACAAAATCCATACAAGAAAAAACAAGAACTTAACTCGCAGTGAAGTGGCGAGCTATGAAACAAGATAGGTTAGAGGAACTAGGCTTTGAGAAGCAAAATATCCGGCAACACTCTATGCTTTTCCAAATACAGTGGCCATTGTGATATTTGAATTGAGGAACAAATCAGAAAATTGGGAGTTCAATAGAAGGTAGGAATTGACATGACAAGAGAAACATCAACATCACATCTTATATGAATCCAAGATGCTGCATTAAGTCGACATGGTGCCAGTTCAATGCTGGAGCTAATGATTACTTTTTCCCTTCGGTTTCAATCACTTAGCTTAATAGGATTTAGCTAAAACACCATTTGACAACTAATAGTGAGTGAAAACATATATTCGAGAGTGATGATAAGGTAGAAGTGGAGTGAATAGCATAAATAGCCAACTACAAGAATCATCTCAGGAGTTGCCAATAAAATTCATCTTCCATGTTCTTTTTTTTTTTTTCTGGCAACCATCTTCCATGCCGACCAATATCAATGTGTGAAAAAACACATTTAATACAGACGCCTTCAAATGGCATCTAGTCAGTGCTCGAGCAGCTGCTATCGGCACACAGCAGCCAGAGCATTGGTTTGATCCCACTCGAAGGATTACCCATTGACCAACATAGCAACATGACTTGTAAACATCGATCCACTAAAGTAAAATTTGGTACGCATCCTTTTTTCCTAGAAACTAAACTATTAGTGGAAAAATTCACAACGTGGAGGACCGGGAAGCAACCTATTCCACTTGCTTCTAGAGCTAATAAGGGGGGAAAGGTGCAATGGCCGGAAAGCTCACCAGAACGTTGCATGAGAAGGGAGGACAAAAGTTAGATTATAGCCAGGCAATGATGGAACAGGAGATTAAGGCGGCAATGGCCAATGTCGACCAGCCATAGTGACAACAAGCTCCAGGGCACGATCTTCGCCGGCCCATAGCAACAATGTCTTCAAAAACTCGATCCGCCAGTCCACAGATCATACCATACTCCGGCAGTTCGTAGAGGGGAAGAAAGAAGTACGGGACAGCGATGGAGACAAAGGAAGTACCTGGAAGAGAGGGCGGTTGCCGGTACGTTTCTGTGAGTTATTGCTGTGATGTTACTCCTCAGCGGAAGGGGTGGTCGAGGGACAGGTTCTCCTCGCCGAGGCCCGGGCCGGTTTCTTCTGGCCTGAAAATGGCAAGGGAAGGAGCAAGGTGGTGGAACTGCGGTCGTCAATATTGGAGATGAAAGTGACGACGTTGACAGACACGGTTGGCGGACGCGATGCTTGGCAATGGAGGCAGAGTGGCAACCGGGCAAGCCCGGAGACTTCCCCCCCTCGTTTTCCTTGCTTCTCTCTGGAAATCGACTGAAACACGACGATGAATCGGTCGAAGATACCCCGAGGTTGACTCGTCGACGTGGCCTGGTTGACCCGCCGTGTTGCAGCCAGCAATACAGAGAGCCGATCCGATAGGACTCGTTCTACGTCTCTCTCGCGCGCGCGCTCATGGTCTTGGTCGCCCGCAACGTTCCCTCTCTGGCATGGCCTCCGTCGCCCCGCCCAACCGGCTTTGTGCTCAGGCTCCCAAGCGCCGTGTCCATCCCCGGACCATGTACGAGGCGCTCGAAGCTGCCACCACCGAGCAGCAGTGGTTGCAGCACTGCGCAGGAAGCTCAAACTCTACGCCACCTCTGCGGTGGTCGTGTCCCTGACCACATATTGAACAGGTGAGGGATTCGATTTCGGTTATGGGTTAGCTAAATCAGCAACTGAAGGAAAAAAGAAAAGTTACACAACTTTTGGCCAAATTGCTAGCTGAGTTATGAGCTCTTCATGCATCAGGGCGGAAGAAATTGGGTTTGTAAAACCCACGGATATGCAGAGGCAATCGTTGCCGGTTCTTCTTTCGGGGCGGGACTGCGTTCTTCATGCCCAGGTCATTGTTATGCTTCAATTCCGTCGTTACTTCTAGTTTTCACTGCAAATTATGTACTCTTTATTTCCTGATTCAAGGAAACTAGGTCTAATTGGGCGCCATATATCACTATTCTTTAGACAGGTTCAGGGAAGACGCTGGCTTACTTGCTTCTAGTATTCTCACTAGTTGATACCCAGAAGTTTGCTGTACAAGCAGTTGTTTTAGTCCCTACTAGGGAACTTGGCATGCAAGTAAGAAAACATTTGGATACTATGTTAGATTTTGAAGTCTAAGTTAGTTTCTATTTTGCTAGAAATTGCTCCTAAATGTTCATTTTAACCTAAAAAGGTTACCAAAGTTGCGCGAATGTTGGCAGCAAAACCTACAGAAGATGACAGTAAGCAGAAAGCCTGCACTGTCATGGCTCTGTTAGATGGAGGATTGCTGAAGCGACATAAGAGCTGGCTAAAGGTGATTCACTTCGTCAATTACGTTGATTCATTGCTAAATGTCTACTAATTTTTACCTTGAGTTTTACTTAACAATTCTTAGGAAATCGTGTTTGCCTTACCATTCTAGATTGTCTATTTATTTATTACCATTGTAGATTCTCTATTTATATACTTATCAAACTGGCAATTCGGCACTTGCATATAGATGGACTGATTCAGAGCTACCATGTTTGTAATTGGAATTAGGCAGAACCTCCAGAGATAATTGTTGCTACTATGGGAAGCTTGTGTCAAATGTTAGAGAAGCAGATTCTAAAGCTCGACAAGTTGCGAGTTCTTGTGGTTGATGAGGTCAGTTGACCTCGTCCATATTTTGATGAACCTATGATCTATTTTTTCTTGACCTATTCTTCAGACTATAATATCACTTTTTTTTAATTTAATCGTTTTATACTGTCAATAAATAATTTTTACTTTCTCTTATGTAACATATCAAGAGCTAATAATTACTGTGTTACCGAATATTTCATTCCTATTTCTTGTCCTTGTGTTGGCTATGACTGCCCCATGCTTGTGTTTTCTTGCTTGAGACAAATGATTGTAGAATGTTGAAAATTGTAGATCACTTTCCTATACTAATGTGTTGCTTTATATCTCGTGGTTTACATAGGTTGATTTCATGTTTAATTCATCAAAACAAGTCTACGATCTTCGGAAGCTGTTGACATCATATTCGACAATTAACCACCGACAGACTGTTTTTGCGAGTGCTTCTATCCCCCAACACAACCGTTTTATACATGACTGTATTCAGCAGAAATGGACCAAGGTTTCCTTCTTCGGTTTCAATTCCTGTCCTTTGACTCTAAAAATCGTGCATTGAAAAAAAGATTTACTGACTAGTATCCTTGTTACTGACAGAATGATGTGGTTCATGTTCATGTGAGTCCTGTAGAACCCATGCCTTCTCGCCTATGTCATAAGTTTTTGGTGAGTCGAATCTGAATTAGGAACAGTTTTTCCTTCTTCTTCCATTACTTTCCATACATTTTGCCTTTCAAAAGTTAGATGTTCTGTGAAAGCATGATGACTCCCTATTAATGCACTAGATATGACTACGAGTTTAAAATTGTATTTTATTATAAGGTGAGACGCTGGTATGTTGTGCTCAGATAGATTTTACAACTATGGTTCACCTTCTTTTCCACCATGAGCTTGATCATGGTGTGGTCATCAACAGTTGCAACAAAGTCGGCTGTATCATTTTTATATTGTAGCCAACAATGGTCGTTATTCATTCTTTAAACCTTTTAGCTCGGTACTCCTTTTGGTATCTTGTCATGCTTATCTGATTCCCTACATGTCACAGATCTGTGGTAAAAAGGAAAAGCTGAATTCATTGCTATCTCTAGTAAAGAGGGATGCACCTAAAACAAGCATAATATTTGTCAATGAACAGGTAGCTGAACGCTTCTTTTCTGCTCTCATAATAATGCTGTTAAATCAACTAACTTGATCATCCACCTTGAAGTTCACTTGCTCATTTTTTTATGATACTCATGGTTGATAATGCTCACATGTAATTTCCATTTAAATTTAAGTACCCTCAAAGATAAAGAGGGATGAGTTTTTTAGTATGCATTCCCAATTGTTAGCTGTAATCTTGTTAACTTTGAAATGAATCACATGTCCATTGAAGAATTGACCGATTTTGGTGATACCTTGGCTGTATAACTATGTCTCTTCATGTATTCTGGCATATTGCCTGCTTCAGATGTTATATATCTAAAGTTTAAATGAGGCATCTAACGGGTTTATAACGAACTTGTTGCCTCGTCTATGCAGTCAGAGAAGTCAAAGAAGGCTGGAAACCCTCCTCTAACTGTTACTGTTTGGGAATCTCTCAAAAACAATTTTGAAAATTCAGAGGTTATTCTTCTTGAGGAAGACATGAATATTAATGCTCGAACTGCTTCACTAGAGGTAAGGGGTTGTTAGTAATCACAAGACATGGATGTTACTGTATTCGTTCAGCAATAGATATAGGATGTCAGTGGTATATTAATTGCCCCTTGTGTACATTCATGAAGTATTGGGTTATTTTAGCCCTCCATTTTGACCAATGTTTTGATGAGGAACCGTCCAATAACTGTAAGGGTAGAAAGTCTGACCGGACTCAGTTTTTTGAGAGCCAGCTCAAGCCAGCAGTTTATACAGTGATACATGATAAATAGATTAGAAAAAGCCTTCCCACGGAGGATGAGGGTGCTCACATTGAGGGGACTGGGAAACTGACAGGGGCAATCTAGTAGAAATTCCAGTTATTCACAGACTGAATTATTAGTGTTGATGGTCCGTGTCTAACAGTCAGGATACAAAGTTTTTATGAAACGCATGAAGCAACATCATTTACATTTCTACGGAATCATTGCCTTTTGCAGGAAGTGAGACAAAGAGGAAGCATTCTGGTCGCAACAGATATTGCTGGCAGAGGGCTTGATCTTCCGGAAGCAACACATATTTATAATTTTGATCTTCCAAAAAATGCAATCAGTTACCTCCATCGGGCAGGGAGAACTGGCAGACGGCCATTTTCAGATGACAGATGCACGGTAACTAACCTTATAACATCAGAGGAGCGATTTGTGCTGCAAAAATTTGAAAATGAATTGATGTTCCTGTGCGAAGAAATCTATTCAAATTGATTTTCGACTATCTCTTCCATAAAAGGCCTTTATAATTCCTTGTACAAAGTACGTGAACATGGAAATATAATCGAGGTGATTTTTTTATTGTGGGATTGTATGGTTTTGTTTAGTCATTTAGAGGAAAATCATTTGCAAATAGATAGCAAATACCCACTCAAAAGTAAAATTACAAAGAAAGAGTTTTATTGTATCAAAATTTAACAAAGAAAGAGTTATCTTGTTATATAATGAGACCATCTTTGATGGTTGAGTTCTTTAAAACGATTGTAATTCCAGATCTGATGTAAAAACCATCAGAAGATCTATCTGCCTCCAGTACACCCTGCAGAGACATACAAGACAATCGTGAAAACTATTTTCAAACCCCCTACATTGCTTATTATGATTTAAAAACTGATCAAAATGATACCTCTGAATTGGCTATAGTAACATTTCTTCCAATTCTTGCATTCTTGTCAATTATACAACCACTACACGGATATTTACCATGTGAGAAGCTTAACAAGATAAATGACAAGTACTCTAGCAAAAAAGGGATATAGGAAAAGTAGAATCTTTTTTGTGGTACAATACCGACCTGATCTTTGTGTTCTCTCCTATTCCAATAGGGACCCTTCCCTCAGCTAGCAGGGAAGACATTTCAGCATCCGTTTCATAATAGTCAGCACCAAGCATAACGATGTCCTGTTATAAAGGATCCGCATGGATAAATTCGTAAGAATAATCAATATAGGATTGCATCATATTGGAGATATGGGGCTTGTTGAAAGAAAACAGACCTTCAAGTGGACATTAGCATTAATACGAGACCGGATTCCAACAACGCTGTGCTCTATTATGCAGTTATTTAAGAAGCTTCCGTGTGATACAATGGAATCAATAATCTGGCAAATAGAAAATTTAGGAAGAATTATAAGTTCTCGTAACATCAAGAAAACCTGTTGGGTTATTTTTGGATATTGTAAATGACTTCTTGTACAATTTGAGCTCATAAGAACAACCAATGGACAATTTGACCAAAAAGGTATAAATGGCACAAGCACTTGGTCATAAAATTCTCTTGCAGAAGATCAAAAAGAAAGAAAGAAGATAAACTTACCTTGCTATTATCAAGCTTTGAAGGTGGTAAGTTTCTCCTCGAGGTATATATCGGCTTTGTTGCATCATAGAAACTGAAACTTGGTGGCTGCAAGACTTGCAAGACATGACAGTCAATTCTTAATCACAAGGAATAGTATTAGATTGCTTAAATGCTGTAACCATCGTGATAGTTGAGCTCACATGTGCTGTTAGTGCAAGATTCGCCTCAAAAAAGGATTTGATGGTACCAATATCTTCCCAATAGTCATTGAATAGATATGCCTGCAGCAAGCATCATAAGTCAATTTAAGCATTGAAAATATACCGAAATGCTTATTCAAAGTTTCTATTAGAGAGCAATCACAAATAGTTAGACCAGTCATTATATGAATTAGTTATATCACAACAAGGCACCCATTTATCCTGGAGGTATTTCATCCCAATAAAACCAAGGCAAATATTGTAAATGTATGGTGAAGTATTATCACCATAACAATCCTAAATGCAGAAACAGAAAAGTGATACAGACATTGATAAAAAATTCTTTGGCTGATGCTGGAATGATTTCAGATCCAAAGTCATTTGCAGTTGGAAATCGCCACCTGATGATATCTCGTGTCAGAACTTTATTGTTCCAGAGTTTTGCTTTTTTTCAAATAAAAGATGTGCAAAGAATTAACTGAAACCAAACATGGGAAGAAGAAAGTTCATGTGTGCCACTGGTTGCTAAGAGATGAATGGCAATCTTATGATACACTTCGAAAATGATGCTATATTATGTCACACGTGCTAGTTGAATAAACAATCATATAACTTGCAGGAGTGTAAGTGTGTAACAACTTTATTTGATTCACTCCAAGGTTAGTAACACCAAATATATACTAAGCCATGAACTTTTGAATTCAATTAAATGTCACTGACAATTATTTTGACATTATAAAGAATCTTATCCAAGTCCACAGAATGAGCTTGTCCCCCTATCCGCTATGCTGATACTTACTAAGGTTTCCACTTTATATATCAAAATGAGCACTTTTGTCCTTTTTGTACCTTAGAAGATTTAGAAGTATCTCCTTTCTGAAAATGTAAACTCCCATGGAGGCGATGTATGGTTTCTTTTCAGCCTCTTCTCTAGTCAACCCCAAAACTGTTGTATCCACCTCCTACACAATATCATACGATGTCCCAGTAGTGCAACACAGCATTTATTAGATTCAACGCAAAACCTAATATCAAGAATTTATTACCATGGCTTTCAACTCATCTCCTCTAGGCTTCTCACTGAATGAAAGGACCCTTCCTTTGTTATCTATCTTCATCAGTCCAAAATCAGATGCGCGGCTGGCATAGAAAAGACATCCGTGTTTCAAATGTCCGAATTTTGAAAGAGTATGAAACGCGGAATCAGACAAATTTCTAATACAAGAACGAACAATATAAGGGCCACACGAGTGAGGCGGATCAGTTGATGAAACTATGGTTTTGTAATATACAAACATGAAAAGGACGCCATGCTGGGTTTCCAACCAGGAAATTAAGTGCATAAATGCATCAATTACCTGTCATCCATGGGTAAACATGAAATTGATATATCAGCTCCACTTTCCCGATGATTCTGAAGATGAATAAGATTACTTAAGAATCTGAATAAGTTCCATAATTACAGTTATTGGCATATATAAGGCACCTGAACAAAGTCCATGTAGTCCATACGGTATAAATGATCTCCAGAGAGAATCAACACATCCTCGATGTCCTTACTTCTAGCATCCTATTACAACACAAGTCACATGACAAAAAGTGATGAAAATGCTAACAAGTTGATACAAAAGGCTATAAGCTTATAACTTCTTCTTCTAGTTCGCCTCTTGCAATTTGAAATATGCAATTAGGAATGGAAGTAATGAAGAATCAACTTGTGTTCACATTCCAATATTGCTACTTGCTACTTGGTGAGGTGGATTTAATGTAAATGCTCCCGATTCCTAATTTCTCGCCATTTGATCTCGTTTTCCATTCTTCAAATCTAATTGTCTACATGTGGAGTACTGATGTATGATGAGCATGCAATTAATCATATCAATTGTAATACCTCGAAAAGCCAATGAAACTGTCTCACAGCATCTGCGGTACCCTGAAACCACTTCTTCCCGGCCTCTCCTGGGGTTTGAGTGGCAGCTAGCACCTGAAGTAAATACCATGGGAAGCCTAATAAGTGAAAATATGCCGGAAAACAGAGTTTTCAAACTGAAACAGTAAGGCAAGAATGGCCTGCATTGAGAAATTCTGCAGAAACAGAGATGAACTGATCTGCAACTGGGGGACCACCAGGATATGTCATTGTAGAATGTGTAGTTGCTTATCAGTCATCATGAATACGTGACATCCATTCTTCAGATGGACGAGTATTCCATCAATATAATTTTGGGTGGGTGCTAGAAAGGACTAGTTCAATGGAAGTAACCAAGGATTAAAGTAGGTCCATTTCAAATAATCGTTTAATATCAAGTAGCATTGTCAATGAAGCTCGTGTCTACCATCAAAAGCTTCATAACAAAGCTATTTTTTCTTTTTTGTATTTCATAAAAAAGCTAGTTACTACCAGTTGTGAGCTCGATGACATGTCCAAAAATCTTCATTTTGTTGTCGACCTACATTGGTGTTTCAAGAAACTTATAAAATAGAGGAGATAAGAGCCATACTTCGACAAAACCATCTCCAAAATTGACTCCATTGCCAAAGTCGTATGCGCGAGCCAGATGCCTGTTGAGTGAGGCAGAGTTGAACTGAGTAAGAATGTAAACTTTGTTGATGCCACTGTTAATACAGTTGCTCATGGGAACATCAATGAGCCTATATGCTCCTGCTATTGGCACCTGCAGCATACAAGCTACAACGTTATTTACGTTAATGCTTTTAAATATGATATTTTGACCTGTCTGATTAAAGAAGACCATGAAAGAGAAAGGAATTACAGCGGGTTTGGCTCTGGTTTTGGTGAGGGGGAAGAGACGAGTGCCAGCTCCACCTCCCAAGATAATTGCCACAACCGTCCTTGCATTCCTTCTTTCCAGCTCCATTTCCCGCAACTGCAAGATACCACCTCTCCAACGTCAACTATTGACATTACAGTTCATGGAAACTTCGAAACTTCACTCTGCCTTGTATCCAACCAAAGAAGCTGCTGAATACGATCAACTGCCGCCCGTGGCAACGGTCTGATCACAATGTGGGCCTCATTCGTGCTTCACTCACGAGCCCAAAATATGCTCTGTCGTATAGACTGGGTAGTGACTGTCTGCCCATATGTTAGTAGCTAGAAAAATTTATTCTTCTCCATCTTCAACATAAGCCCATTCAGTGCATCTTAATTGTAACAGAGAGACCCATTCCATATAGGAAGCCAATTTTGAGCCCAATTGCTAGGTTTGGATTTAAGATAGTAGTAATTGGTAAGGAGCTCACTCATTCAAATGGCCCAAAAGTTCTAGGCCCCTAATCTCCATGAGCCCCACTGATGCAGTGCATCTTTGTAATGACAGGGGGACCCAGTCCATCTAAGCCAGCCAATTTCGAGAGCAATTGCTCGGTTAAGGTTTCACATTAATTGGTAAGGCACGCATTCATGGCCCAACCCAACCCCCATGATAAATCAGAAATAAGGCCCACGTAGGTCCATCTAATGTACGGTCTACGGTGTCGTAAAACCTCAGGACTTTAATACGCATGTGAACTTCCACGACTCATCCACGCAGGTTTTATCCAAACTCTCTCCCTCTCTCTCTCTCAACCTGTGGCACCTTGGGGGGTTGCGTTAGGATGGGGATTTTCGATGTACAAAAAACTCTCTCTCTCTCTCTCTCTCTCGGAGGGGAAGAAAGGGAAGAGAGTTGTAGTACTGGACAGGAAGTGAAGTGACAGTCGCGTACCTTGGTGTCGGGGGCGATGCTAGTAGCAATGGACATGCACACGTAGCTTTGGCCTGCTCTGTTGTCGACTCTGCTTCTTGAAGTGTCGGCCTTCAACTTGGTGCCCATTAGCTCTCCATCTAAGAATGCCGGAGCTAACCTACCCTTCCTACATGACAGCCTGGTCTGGCTGCACAAGTGGCCTGCGGCCGAGAGCGAGAACCGAGCATCGGCAGAGATGGCCATGAGTTTTGCTCACCAATAGGTGAGAGTTAGGAGACCTCCTGTAAATAATTGAACAAAGTGTATGTACTATGGGACTGGGAGCATATTCTCCTTTCCTGCTTGAAACTCTAGTGAGGAGAGTGTCTTCTGATGAGAGGAGATCGGGCCACGTTATATGGACTTGACAACATCCACCAATTTTAAGCATATATCTGGACCCTGAAAATTGAAATGTGATAGTACATATTTGTCCCCTCATATTTGAAGCAAACATTACTTCTCAGTAAAACACTGGATATCTCAGAAGTAATTTTGCTTCAAATTTGAAGGGAGAATCCTGTAATGTCACACTAGATATCAATCAATCTAAAATAAATAAGCAACACTACTTAGGACCTTTTTGTTCTTGATGACGGTCTTTATTTCGTTGACACCTAAACCCCGGGGCTTTAATTTCGTTACGCGTAGGGCCCATGTGCGAACCCCGAGCTAAAGTTGACATCTAAACGATCAAAATCCCGGATTTGTACCTCTAATCCCAATCAATGTGCACATGAAGAAGAGGTGCGTGGTAGCTTAGCAAGAGTTAACACGCGGCAGGCACCAACGCGGTCTGGTTCCAGGTTGATGCAAGTGTCAAGATCAACTTCCCCAAAGTGTTGACTTCTCCCGCCAAGTGGTGGTCCGCTTGCTTCCTTCAAAAGTTCGAAGTCGCTGCAGTTCCTTCTTCCTACAAACGCCACCTACTCACCCTCCCTGCCGCACACTCCCCACCGCCGTGTCCCAAAAGGCAAAACCAAGTTGTTAATTCAATCGTCTCGCTTTTGGGCTTCCTAGGCTGGGCTGCAACAGCGTCTTACAATGGCTCTTCGCCTCTTCTTCCTCCTTGCTGCCATTCTCCTGCTCTCTTCTGGAGTTAAGTCCGATGGTAAGCTGATCTCCGCCTCCTCTTTATTGTTGTAACTTTTTATGGGTCCTTTTGCTTTTGATTATCTGATTTGCATGTGTTGAGATTGCTAAACTGATGGAACGCTGTGCGTCTTTTCTGCCTGTTGTCCTTGAGAAAAGCAATGTAAAGTCCTGACTCTTCATAATGTTCGTGTTCTTTGATTTCATTGTGCCTCTGTAGTTTTTGTGCTTCTGGTGGGTCAATGATAAGTCGTTGATTTCACCGAAATCCCATTGTTCCTCCAGTATCTCTGTTTGGAATCTGAATCTACTCACGGCGTAGTGAGATTACAAGATTTATATCCTTGCTAAAGCTGCCACCTATTAGAAGTAACCAGTATCCTTTAAGTTTTTGCAAAGAAGAATAAAAGAAGCCCAGTACTTGAGGGTCCTAGCACGGAATCTACATTGCAGTTTTCTTGTTCTACAAAATATCATTATGTTCTTCTCAGAATTGGTAGGATCTGTTCTTATTGAACTCCATGAATGTCTAGAGTTTTATAGGTTTGTTCTTCAATACCGACTAATGTCATTTCTCTCTCAGACAAGGAGGATGCTCTTCTTGCTGGCATCAACAGATACAGAACATCTCTGAACTTATCTGTTCTGGTAGAAAACGACAATGCAAAATGCCTGGCCGATCAAATAGCTGAGCAATTCGAGGACAAAGATTGCACCAATACGACGGGGGCATTTACTGTTCCGGGGACAGAGCCCCAGCTTCCAAACTACCCACAGTTGTTAGCACATTGCGATCTCAACATATCTAACACTAGGGATGGAGTTATATTACCAGCATGTGTTCCAGGCTTGAATATGGATCTTGTTCTGTCGAACTTTACTATGGGCCAGTACGCTAAGTACTTGAAGGATAGCCGATATGTCGGAGCTGGAATTGCTTCAGAAGATGACTGGAGCGTGGTTGTTTTGAGCACAAATACCCCCTCAGGAGATTTTGAGAAGAGTACAACCTCTGGATCAGTGTTTCTGGAAGAAGGCCTACTTCTGATGGCTTTAACAGTGATAACCTTGATGTTGATGTTTTTACGTAACTGAGTAGTGTCTTCATATATGTTTGTAGTCATGACCGCCTCACTTTTTCGACTGGGTTGTATTGACCAGAAACTTCGATTCGATCATAGTACTTTCTTCGGCACTACTGATCATGGTACTTGGATCCTTATGTTCCTTGGCGTACACCCGACTTGTATTACATTTCTCCAAAACGATAACTACCCGAGAGCACAACTTAGAAAATACATGTAATAATGTGTCATAGAATGCACTAAGCGCTCCATAAATAACTATTAACTACACAACAAAAGTCAAAATTTTACAGGATAAGAAAGATCCTTTCAACATGCGCATTGATGACTACAAACAGAGAAAAAATGAAAGGGGTATTCTTAGAAGCTTGCTCTCGCATAATCACCATAAAACTTCAAAACATGTCCCCAATGCTTTCTCCTTTATTTTTCAGATCGTCTTCTGATAGAAGAGTTTTCTTGCCACTACCGCCAGACTTGTCATATGGTTGAGCCATCTTTCGAAGAAACTGCATTTATCATAACGCAGCTCTTATCCATCAATTGCCAATATATAGAAGAGGTTCCAAACCTCAAAATCCCTCGGTGAAACACAATAAAGTATACTCAAGCATTTCTAGAATTGACACACCTCACGTGCTATATGTAAGGCCATATCAGTGCTTAAGTTGAGATGTGCACTGCGCAGATGAGAAAGTATCCAGTTGGGCAGCTTGGATCGTTTGTCATGGCGGCTATATCTGCAAGCAGACAGCAAAAGATGCATTTGGGTCAGCTTATAAAAAATGCCAAGCGGAAACTCTAAGAATCAGAAACTTAGCATTTCACTAGTGTATTACTTCCCTATTGTGCTTTAGACCCAGTTAAGTTTTATTTTTATCCTAGTGACAGGGGTTGGCATAAATTGATGTACACATGGACAAATTGTTCATGTTCATAGTTTCGCATGCTATAAAATGTAAGCATACCTTTTATCAGCAAAGATCATCATGCCATAGTCTGACTTTGAACGAATTACTCTGCCAACACATTGGGCAGCTTGTCTCTGCATAGTCGAACAAGCATTAATGCCAATATATTGTGATAATTCAAAAGATCAAACATTGTAGCTTCATTTGGGTAATCTGGATCATAATTATATATCATACCAAGGCGTCAAAAGTCAAAAAATCTCCTTCTTTGATCTGAAATGTCTCCCGTAAATACTCTAACCTCGCAAGTAAAATTCTGAAAAAAGAAAATAAATGTTATGCATAAACATAGCATATAAGTAAAAATAATAACAGATCTAGATTGCAATCCATATGTGCAGAATCATAAGAAAACAGTTGAAAAACTATTCATTCAATGGATACCTGCTCAGTGTGTACTGGAATGGAACCCCAAACATGATAACAAGTCTTCCATAATGCCGATCAAAGTCTATACCTTCTGCGACCTTGCCTCTGCAGAAGTAAATAATTTATTCAATCCCAGCTTCAAATTCTCATCCCGCAAGAACAGATTCATTATGTGAATCAATTTCCAGCTTCACATTCTCAGCAGGCAAAAAACGGTTAGATGATGTGCAGAAAATAGACGCAAATTATCCAGTTAAAATTTTTACAATTATAGAAGATCTGAAGCCTTGAACAGATGGTTTGTCTGTTCAATACAATAATGGTTTTCTGCACAACGAACATAAAAGAGTAAATTCCCAGAAGCTAATTTTGATGTTAGAAAGAAGTAAGTGCAAGTATTACACCAAAAGAAATCCTGTGTCAACAGCCTAGGCCACAATTTCATTTTCCGTAACTGCTTGTAACCTACAGTAGTGGGATGCATAAGATGGACAAGACTATTGATGTAGAGAGCTCACACAATTGGATTCCATTTTAATGTGCAAACACCCTCCTGTTGCAGTTAGTAACTCCCATCACATGTAGAGCAAGATTATCCTAAATATTACAAGGCCAGATGCACATGCTATTAATTTCAATGAGGCCCTAATATGCACGTGCTTTCTGTCAACAACTGTCTTTAGATCACCCAGGACCTCATTCTCATACCAAGGCTTTAAGGGTCAAAATTGTAACTCCACTCCTTTTTCCACATTCCAGAATCGAGTTCTAGGATTTCTCTTGTTGACCCACCAATAGAAAATAGCCACATAAAAAAAATCTTCAGTTCTTCAAGAACAATTCCATTCAGCTTACACGACAACAAACTTAACCAAAACATGATGTTTTCACCAATCTCATTATGAAAAAGTTGCTGCAGCCAATTAAATTTAAGCCACCATAATAACCAAAAACATTTTACCAAACGAAATTGAAATATTGAAGTTACAACCTTCCTTTAGCCAACAGCCAAGGGCTGGTGAGAGTGTCAAATTGCCTGAATCCTAGTAAGAGTTTTAATTCTGAGTTCGAGTCAGAGTCTGAATTCAACCGAGAAGTTTAAGTTTGAGTTTACTCTAACTTGAACTTAAAAAATTGCATTAGTATTCAAGTCTTTGAAGTCACAGTCCGAGGCAGACTCAAATTAGGACATTGTGCTCCACACTTTCTTGTTTCATATTGGTTTGTGTAAACAGATAAGATTTTACTCTCTTCACTTTAAAGTAACTAGCATTCCACTATTGCATATAATTTGATGAACTACACCAAAAACTGGTGCCCAAAAGAGGGGTCAGAATATACTACTTACCACATAATTTAAATAAACATAAATTGATGCAGGGACTAAGGCTCTGAAGGGAAGCAAATTTGCACTAGCATACCCACAGTCCCCGCAGGTTTATGAGTAGGACTCAGACATGAACTAAGTCCAACCTTTAGCAGAAAACCTTGAGTTAATATGACTATATTTCAGGTGGTAAACTCCGACTTAGTTTAATTGAATGCATTCAGCCTCAATCAAAGACTTGGTTCTTGTGGCAACCTCACAATATCCTATGAGAGGTTAAAATAGACTTTGGCACATGTTATTTCCCTCAGGCAATTAGTCATCAAAGCATAAGCAAAGCTAAAAAGATTGCAATATAGATAGATATTCTTACCTGGCAACAGAGAAAAAGACGGCTCCTCTCCCACAATCACAAGCTTTACGATAGTGATCTAGAGCTAATGATGTTTCCAAAATATCCTGAGTTTCAATAAAAACGAGCTTATGCTGCATGACTTCCTGCCAGAAAGAAAAGCATGCCAGAAATTACTTAAGACACTCATTATGGTGATGAAAACCTAAATAGAAACTGCATAATTTTGAAAAAAAAAATTTAAGGTGAGTGAAAGCTGAGCTGCATGAAACTGCTAAGAACTGGAAAGCAGAACCAAACTTAGTCCCTGTAAGTTCTCTGCTCCTTTTTGTTTGCTCTTCTATTTTGACAAAGCAAATAAGCAAACCAGGGGCTAAGGCCCCCCATTGGTTCCATCAATTCCTAAAAATTTACATCTTAAAATTTTGACGAAATAAAAATGTTATAATTTAAGTAACAAGCACTAAGTTTTGATGAAATAAATTTTGACGAAATATTTATCTGTTTTAACAGAGACGAGTGTATAAACCTGTAAAATGCCCATCTCATTCCAGCTATTAACAATTCCATCCATGTATGAGTAACTAACAAAGAAACAAACAATGCCATCTGGAACAGCAGCAGCCATTTCCAACAAAAGCTTTCCGTAATTTCTCACAACACCAGGATCACTCCGCATATCAAATTTTGTACTCACAGGAAGTTGATCACTGATGGAAGACCACAATATGCATTCGGAAGTTGATTATTAGTATACGTCAGATAATACCTAACACTGTAATTCAAATAAATTAGACAAAATTTATAAACCATAGCACATACCTGCCACGAGTAAGAACCATAGGACATATACAATCTCGTGTTAGAGACATTGAAAAGCTCCGACTGATGACTGGGTTGAAATTAAGAAGCCTTGGGTAGAGATCAATGGGGCTTAATGTCCCAGAAGTTATGATAACAGTTTGAAACCGTTGGAATACTGGTCTTATGGCAATGGAAGCATCATGACAACTCAGCTAGGTCATCATAATAAAGACATTTAATCACAGCATTGACAAACAAATTGCACTGAGTATAATAGAGCAACATGCACATGCACGGATATAGTCATATATCATACCCTTGTACTGAATAAATGAGATTCTGCATCATACCTGCAACACGGGATCAGGTATATGTGGCATTCTCTCATCACATGGTTCAATTATGATGGAGAAACCCTGTGTATATGTCCCAACTAGAGTTGCAAAGTTGCAGACTGTTTGAAGGTGTAAAAATTCATCGGTATCAGTAATTTCAAGTGTCAACGTGAGAGAATGGAGCCGATCATAGCAAAATTTCAACATCTTTTGATCTATTCCAGCCTGGGAATTAACAGAAGCAACAAAGGCTACAGGTCCCTCAGTTTCAACTTGTTCTGTTTGGAGGCGGCCCTTCAAATATTGCACTAATCTCCGCAATACAGACAGAAAATGGTCAGCACGTCTGATGTTTCCAGGGACAGCTTCCTTTAGGATATCATCAGGCAAGGCAGGGTTTGCAAGCCAAGCGTCGGTTACTAGAATTGGAGAATAGAGAGTAGTTAGAAAGCAGCAAAGAGATAATATTATATCATCGTCAGTAAGGATGTGGTGTCTCATACCAGGTAAATTTCCTCTCTGAGCTAAACCATCAACGAGACGTCTGTATTCTGCTTTCAACCTTTCAGCATCTATTTTTTTAAACCTTCCTACCAGCTCAGGGCAGTTAGAATTTGATCAACGATATCTCCTTCCATAAAAACAAAATAAGAAGCGCCATACGAACAACAGTATGAGCAAATGAGTCCTAAGAGTTGCCATTTCCGTTCATTTGCATCCCTCAATATTTACAACAACCAGAAAATGCAAAATTGCAAGAAATACTCGAAATAACGTCAATAGTTAAGGACGGTGAAGCCAACAAAACAAGCCAGTCAAAGAGAAAAAAGACAATTCATTTGAAGAATTCTACCTATCAATCTCACGCCCAATCTTGTTAAGGTTCCTGGTGGCCCCTTCGATAGTCTGCTGTCTGATATTTACACTGAGCGCCTCAATACACACATTATCAATATTATGCGCCTCATCAAACACGACTACGGATTCTTTCTGCATCTCCCTAGAAATTATGCTCGCTACCTATCCAGAAAGCCATACGAACAACATTCCAATATCCTTATCGAAGAAAAGGATTATAACTTAATATCGAAAGGGAGAAATGCAGTGGATCGGTGCAACATGTACCTTGGGATCAAGCAAGTACTGATAGCTGTACACGACGACATTGGCGAACTGGATCATATGCCTGGCGAGGAAATAAGGGCACCAGCCCTTCATCCTCCCAAAGGCCCGAAGATCCTGGAGTGTGTAGACCCCGGGAGGGAGAAGGGCGTTGGAAGCGGCGCGCTCGTAGTTCTCGAAGAAAGAGCAAGTGGTGACGGCGGTGTTCTCTGCGGCGAGAGCGCGGACCCAGGAGGCAGTGAGCTTGCGGCAGGCGGCATCCACGGAGTCGCGAGATTCAGCAGAGACGACGGAGGGGTTGATGCAGAGGTTCTTGCGGGAGGAGAGGCCGAGGGCGAGAAAGGAAGGGGCGGAGGAGAGGTGGGAGAGGATGTGGGAGTGGAGGAGCTTGAGCTCGGCGAGGGTTTTCTCCATCTCGTGGACGGTGCGGGTGCAATAGAGGAGCTTGGGAGGGGAGGAGGGGCGGGAGAGGGCGTACGAGACGATGAGGGAGAGGAGGGCGATGGTCTTGCCGGTGCCGGTTGGCATCTCGAGGAGGCAGTGGCCGCGGGCGTCGAGAGCCCGCTTGAGGTCCAGCATGTAGGCATACTGCTCCGGGTAGATGTGCGAGTAGGGGAAGTACACCGTTATGTCCTCCAGCTCGAACTTCATCTTCTTCGGCTTCCCCGATATCGCCCTTTAACTCTGCTCCCGTTTCATCGTCGCAGCAGCTTCACTCGACTCCACAAGTCAAGAGGAGGGGCCAATGTCACGGTGTATTTATAGCCTCCAAAACCCAGAACCCCATACGACGATTTTCATTTTGGGTTTTGTCTTGGTTCGGACCAAACTCGGCTACAATATTTACCTATTTTTATTGTAAAGAAATGCTCCCTCCGTCTGAAAGTACCTGTCTGCATTAGAAAACCAAAATTAGTTGATTTGGTTTTCTAATGTAGACTGATACTATAGAACGGAGGGAGTATTAAATACTCTTGATAAGATGATGGGTCCTACTGGTGGGCCGGTTCTGTAGCTTTGGACTCTTGGAACTACTGTATTTGAACAATTGGATTCATAAAACATTGGCGACAGAGAGACGGGACGGGGAACTGGTGGGTTCGTCGTGTTGGGAGGTGGTAGGATCTTTCGATAGTTGATTCACGATGCTTACGTTAATTGTGGATTAGTATTTGAATTAAGTGAATCTTTTGAATGAAATTTGATTGTAGACTATAGCACGGAGGAACCAAATAGGCCCATGTATATGAGACAAAGGGAGTAGGTCCAATGTGGTCAGCAAAGCTGGTCATGGCTTCAAAAGCAGCTTCTCAGGATGAGCCACAGAAAAAAAAACTAATGAAAAGTTGGACGCATCCCCAATTAAGATTTGCACGCTTAAAAGTAAAGCGAGTAGTGTTCATGATTCATTTGGCGTGGTCAGGCAAATACAAGGCATAGGTTCTCAGTGAAATTGTAGGCAACCAGTCAATTGTACGTATCCTACTTTGTACACAATTTGGTGTTACATGTTGATAATTCATGTATGATTAGATGTATAGATATAGATATATGCATGTATACATTTATACTGCTCATCAGGCTTCTCAATTAACTTGTGTTACAGGTTAAGCAGCTACCTGATTGGTTGTCTCACTGGAAAGGACAATTTCTCCATACTGGTCAGCAAGAAAAAGAAGGAAGCAAGTGGATCCAAGACGGCTGTTTTGATGAGTGGTTCACCTGGTATTGGGAAGACTACTGCAGCAAAGTTGGTGAGCCAAATGTTGGGTTTCCAGATTATTGAGGTGTTGCTTCTTATTTTGGATTCATATATTTATATTCCATTGTTTGGTTGGTTTTTGCTTCCACCAATACCTTTCCAAATTTTTATGTCGCCCTTACAACGGCTATCACTAGCATTTACCTGCAAGAAATGGTAGCAGTGCCGTCAAAGCCTTAAGTTCTGTTTGTGTATTGATCAAGCCCTACATATCACAATCTCCACTTTACACAAATAATAATGAAGAAAAAGCATGAAACAATATTCAGTATCTTTGTTTGCACAAGCTTACCAAGTTTTTATTTTCTTCCTTCAATGTATCAAATTCAGGTTCAAGACTCTTCAGTACATTGGAAATAACAGAAGACTTAAGAGGGAAAAACAATAATAACAGACTTCAGACATCAAACTAGGAAAACCAATTCGTGCTAGATATTGTTGTTCAATAGTAGGTTATTTCATCAGCTAATATCCACTTTGAAGGCTAAGTTTAATGGATGGCAAAAAATTACAGGCCCAGAAAAAGGGAAAAAATTCACATATCCCAATATGACGTAAAAGCAAATTAGTTGACCATATAATAATCCCTCCGTCTGGAATTATTCACCATAAGGATTTGATACATTGAAGGTGATAATAATTCTGGACGGAGGGAGTATTCTGGTGATAATAATTCCGGAATTATTATCACCATAAACTCTGCAGTCAACACTCAATAACACCTAATGAAATTTTCAGGGATTACTTCCAACAACACAAAGTGACCGCAACCAGGAAGGGCATGCAACAAGGTGAAATTTATCATATTCATTTAGAATGCTCATTTCCACTGCACGATAAAATTTCATTTCACATAACAGAAAAAAAATCCAAATTGAGAATTTGATACTGCTATCCACTTAAGAACATTTACGAAGCGAAAAAAAACTAATTCAACCTGTTCATGGCTCTCTTGAGAGCCAAAATGTACAATAATTATAATACTCCATTCGTCCTGTTTTAGATGCTGCATCTGTACAAAAGGACAGTCCTTTCTTAGATGCTCCATCTGGTCAAATTTAAGTGGATTTTGGACCTGTTCTACTCCTAATCCGTTAGAGTTTTGCACCATCCAATAAAAATCATCTTTTTCACATGTAGTATCTAAAACAGGACGGAAATGAAATTAAGAACGGAAGAAATTCAACAATCAGAAGCAGAAACATTCAAATTACACGAGCAAGGGAACGAGCATACGAAGGGATTTGCCGGTGCACGTAGAGGACGAATCCAAGCGCCTCTTTGACAAGATGAAGGATCTTCGATCTCTCCAACCCTTCTCCCTTTACTTCGATCTCCACCCCTCTCTTCACCGCCTCCTCCATCGTCATTTCCGCTCCAAAATCCCGCGCTCAAATTCGAAAACCCCAATTTAAACCAGAATACACTCGCAGCTCCGCTGTTTGACGTGACTCGCGCACTCTTTATTCCACGCGTAATTCCCAAAATTATTGACCAATCCGCGCACATCACTAATGCCGACGATGATTATGGAAGCCAGCTCAGACGCCACCGCAAAACAACATTCCAAATCACGAATCAGCCCCTAAACATGCTCCTATTAATTTGTAAACCCCATGATGAGGAGTTTCATTGAATTTCATAATCCTTAGGGTGCAATTACAATTTTTATAAACATCATCGTCTCCCGATCTTCTGCAGAGCCCAGAGTCCCAGAGCAGCAGAGGAGCAGGGGAAGATGGTGCTGGATGAGGAAGACGACGACGACGCCTTCGGCGACTTCAAATTCGTCTCCTCCTCTTTCCCTTCTTCCGTCTCTCCGGCCCCCAATTCCCTCAAACCACCCGACGACGAATGGGGGGACTTCGTCGAGAGCTCCCTCCAGTTCATCCATCCCCCCGCCGCCGCCCCGTTCGATCCCTTCCCCGCTCTCTTCGACTCCTTATCCGCCGCAGATCCTTCCTTTGATGCGTTTGGCAATCACGGATCCTCTGGTTCTGCCGCTGCTGAATCCGGGGCGGGGGCGAGGAAGGCGTGGGAGAAGCCCCTTCCGCTGTCCATTTTCGGCGAGGAGAACGTGGAGGAGGAATCCATTCCCGCGGATCTTCTGTTCGGCGACCCGGATGTGTTTGCGCCGAAGCCTTTGGCGGAAAAGGGCTTAGCTTGGTCTTCTGCGGCCATGGGCGGATCGAGTTTTACTGATCTTCTTGCGAATTTGTATGGCAATCCACCTCCTGTCGAGGTGAAAGAAGGGGAAAGTGAAGGTTGGTTATCTGAGTGTTGAAAATGCTATTGATGAGAATGGCTGGAATTCAAGGAGGCGGGTCCGGTGACGGGAGCTCATAATGGCGGTTTCCAAGAGGTAGATAGCCTTTTCTATATAGCGTCATCCCATTTTTTATTTAATATCATTCTAAAATTTACTGTCACTTTTATCCTAGAAAGAGCAGAAGATTGCTAATGGAGCTGAAACATTACCCAATGGGGAAATTAAGGTGATTTTATCAGTTTTTTTCATAATGTTATGTGTGCTTGGACAGTGATGAAATAGAATTTCTGCTTGATGTCAAAAGATGTTGTCTATGCCTTCAAGGGTATGAATAATTTCAACACCCATGTCATTGTTCATTCCTCCCATAGAATCTTCCAGGTCCAGGCTATCATTGCTTTCTTCACTTGTGCGATGTGAAGAAGATGAAATTTCTATGTGCAAAGAAGAGAGACAAAATCAAAGAAGGAAAGCGGATAAGAAAAGTGAAGTAAATAGAAGTCTATTAAAGCGTTTTTGAGGAATGTAGTTCAAACCATGGTTCACCATCTCGTCGTCTAGGGGCTTCTACCGATATTCGAGGTCATATAAAACGCCTTTTATACAGTCTTGGGAGATCTCGTCGAGATCACACTTAGCCAAGCCAGGTTTTTTCCCATTGTTTCTGTAACTCTCCCAGACTACGTCCAGACTTTGTAGGGCAGATCTCAGGAAAAAATTAAAAAAGGAGTTTATGCGCCTACTCCTGATCATGTTGCCATTGAACACATGGTGAAAGCTGCTGGTTTTGCCCATCGAAGAAGAAAGTCGTTTTGGGTCATTTATTGGGTCATCTGAATTTCCTAGAACTTGGTTACCCTTTGCACTGAGTTGGTAGTGAACCTAGTGCAGTTTAGTTGTAAATTTACAAGTAGACTGAACATATAGTTTTTATTTACAACCCACAATTTGTTTTCTCCAGCCTATGTTGCTACTCAATAGTTTTAATGTGTTGTCTATTATACTGTCACAGTTTGAACTAAAATTTTTTAATCCCTACAACCTCGTCGAAATGTGTTTGTGAATTTGTTTCCTTAGATACTTGAGTTTGCTACTAAATAGTTGTAATCTGATTAAAAAAACAAGACTCCTGCAGGGAGGATTCAATATAAAAGGTTTGAACTACCCTCCTGAAATACACTTTAATAGTTTTCTATTTTATTTCGTTTTCTTATCCTTAGAGCTTGAAATTCATGAAAATAATAACATCAAAGCAAATGCATTTACGGACTGGACAATTCAGGTTACCAGGTGATATGAATTGCTTAGTTTTCGAATATTTTCTTTTATAGACTGCATTGTCCGATCGTGCAGTAAAAAGTAAATTTTAGAGCTAGGTGTTCTGCATGACTGGCCTTTTGTCTGAGTTTGTTTTGCTTCGATTGATTAATGGAATTTTCCATGAAAAAAAAGTAGATATGATTTCGTTTAGTGTTCATAGAGTTTTTTATGGCTTGGTTCAGGATCGGCAAGCGAAGGTTGAGAATTGTGTAACAAGGGAACTTATTGAGGAAGACAATGAAATTGATGATAATGATTGGGAATTCAAAGATTCATCAATGGAAATTATATCAGGCGGAGATCTTCAGGTAATGCGCAATGCTATGTAATCTTAGGCATTCATTTGTTGAGAAAGGAGTTGAATATTGGCCACATGTTTGGTCAATCGATAAATTGCAGATTATCTAATAATGGGATCATTGAAATTATCATTTTTCAACATTTCTTTTTAGCTTAAAGTTTGACCTATATGACAAAATTGACATTGCAGGACACTAAGGAATGCGAGAACAGTCTTACAAGAAATGTTCAATTGACCACTCTTACCAATGGAGAAATGGAATTTGATATGTTTCATGTACAAAATGAGTCTCTTTCTCAACCCTCCAAATTGACCACTCTTACCCATGGAGACATGGAATTTGATTTGTTTGATGTACAAAATGAGTCTCTTTCTCAACCCTCCACTTACGTCAAAAAGGACTTGAGTGGCTCCAGTTTGGCTTTTGATCTGATGTCTAGTTTATACTCAGAGGATAAGCCGGAATCCTTTATCAATGGGACTAAAGTATCCTCAGACATATATTTTAGAAATAGGACTGAAGTATCCTCAGTTAAGAGATTTGATTTCCTACACTCAAACTCAATATCTAATGTCAATGGTGATGGGAATAATTTAAATGCAAGGATTTCAGACTTGAAAGGTGCTCTTGAAGATATGAGAGTTGAAGAACCAGTTACCAAATCCAGGACAAGTTCACCTCCAAACCCTATTTGTAATTTGAATAGTAAAAAATTCAATGACTTCTACTGTAGACTCAAAGAAGAATCACGTGCTCTGGCACTTTACCATCTTGAGGATCTTAAGGTCAGTAATTGCTTAACGTCAATATGATTTGATATCTTACTGTTGTATTGGTCTGAAAGTTGTGAAAATGGTCTATCTTAGAGAAAAAAAGTTGCTGCAGCTCTGTCTGGGAAAGATGATGAAGTGACGGCCATGAATGAGAAAATACAGGTACTACAGTTGAGGATTATTTCTCAACTTATTAGATGGTCGACTGATGCTGATCCTTTCCTTTTTTCTTGATTTTCCAGTTTGCTCATAAGAAATTACAGCAAGAAAATGGGGTTTCGGGAAAGGTTCACCCGGTTGAGCTTCCTCCAGGAGCTGGTAACGTTGATAAGTTGCTTGAACTTGTACAAGCTCCCGACTTGCAAGTGCTTGAGTTTGAATATCACCTGGAAAACCAAATTTCTTTGGTATGCTCACTGTCGTTATTTGACTCATTTGAAGCCTATCTCACTGTTTATCCTTTTAAGTAATTTGTTCTTCAGTTGGAAGCCAGAAACTCAGAGATTTATCACAATTGAAGTAGGAAAATGATTCTGCTTGTATATGAACATTTGCAATTTTTATTGTCCATGGTTCATAAAACTAAATAGGGAATCACATAAGAGGGTAAAAGAATATTTTATAGGTCTAACCAGATAAATTGAGATGAGTGAGGGGATTTGTGTTCATAACTTGTGGAACAACACCATGTCCACTGAGACCTGCCACTGCTGATCCATCAGAATTTATACTGCCACGTGAAGCAGTCCCATATACCAGAGATTACACTAGTTCCTCCCTTCAGAATCTGCATGTGGCCATGGCCTGTGAGGCTGGGTCTTGGAGGCTGTAAAAAGAGATAAAGCTGTTCATGCGTGTGGATATTGGAATCTGGCTGGTGGGACATTTAGTATTGCAAGCTGAAATGAGTTTTAAGTGGAAAGATGGCAGAAATGTTAATGTTGTTTTGGCATGGATGACTTCATTTTGTCTGTCGTGCTATAGCGGTGGTAGTTTCTGAAGAAGATCAATTTTCTGCCATTTTGATTCTGCAGAACACATTGAGCAGCTTATGTTTGAGCTATGAGTGAGTTCTATAGAAGCAGTTGTTGGATGAACTGTACATCAAAGAAGGGCTTTGAATGAGTGGTCCCACCACAGCCTGAGGTTGCTGACTTTAAAATGATGCCGAGTATCAGAAGATGCTAATACCCTTCCTGGTTCCCTAGCTGAAGTGGGTGAAGGATCTTCCCCTCTTAATTTATTGCAAACTTTGATTTAGCTGAGTATTTGCCTCTGTTGGTCAGACTCATCTGTTTCTTACATCCCAATGTAAGAGAGTAGGATCTGTTCAACTCTATGTTTCATGACATGCCCCCTGGATTCTTTTCTGCTGTTATCTGTTTCTTATGTAGAACTGAAATTTACAAGATATTCCTATTTATGTTCATGGCGAGGAGTGGATAAATTAATGAACTTCGTTCATTATGTGATCAGGCAAAGGAGAATTTGGGGTCTTCAATTGGGCTCTTTGAACATGCGAATTCAGTATTGCATATCCTGAGTTTGGCATCCGCAGACGAGCAGATCAGTTATATTGATGCATGGTCTAAAATGGTTCTGGCATGTTCTCTTGAGTTGCAGCATGGCTCAATGATATGGAAACAATCATTGCAGAATAACATACAAGCCCAGATCTTAATGAATCCTCAAGGTGCAGTTTTCACTAAGTTTGGTGTTAATGCAGCATATGTTGTCATTCTATTTCACTGTGGCCTTAACTTTGTTTGATGTTCTATCCTGTGTCTTGCAAGTTTCAAATTACTTTTAGGCGTGTTGTTTGGCTCCAGCTTTTGCGCTGCAGAAAATTGGGTTGTTTGGGAACTCTCCTCATGAGGAGAGTTGAGGAGAGTTCCCAGGAACGTGAACGGAAAGCGGGATGTAACGTTTTGTGTCAGACCCTAAACGTTGAAGCCACTTAGCTGCAGCGTGAAAGCGGGAGCCAAACAAGGTCATAGTTTGAGGGAAGGAAACTTTCATCTTTTCTGGTTTATATTATGCTACATGCCATTTTAGTCTGAGCTTCTCTCCGTATGAGTTTCTTGAGTGGGTTCTCTCATCTAGTCTATTATTGCATTTAAAGGATGCAGGCATGTATATCTTCACCTTTTTAGTACCTACAGACACTTCTCATCTTCCATACTTCCTTTATCTACATGTATTGGCTTTATCTATACATCAGAATGATCTACTCAAGTATATGTTAGACACCAATTAGAGCTGAAGAGAAAAAGTTGGTGAGTACTTCATATCTTATCTAGGGATGCGCGTTTTCATTTTTGCTCTTGATGGAGGAACATTTAATTATGATGAGTGTGACTAAGTGTGAAAGTAATTTTAAAAGGGAAATTTCTGCATATGCTGCAGGTCTGAAAATGTGTTTTTTAAAGTAATTAAGTTGCTCCATACAGTGAGCCAATTTGTTTGCAGTACAAAATTAAAGGTGTGTTTGTGTAGTTGTTTATATATACGGAGAGAGAGAGGAATTTTGATTTTCTATATTTTAATGCTTTCCTTACCTCACATCACCACCGCAGGCCAGCAATATTTTGTTGCCCTTGGAGAAATATACAGAGTGACTGAGGTCTTAAGAAGCTCAGCAATACTTTACAAGCCATGGATACTGTTGAACAATGAGGTTTCTGCCGACATATATACCAGCTTGAAGGAGTGCAGGAGTTTATGGCTAGATTCAGGGCTGAGAGATGCTCTTGAGGATATTTCTGATTCTTCGGGTCATGAATGTGATGTGTCGATTCGGGTACTTTTAGAATCCATCAAATATATTTGTGACCTTGATGAAGTATCATTGCAAAAACAAATGCTTAGCCATGATGGGCCATTATGTCGGTTGTCATTATTATCTATAAATTTGCTACCAGGTATGTCTCAAAAGGTCATTGCAATTTGACTTTTCATTTTATCATTTTTTGTTGTATATGCATTGACAGAAAGCCTCCCCTTGATGAAGAATTGTTGATATAAGTCAAAGGCATAACAGCATTCATGCCATGAATTCATGTTAAGAGTCATTTAAATGCCTATAGTGATGCCAGTGATGAATTTTGTGACATTTTCAATTTGTTTTTTTTTCCCTATGATTGGTACCTGTTTAAGATTTATCTGGATAGTTAAGGAAAAGAGTGATTCGATTGCAGCATTATGTCACCAATTCAGCATTCTTCGTTTTCATAATGCAGAAATGAAAGTGGTTTTCTGGGAAGGGGAACAATATTTCCTCACACTGGCAAACTTTTGGGCGAACAAGATCTCTTGTAGTCCACCATATTTGCTGCACATCCATGTTGGCTGAAGTGAACATGCAGATCCTTACCGGGATTAAGTTGAGAGAATTCGTCTTTAGTTGAACTAAATGCAAAGTCGTAGTGTCAATGGAGGAATTCGATTAAGAAAGCCTGTGCAAAGCCAGTAGCTCAAGCGTCAGCCTCTGATCATGCAGTTATGCTTACCGTGTTGGTCTAAGATTTTGGCTTGCTCAGTTCGGAAGATTTTGCCATGTTGGTTGAAGATTTGGGTTTGAAGACCCTCAGGTCCAACAACTCCATGGGCAGCTCAGTGAAAGCCGAGCTATTGAAGAACGATCAAAATCTATGCTAGCTTGGAGTTCATTGTTTGTACATTATTTTTGCTAAGCCTTCACGATTGCTTGATTTATTATGAAATTGTGGGGTTTTTACAAGCGGGGAGATTGTAGAGTGGTTATCAATTATAAGTTTCACCCACATTTAATTTTTGGGATGATACTATGTAAATCGGGGAGATTGTAGAGTGGTTATCAATTATAAGTTTCACCCACATTTCATTTTTGGGATAATACCATGTAAAATGGAGAACATTCTTTTCAGAGCGCAGTTTATTTGTAATCCTGTACTGTAAAAAACAAGAAAAATTCTTGGTCGTACATCTCAATTTGTATTTTTCTGGAGAAAAGCTATTCTTCTTTTTGAGTTCAAAAGACGAAAATGTTCTTTTTGAGCAGGAAAGTCAAGATACATAATGAAGACTTTTTATTGCCCTCTCTACCATTCATACAACTCATTGTTGACATGCTTCCGATCCAGATTTGAACTCGTGTTGTGCTTGCAGGGTAGCCTCAGGTGATATATCCATGCTGCAAAATATCCAGTGAATTTTTCACATCCACTGTAGCATTCCGATTTTTTCATTATCCAGCATCGATTTTTTCACTATCCAGCATGAAACACGATCTGAGGTGTTTAAGCTGAAAGTGAAAAAAACATGAATGCTGTATAGCAAAACATCTACAGTAGATGTTTTATTTTTAATCACGAATCAAATGGCCCCTTAAAATGCAATCTTAGGTCGATTGCAACCAATCATATTCAGGCACAGGAGTTGTAAAGTCCATTCATCTGACCATTGGCTATATTGTTTGAATACCGAGAAATGTCGTTGAAAAAATATGGCATGAAGCTAACAATTTTATACTTCATTTTTCATTGTTGGCAACAAAATCTGTGTTTTAGTTGATCATCCATGTATAGCCCTCCCATAGTGTCCATATAATGTTTTTTTTAATAGCGGAAGACTGGAAATCAAAAAGGGTTGTTTTATCAAGTGCCATTAAAGTTTTTAGCGAACACAACCTCGTCATCCCCAGATATTAAAACATCATCCTTTTCCAGCAGCTGCAAATCGATAATATCCATTGCACGTGAAGGGGCTTTTTGATCGATCCAAAACTTATGATGATGCTGAAGCTTGATAGAACTCCATTTAAACTTGCCTGCTCACATCATGGATGATGTCATATGCCATAAAACCTATTTTCCAGCTGTTCCTGTGCATACAGATGGATGTGTGCGTCGTAACATTATTCATAGCTCTAAATCGTTGACAGAGAAAGCCCCCCCTCCTCAGGGTATGTGACTATGTGATGAGTTTGATACTAATCATCCGCCATATCGACTTAATACTTTGCTTAAAGTTGGCATCACATTATATGCTTGATAGGACCTCCTCAGTTCAATAATTGAGCCCACCTGAAACAGCAAAGAAATATGTTATATGAACGACAAGGAAATAAGGATCATTTTGATAATTTTCAAGAACAGTATCACAGGACCTTTATATGAGAGTTTCATTAAGATAACCAATCTAAAAAACAGTCAGAGGACGTACAATAATAAGGATTGATGTGAATCCAATTGCAAACCCCTCATTAATACGGCGCAAATGATGATCAAGTAGTGTAGATGAGGTGGCTAATATGCTTAAGAGTAATCCACCTACGATTTTCCATTAAAGATGTTATTGTGGATCACAAAGCCTCAATTACTCAAATAACATCATACAAGCATATTCTTATCAACATTTTTTCAACTGTACCCCAGAACCGAGTTGAGGCTTGAATTTTTGTCAAGTATTCAATCGATGCCCTTCCAGGCTTAATGCAGGGTATTCTGGCGCCCATTTTTGTCATGTAATCAGAAATTTCCTTTGGCAAGTTGGCCTGAATAAGTGAGCAGAAGCAAATATATGATTCCAATTTTACGTCGTATAACCAGCTGCATGAAACTAGAAGCTTATAAAATGCTTACGATGTCAAATATATTGAAGAGGAAGACACAAAAGGCGTAAATTGTATAGAAAACCCATGGCTTTGCACCGATGGAGCTTTCTGGGTTCAAAATCTCCTTCACATGCTCCCAGAATGGTGAACCTAAAAGACTGCCAGCAGAGATTCCATATTAAGTATATGTTAAAATGAAATCCTCAAGGATTAATGTCAAGGATTAATCAAATATAACCTAGCCAGAATGCTTGGAAACGCCAAGAGGTAAGTTGTGGTGAGGACAGGTTGCATTCCTGCGGGATTAATGTTGAACGGGATGTAGGGCTCCACTTCAGTAATAGGGGAATCAGCTCTATCCAAACAGATAATATTTTGGAGTCAGGTCAACTGACAACAGAGAACAGTATGATACTATTGCATTCAAGCTGATGAAATTTCAGAATTGCAAGAAACAGTATTGCAAACAATACAATTTAATAAACCTGAATTAGCAGTAGAATAACCTGGCCGCAGAAGCAAGTTTGAATCCATAATACTGCAACTTGACCTTCCTGCAACCTTCAGTTACAACCACCGCCCACATAGTAACAACTGTGAAAATGCCCAACACTGCAATTACATATGGCCACCAATTTCCACCACTTCCTGTAAATAAAATGACATCGATAGTTAAGCAATTACGTCCAAGTGCCAGAAGTAACAGTAACAAGATAATATGTGCATGCACAGAGGAAACTGTTGTATCTCCTTAATATGCTTAAGGATTTACAATAGATTAAGTAGAGAAGGTTGGATGAAAGGAGAGAAGTATAGAGGGAAAGGGGAGAACAATTAGATGATGAGGAGAGGGAAGAGATAAAGGGAAAACTTAAATCTATTTCTCAGTACTGTTCACGTCACTATTCACGTACTATTCATGTTACTGTAGCAGTACCCTATTTATAGTATTAGGCATGTAGCCTTACAATTACTTAATTCTACTATGGATAAGAAAATAATAAAACTAGGAAAATAATAACTAATCCTACTCCAACTAAGATTAACTAAATTAGGAAAGTATTCTAATCCCACTCTAACTAGGAATCATAACAGTACAGAACCCTAAGATTTGTGCCGATTTGCAGAGCCTCAGTCACTTGAATATTTGACCTCAAATCAAGGGCCCAAATTTTGAGACTTGATGGAGGGGCTACAGGCTCTGAGACATAACCATATCATTAAAGAGCCTTATTTCATTAGTCCCCTTTCCATCTCCAGAGCTAGGCAAGCTAACAAGCTGAGTTTTGCTCTGCCCGAGCTTGGCTCTTTCTTAGGCTTGAGCTAAGTTGAGTTAAAGCTTTCAATGGCATGTTTAAGCTCTAGCTTGCTCAATTTGTAACTTTTTGGTAATTTTAAAATCTACCTGTAAAACTATTAATTAGTGTAAAACACCGATTGTGTATAAATTACGCTTGTAATGCTAAAAAGTTAAGCCACCTAATCGGACCAAGCCAGTACGAGCTGGGTCCAGCAAGAGTTTAGCTACATTAAAGTTCAAACTTAGATTTGAGCTAACTCGAGTCGGGCGTCAAGTAGAATAGTGCTGGCTCAGCACCCCACCCCAAACCCACCCATCATTTCCTTGCAAAAACACCACACCAGGAGTTTCAGTTACCAGAACCGTAACTACTCTAACCTGAGAGTTGCAACAGCATCTTGTACAAAGTGTCGGTGTAGCCAGTTAAGATTCCAGCACATATGATTAAAGATGACCCCTGACCTGAACACCAGAGAAATTAGACAAAGACATTGAATAGGTAGAATTAAAGCGAAGTGAGTTTTGCATATAGATATGAAATGCGAGAAAGAGCAAATTGTCTTCCAAGTTGCAAATGGAATACCAGCTGCTTATCATGTTATATGAAATGGAAAATATGAGAGTAACCATAGCAATGAGTGATAAATAGCCGCTTGTAATAACCATAACAAGCTGTTGTAAATAATTCAATTAATCAACAAATGTTTTGAGATTTGAATGGCATCTTTCTTTTAGTAAACAATGGTGGTCTATCATGGTACGAAAATTGTTGTAGAAGATCTGAGCCAATTTGTTAAGTAATTAAACCACTTAAAAACTAATAGGGCTCACAGAAGGCTACCTCCCATTGAAGCAAAGAACATCGACATTATGGTATGTGGTTAACATCAAAAGTCTTGCATTAATAGTATGTAAATCTCAGTGACCAAAATAATATTACTAGCAGTAAGTCAAGATGCATGGGGTGGAAACACAGACTTCAATTAACTTAAATCAATGTTAAGTACAAACATGATCAACAATATTGACAGAAGTAAATTTACAAGTGTAATAAAAGCCAAAATGATACTACTATACAAAAGAGGTGGAAGCAAGAAGAGGGGCAGCCGTTTGAGAAACATACCAAATCCAGATTCTGTTATTTTGTCACAAATCCACGTCGTAGTCATTGCACCTACGACCAGATAGAAGCTAGTTACCATCACATGCTTGAACCTGCATATGCACAAATACAGAGCCTGTTTGTAGCATCTTTTACATAATCAAGACAAAAAGGTTTTCAGCAACCAAGGATTCACAAGGCCAAACAACGGAAACTTATTCATGGCTAACTAACTATAAGGAGGACACAGATACCATGAAGTTGTTCCCAAAAATATTCATTTATATGGAATACCAAGGGAATTCAAAAAATATGATACTACGTTTATACCTGTGACTAGCTGCATATATCGAATAAGGAAGTGAATAGCAAGCAAGTACCACTGCTTCAAGGATAGCGAAGGCAAGAGAGATCCACCATCTGATACATGGAAAATATAAAAAAGAGTCCATACTTTCAGAATCCATGAACTTTAAGGAAAGAGAGACAGGGATGAAATAACAAAAAAGATGTATCTCACTGCTTGAGATGGAGTATTGTGTACACACATATAGCCCTTAATCTTCTCATGGCCATCTAAGCCTTCTTTCCGAAGCTTCACCAACGAAGGAACCACGTGACAAAGTACCTGATCATAAATTGATTAGTGATACAACACTAGCATATTCAGAGAAAGAGACCTAGCTTCGGGAAATTTAAAATAATAAAAGTTTACTAACAGAGCAGAACTCCTTAAACTTTTTCTATACAACTGAAATCTACAACAGCAGCATAATTTTTAAACCGAACAAAAGTACAGTCACTTCACATAGTAGTATTATCTAGGATTAGTCAACACCCCAAAGGTTTGAAAACAAGATGCATATACCATGCCTCTGCAGGACAAGTAAGCATATGCCACCCACATGAAGTCCGTTCCTTTTACCCTTCAGTGTCATTAGGACAAATCTTAGACAGCAAGGGATTTTTCCCTCAGTGCCAGACATGGTGTAAGGAAAGAAAACTATGGATTATCCATCAGGCACCTTCCTCCCTATTGTTGGGCCTATGTCACTACAACGACCGCATTTCTCCAATTTATTGCTTTTGAATTTTTCTGTCAAGTTTCCACATGATTAATTTGTTGACCTAATTTTGTACACATTGGTCTACATGAATCTCACATGCATAAGAGCACCTAAGCTTGACCCAATTAGATATCTTGGTTGACTAATCAATGCAAAAATAACTTACTTGAGTTATTCAAGCATATATCTATTCTTCCTTACTTACCAATCACTCTGAGATCTCTCATCACTTTCAGGAACCAAGATGACGCTGAGATTAGAAAATGTATTCCTTGGGCATCCCTACTCTTAAGGTGAGTCAAGTTGTTTCTCCTTTTTGGCTTTCCAGCATTCTAGGATGCCGTATAAACCAATACTTTTAGGTGAGAACAAAATTTAGTACAGATAGTTTAAACTAAGTAATATGCCTAAAGATTACGATATACATTGTAACTTGCAACCTGTTTAAGTTATTTGAAAACTAATAAGATATCTCGTCTATAACACCAAGTTACATCATATATGAGTCACTTAACAAGTAAACTCCAAAGATTAGCAACAGACCTGCATAAGGATTGATGCTGCTATCTGAGGGCTTATTCCAAGCTGGAACAGTGACAGCTTAAGTTCAGATGACAAGTCACCAAGCTCATCTGTTAGACGAATTAACGAGACGGATCAAGTCACAAAAATTAGATTTGTAAACATCTGTACGCATCAGAATAGACCAATCAGAATTTATTTGGTGCACCTAATTTTCTTACAGGATAATAACTCTTACATTGTCACCTTGAGTTAACTTTTGATTACAAATTAATGCTTGCCATGTTGCCAGCTTAATAACAATTAGGAAAAATTGCAAATTCGTTCCAAAAGAGTTGAAGAACAATTTATTTTTTTAAAATGATCCTTGTATTTATTGAATAAACTGCACAGTTCATTAGTCATGCTTTAATATTGTTATGGCACTCTTTAAGAGTATATGACTCTTATTATGCGATAAGATCTTGCACAAAACACTTCACAAAATAGAAGGGGAGAAGCATCGAAAAATAAGATGTAAGTTTGGAAAGAGAGCCACTGCTTATATGCCCTTCATAATGGATTCTATATAAGTCTAATGTGTAAAACAGAACTTACCAACAGAACCAGAGGCGAAGCTCAAGTAATCTTCAGGTATCAGCCGCCTATCAAAACCGGGTAATGGAATAAAATACCCAACACGACTAACAATAATTAACACAGTCGTTATAAACAGCCTCCGCCTTATTTCACTTTTAAAGAAGTTTTCAGCTGCACTGTTGATCAGTGATCCCATTTGAATAAAGACCAGAAACCTATTTCTGTATCTTAGAGGTCTACTTAAAGAAGACTCAGTATCACTTAAATCTGTTGAAATAGATTGAGTTTCCGCATCCTCTTGTGACGACGGTGCCTCTACTTCTACGAAGTCCTGTCGCAGCTGACTTGCGCAGCAAACAGGTAACTTCCTACTTAAAGTTGACCTCACGCCCACAAACAATTGCCTGGAAGGCCCTTTTGTGATCAATGGTGAATGGTAGTGTTTACCTGCACATTTAAATAAAAGGAAATGAATTGTCCGCATAATTTGAATTACACTCGCCACCAGTCGATAGATATTCTGCAGAACAACACAAGTGAAGCTTGTGGGCAAGGAAATCCGGATAGAACATATACAAGACAAGGCACAAAATCCCTACTATTCGTTTCAGAACTTGTGCAAAGTAGGCTGAAACCAGTACAAGCCAATTGAACTCGTAAAGGAAGCAGACTGGAAAAGTAACCATAGAACCCAAACTAGACAGCCAAGAACAAGTGACTTTCCGGCTTTCCGCAAATTCAATTTCGAACAAACAGAAACCCCCGCGGCCGCGGAGGAAGAGGGAAATAGAGTAACTTGCCCCGGGCGATGGCTAACTTGTTGTGCAGGCGATTGACACGGAAGAGAGCAGCGGCAGTAAAGGGCAAGGCAGCTTGCATGGCGATGAAACCGCCGGAATACGACGCCGGTGCGAGCTACCAGCGTCGTCTACTGCTGATGCCGCCGACAAGCAGTCCCTGCGAAGCTCTCGTAGTACGCCACCCCCGGTTTAGCCAGCAGCCAGGCTACCCCCTTACACTGTCGGCGCATGTCCACCGTGTGTCTAATGTTAGGGTGGCTAAACCGTCAGTGGTGGTCACCCCACGTTTTAGCCAGCCCATCCAAACCCTCTATCTTGTGGGACCACCGCTTTCCCTGGCTCGGTTAAGAGTTCCCGATAATACAGGGGCTTCCTGCCAACTGGAGCCTCTCATCTCCTGGTTCTGTAACCCCAGCCGCCGCCGCCAGCAGACGCAGCCACTTTCGTCGCCGGCCGGAACCGCCAACCCACTTCTTCAGGTGGCGTCTCTTCTTCATGTTATCTTCCTGTAGTTTTGTTTTCAGGAGTCCTTGCAATCTGCCCTGCATCCTCTCCTTGTTTGCATTTGCCGGCTGATCTCCACTTTCCTTCGCTTAAAAAATTGCGACTTTTCTTCTAAATCTTTTTTGGACAAGTTTTTGCATGGTAAAATTATGTTCTTCGTTGATTTTTGCATTCCTCCCTTCTATATAGTTCAGTAATTGTAGTTATGTTTTCCCTCAGTCGTTAAGGTTGTTGTCCTTGCAGGTGCATATCATCTTAAAGTTCTATTTGCTATGGCAACTCGTAAGTTCTTTGTGCTTATTCCTTATAGAGTTTACCTTTTTTTTAATTGATCTTCGTGCGGATATGTAATATAGTTGTTTGGTTTTATTTTTGTATCATCATTTTTTTGGATGAAGTTACCTAGCTCGCCTCTGTTTAACCTTTTTTTTAGCTGTGTCGAATGTTTTGAATCTGTACTATAAGTTTTCAAATCAGTTTCAAGGAAATATGTTATTTTGTTTCAGAAAATAAGACCAAGTAACTTTAAGTATGATAGCATGACCGTTGATTTACTAATAACACTAAGATTGAGAGAAGTACTGTAAAAAGTTTCAACTATTTTCTGAGTCGTTAGTGTCTAATATCGGAGGGTAAGTTGTATCTACTATTTTCAGTTAAATTACTGCAGACCTATGCATTATTTGACAAGCTAATCAAATTTAGTGGAAGACATTAGTAGAGAGTGCCTTCTTCTCCTGGCATCTTATCTATTTCGTGTGATTTTTTCATTAATCTGTTACATAATGTGCTCTTCATCCCTTGGTTAATTTATAGTAGAGGTAAAATTTAAATGAACCACATCAACAGAGCTGTATCTATGGGTAAAAAGATTTTGGATAGATTGTTTTAGCTGATAATATAAAATCAGAAGTTATGATCAGAGAGGAGGAATCAGACACTGGAAAAAGAACCCTAATTAGTTGGCTTTTGTTTCTGATCTATTATCCAACTTGAGTAAGCCGTGGCTTCATAGAAGTAACAAATTTGGTTGAGACCTTATATTAAAATTGTTACTTTTGGGATTGATGTCATCATCTTGTATGTAGGACAGATCCTAGGAGTTTCGTGAGGTTGTCTCCTTACAAAGAAATGGTTAGTTAGAAATGGAGTCATATATTAGTTAATCTGAAATGACCACAAACAAAGTTTGCTTATGATCTTATTGTAACCCAACTTGAGTCATACATCTTGATGCAAGATATCTATCAGAGTGGCCTAGAAGCTTTTATTGATCATACATGTTGGCTCTGATGTTTAGCTTGGATAAAGTTTATAGCAGACATACTGAAACCGAATTTGTCTTCTGATGCTAAAAGTATCTTAATGAATATGTGCAGGGCTGCAGTTTGAGAACTCTTGTGAAGTGGGAGTATTTTCAAAGTTGACAAATGCATATTGTTTGGTGGCAATTGGAGGATCTGAAAATTTCTACAGGTTAGTACATTTCTTTGATGTTTTTATCTGGTGTGGTTTATATTATCTTTGAAAATGGTTTGTGCCATGTTGGACTTCTTTTAGTGCGTTTGAATCAGAGCTGGCTGATGTTATACCTGTTGTCAAAACCTCCATAGCTGGCACCAGAATTATTGGGCGATTATGTGCTGGTCAGTTATCTTCTGTCGTCCTAACTATCTAGGAAATGCAGTGCTTTTTACTTAAACGAGCGCCACATCCCATGCTTATGATGTCTTGACAACTTTCATGTTTTTTTTGGGGGGTGCTAGGGAACAAGAATGGGCTACTTGTTCCGCATAATACAACAGACCAAGGTAATTTTTAACTTGAGATGATTTTATGTGAATTTGTTTCTTTTTCAGATATCATATTGTTTTTTTTTATAATTCAGATATCATATTGTTGCCTACATCCAATCCCATCCTGGCTTTTATTGATGTTTTAGTGATTTGCAATCGCTTTCTAATTCATTATTAATGCTTATTAGTCCTATTTTTCTCCAATCTTGGTTGCTTCTCCCGCTTGTGAAGTACTACCATTTCCTATAGACACAATGCATAACTTGTTAGTTAAAGGGCGATCGTTGAATACACTTATTGGTACTACCGAATTTGTTAATTTACTTGCTTATTGTTCATTTGTTATTCTTTAGCAATTTGTTTGTCTGAAGAGTACTGAACATTGCATTCATGTCCTTGGATACATTAATTTTTTAATACATTCATGTGCCTAAAGACCAGTGGGATATGTAAGTACGGCCTCTCTAGCTATCACTGCCGCTTTTTGTTTCTAAAGGTGTAAGCTTACCAGAACAATGACTTTCAAGTAAATAGTCTGAGAGCTAACTCTATGAGCTGGCGAAATCCCTTCTTTGTTATTTTTTTAAATTAAACTAGGATGTCCAGTACTTGAGTTCAGCCAATTCCTTTGTGGTCTAGTAACAAAAAAAAAACCTTCTTGTGTGGCTGGACTCTGCTTAGTTTGAATGCCTAATTTTTCCAACTATGTACGGTCATATCCCTACTTATCTATGTCTTAACCTTATCTACGTTTTTACTTATCCATGTTATATTGTGTATGGCGCATCAAACATATGTTGATATTGTTACCTTTATGTTTCCAATGCCAGAACTTCAACATTTAAGAAATAGCTTACCAGATCAGGTGGTTGTCCAGCGAATTGAAGAAAGACTATCAGCTTTGGGCAATTGTATAGCTTGCAATGATCATGTTGCTCTTACCCATACGGATCTTGACAGGGTACCAACTGTGAAACTTTCTAGTAGGATTAATTAAGATGCATCAAATTAGTACAGTGGGGGGTTTCCATTCTGCTAATTTGAAGGTTTTTCCTTCGCCGAAGGTCATTTTGCTTGCAGCAGATGTCTGTCTTACAGTCAAGAATCCTGTTATGCTAGCTTTTCAGATTATTTTCTTTTGTAGCTACACGTTGTTGCTAGTTTAACGTTGTGGGCAGACCATCCCTTGCACAAAGTTTTTCTTTAGTATTACCTTTTTCTACAAAGTAGCGTAGGCAACACTTATGGAAGGGTAATCACTAAGCTGGAGAGAACATTAGGGGATGGGGGACTTGACTGGGAATCTGCCCGAGTCTTGAAGATCTTAACTAGTTGGGGTAGTCGCAAAAGGCCATGCATTTACGCATTTTTATGGATGATAGACATTCTAGAAATGAATATGTTCTGTGGTCAGATTGTTGTTGATTTGGAATGTCGAATTCTATGTTTTTTTTCTTTCGCTTCTCATAATATGCATTTCTGTATGAGTATCAGGAGACTGAGGAGTTGATTGCTGATGTTCTTGGAGTGGAAGTGTTTAGACAGACTATTGCTGGTAACATCCTTGTAGGCAGTTATTGTGCCTTCTCTAACAGAGGTGGATTGGTAAGAATGGGAACATTCAGGAGCTTCATGGTGCTAATATTTTTCGCATTGATTTTGCATTACAACATATATCAACATTTGCAGGTCCACCCACATACCTCAGTACAAGATCTAGATGAGCTTTCAACACTCCTTCAGGTTCCCCTTGTCGCTGGTACTGTAAACAGAGGCAGTGAAGTAATTGCAGCGGGTATGACTGTTAATGACTGGACGGCATTCTGTGGGTCTGACACCACTGCAACTGAACTCTCTGTCATTGAGAGCGTCTTTAAGTTGCGTGAAGCTCAGCCCAGTGCCATTACGGGTGAGATGAGAAAATCTCTAATTGACAGTTACATATAATTTATTCTTTTTATGCAGACATTCATGCTTTGTGCTTCAGAATAACTTATGATAGTTTTGTACGTCTGAGTAATGTTATTTGGAATGAGAGACACTTTTGAAAGGTTTATGATAGAATGTACTTGGAGAAAGCTCTAGTGGAACAATCTGATCTCCAACGACGACCTGTAATCTCATCTATTTGGTGTCTTAGCTTGAGTCGCTTTCTCTTGCAAAGAAAGTGCCTCCTCTGTTTAAGTTCTGTCGCAGCTGACTTGCGCAGCAAACTAGTAATTTTCTACTTAAAATTGCTCCCTCCTCCAATTGCCAGGACTGTTTTTGTAAAATGGTGAACCGCAATGGTGGTTATAACAAGCTTTCACCATTACAAGGGTTTAATTATTTCCAACAATTTCTCTATTTTTTAGCTACATTTGCAATATTAGCCAGCAGCGTACAACATCCATTGCTTGCCAGCATTATTCAACCAGGAATTTAGAGATAATTACAAAGCTTTATAGCAAGAGAAGCTCATTCTTGTTGAGCTAGTAAGTCCACTCCTTGGGAAGATATATCTCAGGGGAAGAGCTGCGAGCATCCAGTGTTGCATTGTCAGCACCATTGCCGTCACTTCCATCAGAGAACACTTCCTTCCTGCCTCCAACATCAGTTACGACTTCTGTTTAAGATATAAATAAGCTACTAAATTAGATAATACAAGGAAGAACTAAATCACCAATTTAGCAAATGGATTATTTAACTACTCTTTTGAGACGACATGGAAGAGCCAATCTGGTGGACATTAAGGGTGAGAGCTTGAACCACCCTACTGGGAAGGAGGACCGTGGAGCAACCTGAACCACCACCACCACGAAATTAAAAAGACAAAAATCAAAGGAGAAAGAACAGTTCAGTTTCTATACGAAGATGCATAATAATATATTCACTTTCTAAGAATTCCAAATGCAGTATTCGTGACGAGGAGTACCTGCTCCTTTTCCGGGACGTTGATATTCATCTCCGGCTCTGCGAGGGAGGAAGAAGCCTGTTCCGCATGACCTTAGTCCAGATTCTAGAAAGAGAGCGTGCATTCCTGGTCCTCCCCTCGTTGACGATCTATTGGCCGGATGCCTGAGCTTATTATGGTGAAACCTCCACCCAGCCTTAGTATAATGATTTTGCTGCAATGCCATTACCACCGATTAACTACTCTAACATGCGCAATAGGACATGAGTGGAAATTTCATGTTGTAACTTATCCATCTAACAATCAACTGTGCTCTAGGAAATGTCAGATCCGAGATACAATCCCCTCCCCTTCCCCCCATTCTTTTTGCAACACAACCTCGAATCATTCGAGTTACACACTGCTTTGTCCATGCATGGCATGACATAATCTTCCAGTATGAACAGGGAAGACCTTATCAAAAGAGGAACTATGTATACGAGTTTATGACCACTCGTATTATGAGGTTTATGAAAGCAAGCCTATCAGTATTAGTCATCTGTATAACACTCTACTTCTTCTGAGAGAGAGAGCCAGGCAATAGTTCGTACAGCTATGTTCTCGCTTTCCTCTGTATAATAAAATCTCTATTTCCAACAAAGCGATGTATATAAACACGCTCAAAGGAGCTAGAAAAGCATACGTATACATACCCGGGGGACATCAGCGTTTGAAGAAAAACGGCGGTCTTGCTGCGAGCGTAGACATTCCTGTAAAAAGATCAAAGAAACCCAAGTGGCCTGAAGTATCAACGAGTGAGACCTAGACCAAGCAAAGCTTTTCTAGCATACAATAATCCGTAACAGCAGGAGACTGCCTATCAAATATAGTAACATACAGTACCTTGGAATCCCATGAGTCGTGAAGAATGTGTGCAGGCAGCCAGAGCCTCCCCTCTTCAAGACCCACAACCGTGCCTTTGACACCATCAGCCATTCTAGGAAGACGATCGAGTTGAGAGGGTGCAAGTCCGTTGGACTTCTTTCCTCTAATGCAAAGAGAGCGCTGAACTCCCAACTCCAACCACGAACCTGCAATTCACCAATTACTATAAGGCTATAAGCACATTCTTTAAGGCAGGCTGGGGATTAGGGGCTTCTGCTATAAAATATGGATATAATTACCAATATAGACTTGATGCTTATCTATATTATTTATCACTCAATAACCTGTTCCATGATGCATTTTCTATTCATGTTATTAAAGAAGAACCAGAGGGCCGAAGTTTGGGAAGATGATGGTCGTCATGGGGGAAGGCAGGACGACGTGAGAGGGAGGACGTGGGTTGGGTTGGGGTCGGTAAACTCCTCCAATCCCGGTTGGTGGAGTTATCCTCACGTAAGTACGTAACGCCCCTTTGCCTATCTCCAACTCACAGGTTTCCAATCAAATAAGCAAAAGACTAACTACAACGATCGAAGAGTTAGACTCAACCCGATCCATTAATCGGCTATAGAATAGAATCATTATCGTTATTTGTTACTGAACTTTCTATTTTTTCTGTTGTCATTTTTGTGCTAACTACAGTTCCACAGTGCAGGTCGTTGTTGGTGAGTCAACGAAGAATGCAACCATTTCTCTAAGCTTCATCATTGACAAACGACTGTGTGTTTCTTGGTCTACAACCCCTTACCCACCACACCAACCCAGTATGAATGTTTGAGAACTTCGAACTAATGTAGGTTGGCGGAGAACCAAATGAGGTTCACGATGAGGAGGCTTTTTTGAGTTTCTAGTTCGCACAATTTCATTGATCGCATTTATTTTAAAATAAAAATAATGAATATATGTTATATGTACAAAAACGTAAAGGTTCGAGCAAATATTCTTAAGTTTTAACAAGTGAATATGCTGAAATTCGTATTACCTTATCATTTTCATTCAAGAGTAAGTTATAATCATACTGGAATATTATTACAACATAATGTTAAGTTAACGGTTACCGAGTTTTTGGAGTTTGAACGAAGGATATATAAGAGAATTTACCTGAAAATATAACTACAGTTCTCACTTTTGAGCAATTGTCATTGGATCGTTTGAAACTTGGAAGATAAACTTTTTCTAGAGACCGAATGGAGTTTCAAACTATGTGTGCGATAGGGCATTGCCAGTGACGCCCAAAGTGGGCACGGCTGAGAGAAGGAGGTGAAGTGAGAAGAAGGTCTCTCATAACCTAGCTCCATGGTTTGCCACCTCTAATCCCACTTCCACCCGGATGACAATAAACACTGACTTGCATTCAAAACTAACAACGAATCAAACCTCTTAGAGAACCTATGGTGTTTCTCACATATTCCAAAGGGGTAACATGCCTAAGTTTACTGATAATTCTCAAGCTAGACGCATTAAAACACACTATAACCCTTATGACCATTCTCAACTAACTCGATCTATAACTTCTATCATATTAGATTTATTATTCATATTTACTAAAATCTAAGCTCAAGCTAGAAACAAATGAATTGATGAATAAACATATGGACATAATACGTTTGCCAAACAAAATGGACGTGAGTCGTGACACGAATCAAGTTCAACTTGTGGGGTCAAATTTGGAGGATATCTTACTTTTGGTGAGGAACTTTGAGGTAAACTTGGCACCAAATAAATGAAGCTGTGATTGATAATTTTATATCGGCCCCATTCCCATATATGTATGAACTTGTTGATGACTAGCTAGTATATTTTGGTAGTTATTTTTTTATGAAGTTTGGTTCATCCAGTAAATTTTAATCAGCATTGATTGGAGGATGTCTGCGAAGATCAAGCTCGATCGAGTTCTTTTTCATTGGACATTTCGCTGCAAGCTAGTTGTTTTCCTTATGGTTGTAGTATTTACTTGTAATTATGTAAAAAGTTCTATTTGTTGCCCAATTTTCTGTTGTACCGAGTCCATTTTATGCTTATGCATGTATTTTTTCATTTGACAACAACTGCCCAAGGCGGTGAACCCATAGACACCCATACGTAGGTTCTAAGATCCCTTATTCAGTGCCTGGCTCCAGATTTGAAAAGATGAGTCGTTCACCACATCACGATAGCCATAGGCTGTTTGATAGTGAAATAACCAAAATTCTCAGTCAATTTATTGTTATTTCAGCAGAAGGTAGTTTGGATAGAAAAGTTAAAAAATCACCTGAAATGCATTCACCATAAGGAGAGCTTTTTACATATGACCTGGCGCCAAACACCGGTTTGTCATATTACCCGGAATCCTTTTCTTCCTTCCATATGACCCGGAAAGTACCCAAAATGCCCTTAGGTTTAGGTATAAGGCACCCACACTTTGGTTTTCCATATTACCCGGAAAGGGAGCGACTACCCGGAGAAGCTGCCGGTAGTCGGAGAAGAAGGCGTTCCGTCCGGCCGCTCCGCCCATATCATCGCCGGCGCCGGCGTCGTCGAAGTCCGAAAAGGTCATCTTTGCGGCAACAAGCGGGAAAAGGAGCGGAAAAGATCGGGTATTGGAAAACAACTTCAACGGAGGCAAGGCACATCGAAAAACTGGTAGGTGAAGTTAAAATACGACGATTTATATCTTGAAAGTTGGTTCCAAAGAAGAAAGTTGAAAACGTAGCAAGTTTTCAACTGTTGTTACAGTCGTGTCGTCGACAACACGACTGTAACCATAGTCGTGTTTGATGAAACACGACTCATATACGATGCACTCATATACGGTTTTCAATATATCGTGTCTCACGGATTTGTAACTTATGTCGGGTTTTTAATGGCAGGTACGGATGGAGAAGATAGTTCTTTGTTTACACTACGATGGAGTTTTGACGGATTTTGGTAAGTACGTGGGCGGGATACGGAAGCTCCTGCCTATAGATACACGAGTAAAGTACCTGGAACTGTTGCAGCTAGTCGAAGAAAGATTACCGCTTAAGTCTACACCTGGTACATTAACTTTGTCATATCATGTTGAATCTAAAGAATACACATTTCTCCTTGAAGACGATAAAGACGTAGAGTCAATATTTATACTTCACAAGAGCAAGCAAGGCACAAATGGACTACTCCGCCTGTACGTGGAGTGGACTTCTACGGGCAATAACACCGAGACATCGACTCTCAATAAGGAAATAAATGCCAATGCGAATAACAGCCCGGCCGAGAGGCTACCAGAGGCAGAAGTGATGCCGGGCAGTAACACACCGCCGGAGAGGCTACCAGAGGCACAAGTAATGCCGGGCAGTAACACACCGCCGGAGAGGCTACCAGAGGCACAAGTGATGCCGGGCAGTAACACACCGCCGGAGAGGCCGTCCAGCCCGGGCAATAAGACACCCGCATCAGCAGTCGAAGGAGGAAGAGATGGGGACTATGCGAGGTGAGACTTCTAAGGCGTGGATACAAGCAACTCGTGTGCTATTATAGTCGACTATAATAGTACACGACTAAAAGGGTTATCGTGCCGTATTGAACACGACTATATACTCGTCGTGTTGAATCGTAGACGACTATAAATCAATTCGTGTTGCATAAAACAATACCTCATAGTACACGACTAAAAGGGTTATCGTGCCGTATTGAACACGACTATATACCTAGTCGTGTTGAATCGTAGACGACTATAAGTCAATTCGTGTTGCATAAAACAATACCTCATAGTACGTGCAATCGTTTTGTCAAGTCCATTCATACATGTTTTTGCCCGCAGTTTCGGAGATGGAGAAGGTGAAGATGAAGAAGAAGATGACGATGAAGATTCCAGTCCAGATGAAGAAGAATTGTTGGATGAAGATGAATTACCGTGGTCTGCAGATGAGTGGGATGAGCCTCTTACAGTACCACATTTCAGCCAGCCATATCACACGCGAACATCAACCTCTAGAGGTCCAACGGCAAGAGACACATCTAAAGGGAAATCTGTCGCGTCGGAGGACGATGACTATCTCAATATTGAGGGTGATGGTGGTTGGGATTGGGGTACCTATTCTGCAGAGGCCGGTCCTTCAAAACATTGTGAAGAGGAGACGATGTTGACCGGAAGTTTGCAAGCAGAAGACTACGAGGCACAACTTACCTTAGGGGCTAGATTCGAAAGCGTCAAGCAGTTCAAGATGGTTCTAACTGATCTGGCAATCAAGAGGAAATTCATGTTCAAAGTAGCGGATGAGAGTAAGGACACATTCGCTGCAAGTTGCAAGGTTTCGGGGTGCAAGTGGTACATACGAGCGTCGAACAGACTTGATGGAGTCAGCGTAACAAGGAGGGAAGAACGGCATACATGTGACACTTCTCTAAGTTCGAAAGATCATCCATTGGCTTCTCACCTCTGGATCGCGAGGAAGTGTCATGGCCTCCATAAGGATTCAAACTCCATAAAAATCTCAAATATCCAACAATACATTGAGAAGCATTGGGGCGTCACCGTCAACTATAAAAGGGCATGGAGGGCGAAAGAGGAATTGATCCGATTGATCGATGGCAACCCTGAAGACGCTTATCGTATTTTGCCACAATACGGAAGGGAATTAGAGCGGTCTAACGCAGGTACACATGTGGTCATCGAAAGATCAGCTGATATACCTGATATCCCAATTGAGTTAGCCGGCTACGACTTCAGACGTGTGTTTTGGATGTTCGGCCCGGTTGCAAGAGCATTCCGAAGAACACTGAGACCGTTGCTCACGCTTGATGGAACATTCCTAAAAGGAAAGTACCCTGGAGTATTATTGGTTGCTACAGCAATCGACGGCAATCAACAATTAATGTGTCTTGCATATGCAATTGTGGATAAAGAGAATATCAAAACGTGGTAAGTTTAGAACCAGGAAAGACGACTGTATGAGTAGTCGTGTTAGGCACGACACGACTGGGCACACAGTCGTGTAATCGACAACACGACTACTCATCTAGTCGTCCTTTGCTTATAGACGACCTTGTAACAACCTGAAGCATTCTATGTTTAATATGTTTGTCTCTCACTTGTACAGGACGTGGTTCCTCACCTTACTTAAATGTTTTCTCTTTACGGACCCCCCGGCATCCCTAGACACTATTGTCTCTGATAGACAGAAGGGCCTTCTGAGAGCGGTCGCCGATGTCTTTCCCGAGGCTCACCATGGGTTTTGCCTCCGGCATATGGCCGCAAATATGCTTAATACTTGGAAGGATAAGTACCTGAAGGAACTCCTATTCCGAGCTGCAAAATGCTTCAGGAGACCAGAATTCGACGCTACGATGGAGAAGATGAAGGAACACAATGAGGCGGCCTGGAAATATGTTGACAATATTCCGAAAACACATTGGGCGAACGTCGAATATCCGGGTAAAAGGTACGGCACTCTCACGTCGAACGCGTCAGAAAGTGTAAATAATATGCTTCTAAAGGCAAGGTTTTGGCCAATAACTCGGTTGATCGAGCAAACGCGGGCGACCACAAGCGTCCATTTTCAGAGACGCTGAATAGAGGCAGACGGCCTACCGACTCCGTTAACAAAATATGCACAGAATCATATCAATCAGATGAGGAATCAGAGTGCTGGAACAGTTCGAGTTCAACCGCTATCATTACGGCAGTTTGAAGTGACATCTTTATACCATGTGGTAAGCATAAATTTGTTTTCTGTAAGAGACGCCTATAACAAAGTCGTGTCGTCGAAGACACGACTAGCCATACAGTCGTGTCTTCGACGACACGACTGTATTGTCGAATACACTAATGTTGTTCATGTTTTCGCATCAGGATGTTGTGGACCTTACGAATAGAACATGCACATGCGGCTTCTTCCAGAGCATGGGACTTCCGTGCAAGCACGCCATGGCATGTATTGATGAGAGGAGTCTGGAAGCGGTAGAATATTGTGAGAAGTGGTACTGCGCAAGTACGTACCGCACCACGTACGAAGAAGTAGTGTTCCCTACTTTAGACAGAAGTCAGTGGGGAAATTACGGCGTATTATTTAAATGCGAACCGCCAAGGCTTGAAGCTCCAAAGAAGGGCAGGAGAAAGACAAAAAGAATTGAGTCACAACCCGATCCACCTGCAAGGCCACGTGCGAAATGTGGGAATTGTCGTGAAGTTGGTCACAACCGTACAAAGTGCACAAAAAGCCCCGTTCCGAAAGAACATCGGACGCGCAGGAAACGAAAACTTCCGCAACAAGGCAAACTGTCTACGAACGAGACAGCGGATGTACGCCGCTCCGGCTTACCTCAGCCCCCACCATTCTTCACTTAGGATGTAGTCAAAGTCTTGTATAGCGCAGAAGGCCTACCCAAATTAACATCTCTACTGTCGTGTATTGTGAAACACGACTACATATAACGTCGTGTTGAATCAGAGACGATTATATACGTAGTCGTGTTGTTCCAGAGACGATTATATGCGTAGTCGTTTTCCATCAGAGACGATTATATGAAACTAACCTGTTGTATCAAGGCCGTATTCACATTCATGATAGCGATATTTTGTCTACATCTGGTATGAGTCAAATATGTGAACTTTGTACATTAAAAATGAACTTTGTACAGTGAAAGAGTACGGCCGGAAGCCGTACATCTGGTATTTACAGGAAATGAACTTTGTACATTAAAAGAATGTGAATAAAATGAATTTGAAGTTATTCTTTATCCGGAAGCCGCAAAAAACCCGCAACTATGACAGCATCTTTTGTGCCTTGTCCGGAATCGTCGTCAAACTCGCTGTTAATAAGCCCCCGAATCAAGGTTGAAGCGATGACTGGTCGCCACAGTCGTGTGATTGTGGACTGGTCAAACTCCGGGGGGTTCACATTGGACGCCAAATGCGCGACGTACATCATGATGAAGATGCCACAGTCTTTCGAATTTTGTTGCCACGGCGCTTTGGTTATCTGAGTCATCTTCCAGTCTAGCAAACCAAACCACCCCAGCTTGCCTGCCATAACGACGTTCATGAACTGCGTGAATTTGTCAGCAGCTTTTCTGTGATGCGGATATAATTGGGATCTGCCAGACAGTGGGTTGTAGAAGCGCCATACACAGTGCGGGAAATGGACATACACGAGGCAGAAGTGGGAGCCGGTGCGGATTGGGAAAAATGCGTAGAACATGTTCCTATTCAAGCCGTCCAGCATCCTCCCGAGCTTTTCAACCAATTTGGCATTATTTCCCCCTTCCTGGTGCTCCTCCGAAAGCGAAAGAGATTTAGACAACGATCTAATAATATCATAATTATTTACTTATCACTCCTTCTGCAGGGAACACTTACGTTGTCGAATATCTCTTTGAATGCGTGGCAACCAAAAAATGCCCACGGATATTTCATCGGGTTTCTCTCGTTGCGCTGGCTCAACAGACTTAAAAGAGCATCTATAACCTACAGAAAACATATTGAGGAGTCATTACACTTCGGTAAGGCAACATGCAACTTCCAATTAAAAGTCGATTATTCTATATATACGATCTGCATAGTAGTCGTGTCCTCGATAGACACGACTATGCGTATAGTCATGTATTCCATAGACACGACTACGCGCAAAGTCGTGTCTTCGAATACCGACTTTATGTCTACAAAAAGATATGAGGAGCATAGGTTTACTTACATTGGTGTTTATTTCTGTTGTTTGTAGGAGGGATAAATAGTCGTCATCACATAGCGTTGGGATTGGATAAGCCTTCCTCGGATTGGCCATCCATCCATCTATTGCCACTCTATCCTGCTCTAACAGTACCCCCTTGTCGAAGCATAACTCCGAATCGGCATAGTGGTCGGGGAGAGCAATTACAGACTTAGACTTCTGAGGGGTTAGGAGGACATTGACGTCAACCGGCTGTGATGCGGTTAAGCCAGTGCCCTCGGCGACCTCCTCCTCCTCCCTCGCCTTCTCCTCCTCAGCCTCCTCTTCCTTCAACTCCTCCGTCTTCTCCTCCTCCATCGCCTCTTCGTCTGCTTGCACCTCCTTCCCCTCCTCCTCCTTCGCCTCCTCCTCCTTCCCCTCCCCCTCCTTCGTCTCTTTGTCCAGAACATTCGCCTTCACCTCCTCCTCTTCGACGTCCCCGCCCTTCACATCCTCCTTCACCTCCTCCTTCACGGTTTCGATATCCGACTGCCGTATGGAAGAGATGACCTCATCGATGATAGAGGTCACCTCTCTATCGGATATGGTTTGTTCGGAGTCGGCTTTCGGCTGAGGGGACCTATTTCTTCGTTTCTGCTCCTCCGCCATTCTCCGTATATGGTCCTCTTCTCTAATCCTCTGCTCCTCCTTCGAGCCGACAGTCCTGAAGCGCTTCCTTATCACTACACCAGGGGGGAATATGTCCTGGCCGTACGTCGAACGGGACTCGACTTCTGCACGCTCCATATCTTCCTTGAATTCTGGTTGGAGCTTCTTCAAAAACATCTTGGCAGAGGATCTCTTCGCAGCCCGTTCCATCTTGTCTTCCTCAACCGCGCGTTTGATGGGAGCTGAAATGACATTTTACTTCTTCATGTCAGTAGTAGCAGCACGATAAAAAACATAGTCGTGTTATATAGAACACGATAAACCACATAGTCGTGTACAATGAAACACGACAAATATAGTAGTCGTGTATAATGGGGCACGAAAAAATAAATCATCGTCTACAACTTACCTTTACCCCATTTCGTCGAATCCAGATGTGACTTCCTTGCCAGCTCCTTCGTCCGCATACCGATAGGAGTGTTCTTATTATGCTCCTTTTGAAGGGGCCGCTTCTTTGGGTCCATCTGATGCACTGATGACGATTGTGGCCCCATTTGGGGCCGCTTCTTCGGCTCCATCTGATGCACCGATGACTTCTTTCTCTCCATTTCGGGGCGCTTCTTCAGCTCATTCGTCGGCTCGTCAGTCATCTCCTCCTTCGGATGCTCGAAGATCTGACCTTCTAACAGCATTGACGCTGAGGCGGCAGAGGACTTCATAGAGTGGAGAATCTCTCGCAGAGGTCCCACTCTCCTTCCCATCTCCTCATAGGAAGACAGAGCTATCTCTATTAGTGACTGTATGCCCTGAAGGGCACCCTCCAATCGGCCCATTGCAGTTGCAGTCGACTGGGCAGCCTTTCTCGAGGAAGTGGAGGCAGGTTGGTTGGGAGTCGTCTTCATTTCCGGCCTCTGCCGTCGTGGAGGATGGGCCCCTGAGGTTGACGAAGCAAGGAGATATGCCTCTCCGGCCATGGGGCTGATTACGTCGACGAGTTCCTCCCCTATTTGAAGATTGTGGAACACTCCCGTCCAATAGTCGGCCATGCGGTGCTTCTTCTGTGCACCTTTCTTCACCTCTGTAATGAGGGCCCCACTTCCTGGCCATCTTTTCGCCCGTGGGCTGGTAGGGCCCATGACAGGATGGAAGATTGTCGTGTGCTCAAAAAACCAAATCTGCAAATTAAACAGTTGAAAACATTATAACAATGCGCGGTTGCCTTAGTCGACTATAAGTTCAACACGAATTGAACTATGGTCGTGTCCTAAAAAACACGACTATATACCTAGTCGTGTTTCATTATACACGACTATAAATATAGTCGTGTTCTATAATACATGACTATATATATAGTGGTATTGTATAAGACTTTTTCCCGATCGAAGACTATGAATGCTACATACCTGAAGGACATATGCGGCGCCATTTAGGCATCCACCGCCCAGGCACTCTCCTTGCGATCTCGCTCCCACTAGGCGGCTGGTATGGGTTATACCAGAAACCAACATCTTATGTATAGCCCCAGCCCAATTGTATGACCTCAATCTTGGGAGGTCGTCAATGTAACGGTACAAAGAGGGATGAACCGCTCTAGTGCTATGTGGAAACAACACCGTGGAGAAGAGGAGGCAGATGATCATCCTCGCAATGTCCTCCTCTTCCATCTTCAGTTCGCCCGCGCTAAGCTTGTCTATCATTTCCTCAATGTGTGGAATGTCTGCTCTCCTCGCGGCGAAGTACTTTCTGAAGAATTGACCTTCCGGTCGGCGTGTCAAAGAGGGGAGGACCTCAACTCTGTCGCCCTTTGCGGGCAATCCGGTGATAAGGGCAACATCTTCCTCTGTGAAATGTAGCGTCCTACCCTTGATATTGAAGACCTTCGCCGACTCATCCCAGTACCTGACCAAATGGTCGAGGAGGTTCCGAGATACAACAACGTCCTCACCTTCAAAAATGACAGCGAAACCAGCCTCGTTCATCACTTGGGCACATCTTTGGTGACGCTGTAGGAGGGCCGCACACTTTTTCATCGCCCCCGGTTGACAACACGTCTTCAGCGCCGGTCGTGCATTATATGTTCTCTTCTCTGGTCGGTCCATCAGAGCCTTCCTTTTCCTGCCCCTCTGATTTTGCTGCCGAGGTGTGAAGACAAAATCATGATCCTCCTCCTCTTCCGGTGGTATTTCCTCCATAGACTCATCTCTTTTTTTATCCATCTGCAAGGAGTGAGGTATAGTGGTCAGTACAAAAGTGTCCTCGGTGCAACACGAAAATATAAAAGTCGTGTCGTCGCGGACACGACTAAATACACAGTCGTGTCTACTCTAGACACGACTTTATAGTTCATAGTAAAAATTAAAAATTCAAATGTCCGACCTTATGAAACTAAAATCAGGTAGGATAGTTGTAACTTACCGTAGTTTAGTCGTCTGTATGTCTGTATTTCCTCGCAGGTGCCTTCACAGTCTTCCTCGCCGTGCACCGAAGCTCAATCCGGTCAATCCGCCTGTTGCATGCAGGCGGAGGGAGCCGCGGGGGTCTTCTCAAGGTTGAAGATCAGAAATCCCGACGGATGCGCTTCAAATCGCCGCCTTTGTCCACTCTCCCTCAGTCGTGTCGTCGAAATCCAGCAGGGGGGCAGCTCGATATCGAGATGGGGGACGCGAATAGGCTCGAACTCGTCCGTGTATTCCGCCGGTTGAATCGCCGCTCCAACTCGCCGGTCGCCGATGGGAATCGCCGGAGAACTTCACACTCGAGGCGTGTTGTACACAACACGCCTCTTCGCACAGTGTTAACACGAAAAAATAGAAGAAAGGGCATTTTGGGTACATCAAGTCCAGATTCCGGGTCATATGAGATTTCACGGGAAAAACCTGGTAATATGGGAATATGAGATTTCGCGCCAGGTAATATGGGAAAAAACTCCCATAAGGAGGTTTGGATAGAGAAATTAAAAATTTACCTGAAATATGTATCACCCAACTTTCACTAAATTCAACAGAAAATTGTGAATTAAGTCCAGAGGATTTTCACACCAAATTCACCACCTTCATAGTCACGGTTATGTGCAGATTTATTTCCTCTTAGCCTCTTAGCTACCACAAATCCCCTATAGACAGACGGTAGACAACCACCGTCAAGTGGGGTGGGCTGGCTAAAACCGGGGGTGGCGAACCACTAGAACCCGGTCGGACCGGCGGTGGGTGGTGAAAGCCGGAAGGTTCGCGCGGTCCGCTTGAATTCCTTTCGAATCGGATCCCTCGTGCACGTCGAATCAGAATCTGGACCTGGTCCGACCGTCGGTCCATATTAATAACCCACTATCGGCTTTCGCGTAGGGCTTCTGTCATCCCCAGCTCGCTCTCGAGCACATCAGCAAGCCGCGGCGGAGGAGGCGGCCTGCGAGAATCGGAAGGAGAGGAGATGCTGGACCTGAATCTGTTCAGGGAGGACAAGGGCAATGACCCTGAGCGCATCCGCGAGTCCCAGCGCCGCCGCTTCGCCGACCCCCTCATCGTCGACGAAATCATCCTCCTCGACAAAGCCTGGCGCCAGCGTGCGTTTCTCTTTCTTGCTTCTGTTCCATTTACACGCTCTTTCTATCCCTCATTTTCCTTTTTGTTTGGATTACAGGCCAGTTTGAGCTTGACAACCTACGCAAAGACTTCAATCGCATAAACAAGGAAGTCGCCCGCCTCAAAATCGTATGACTTTTTCGATTCACATCCGTGCTCGTTCTTTTTAGTTTTCGAGATTGACATTTCGAATATAATTCTTTATTATGCTATGGTAGTCTGGGGAAGATGCCACAGAGAAGATAAGAAACACGGATGAAAACAAGCAGTTGACGGCCGAGAAAGAGATCGAAGTCAATGAGGCGAAAGCCGCGCTCTTTGCGAAGCTAGAGACAGTCGGAAACCTTGTGCACGATTCGGTTCCTGTGAGCAATGACGAGGTTGTGTTGATGAGCCTGTTATTATTGGAATCTGAATGCGATTTTAGTTCATTATTGAAAGTACGATTTATTCGTCTATGTCATTTATTGATTACAGGCAAATAATGAGGTTGTTCGATCTTGGGGGGAGAGACGGATGGAAGGGAAGTTGAGAAACCATGTGGACCTGGTTGAGCTTCTTGGAATTGCGGATCTTGTGAAAGGTATGTTAAGTTCTGAAGTGGAAATGTTAAAGCTCCTCTAGTGTTTGTTTTTCTATTGTTTCGGTTTGTGCATTTTCATCTTGGCATGTTAAGTAGTAGCAATCCGTAGGTCAGATTCAATATTTTCCTTCAAGGAAATCGACTTGACATCCTTTTTCTAGAAAAAATTACTGCTCCCTCGGGGCACTTTGAATAGATACTGTTGATTTTCAAATGAGCTAAAAATTTATCTATTACAAGTGTCCGGAGGAAGTATTTTGCTAATCTATGTGATAAGATTAAAGGACATGAGAAAGAGGTGGTAAATTTTTCTGTTTCTTCACGTCACCTGCTAACTGCTAATTTTTTTCACGACAATTGAAGATCTACATTGTTTATGGAAACATGCAAGTAGTACTTGATAATGGGTTTACATACTCTAAACTGTAAAATGAGCTCTGAGCTATTTTTAATTATCTCCTGAACAGTCCATAAGAATAATGAAATCCTATCCTATGCCATGGTAGTGCCAGCCACTTTCTTTCAAAAGAAAGCAACAAATTTCCAAAAAAATTCTAAAACTGCACTGTCTCATAGATGGATTTTAAGCGCAAAATTTAAGTCTTTAGGAATTGATGAACATATGGCCATCAGTAATGATAGGCAGTTAAGTGCAAAGTTTAGGTCTTTAAGATTTATGTTCTAAGCTTTTGAGTAACTGATATTACGTTGTCATTGATGGCATTCCTTTTTCTAAGTGCATTAACATAATCTTGATATGTAGGTGCGGATGTAGCTGGTGGAAGAGGCTTCTACTTGAAGGGTGCTGGTGTCCTTCTCAACCAGGCTTTAATAAATTTTGGCCTCACTTTTTTGGCTAAAAGAGGTTATGAGCCTTTGCAGACTCCTTTTTTCATGAGAAAAGATATCATGGCAAAATGCGCACAACTCTCTCAATTTGATGAAGAGCTTTACAAGGTAAATTTTTTGTGCTTCAGATAGGAAGGAGGGATGATGTGTGGACTGATGTAAGTTATGCGATTAAGTTGTTGAAATTGTTTTAATTCTAGAAGTATTCAACCCTTTGCCTTTGTCAATTCTTTTTTTTTTGAGAGGGTGCCTGAATAATTTTTGTTGTGGCATTATAAGATGCTGTTCGTGTGGTGATTTTTAAGGAGTCGTTCAAAAAATACCTGTTTTTAAGGTGGTGTTATGATTGCACTCTTTCATTTCGCATAACCTTTTCTGCTAATTTCGTAATAGGTTATAGGAGAGGGAGATGACAAGTATCTAATTGCCACAGCAGAGCAGCCACTGTGTGCTTACCATCTTGGTGAATGGATCCATCCTTCTCAGTTACCAAAAAGGTTTGTATTATCCATGTTGAATCATGTTCCGTTGCAGGACCATAGGCTTTTCACTAATAGAATTTTAAAGGAACTTGTTTATATATCACTGTTGACTTTTTTATTTGCATGTTGAGAATGTGTCCTATGTTCATTTAGTTGAATACGAGTTTACTTCTCAGATGAGAGCTACCAGGGTACAGCAAGCTAATATGCATATCAGCTTGTTGTACTCTATTATCTCTCATCTGAGAAGAAATAGCATATTAGCTTGTTGTAACCTGGTATCTCTCATTTGAGAGGAAATGATTATATTAGCTTGTTGAACCCTGGTATCTCTCATCTGAGTAGAAATCCATATTTGGCTAAATGTACTTACAACACATAATTAATTTGCAAGTAAAACACATTTTATACATATTTCTATGAATATTCAGATATGCTGGATATTCTACATGTTTCCGTAAAGAGGCAGGTTCACATGGTCGAGACACCTTGGGCATTTTTAGAGTTCATCAATTTGAGAAGGTAGAGCAGTTCTGTATGACTAGCCCAAACGTTAATGACTCTTGGGAGATGCACGAGGAAATGATTAAGAACTCGGAGGATTTTTATAAAGAGGTCACTGTCTTTAATTTTGTATACTATTTTCCGTTTGATATCTTCAGCTGTTTTCCCACTACTGAATACATTAATGTGTTTGAAAATGATTTCAGCTGAACATCCCCTATCAAGTAGTGGCTATTGTCTCTGGTGCTCTAAATGATGCTGCTGCGAAGAAATATGATTTAGAAGGCTGGTTTCCTGCATCCCAAACATATAGAGAGCTTGTATCCTGCTCAAATTGCACCGACTACCAGTCCAGAAGTCTTGAAATAAGATATGGCCAGAAGAAGGCAAGAATTTTCTTTTTTTAAGTTCTTTTATTTAAGATTTGTTAAACTCTGCAGTGTCAAATGAATAATTTACATGGGAAAGCGTTCTGCTTGTAAGTGGGAAATCCTCCTCTCATATATGTCCTAAATTTTTTTTTTTGAGATAGATATATTGCCTAACTTCAAGATGTTATTTTTTCCTCTTCTTTCTTATTGCAGAGTAATGAACAAGTCAAGCAATATGCTCATCTGTTGAACTCTACCCTTACGGCTACTGAAAGAACTATATGCTGTATTCTTGAGAATAACCAAAGAGAAGATGGTGTTGAGATCCCACAAGCGTTGCAACCCTTTGTGGGGACTAGCTTTCTTCCTTTCCAAAGCAAGGTTGTTGCAGAAACTAAAGGAAAGAAGGCTAAAGCTAAGGTTTGCTTTAATAAGCTACCACTAATCCTTATTTACAGAATTATAAAAAATGTGTAGGTTTTCCTGTTTGAATGAACTAACAGAATGGAGTTTGCTCTAAATGCAGGCTACCGGAGAAGGGAAGAGTAACGGACCAGCATGATGCTTATAACGTGGAATATTTGAAGCATAAGGCACATTTGGAAACTGAGTGTAATTTATGTAAGGCGATGAATTTGATAATTTTATTCACACTGAATTATATCTAAGAGAAAACTAATCTGCGATTTGCAAAAAACAACACAAATATTCTGATGGATTACTATTTCTGTGGACAAGAACTATGAGCCATAGGCTGGTTTACACAAAATTAGCATAATTTATTTTCCAGTCACGTCATGTCACAACATATTGTTAACATCCCTTGACCTCTTAATTTTCTTAATTACAAGTGTTTACGAGTACTCTTAGTTAGCTTTTGGTTATTTACTTGATAGCTTGTGGTCCATTTATTGCTTATAGCTTATTGTGCCCAGTACATGGAAGAATTATTGGCCTAATTTTAGCATTGGTGTAGCAGAGGGAGCTCTCCTCAAGCGAGCCAACCGCTATCGTGGTCGCAGCCACCGATTGTCAATGTCACTTGCCTTTTACTCCACGACTCTACCTCTTCCTGTCTTTCAACGTCATAAAAATACCCAACATTCTAATTATCGACCTTGGTGTGGCATGGAATCAATTCAGATCATTAGTATCATGTTGTGGACTGTAATCTGTGACAAAAGTTGGAATGTCATGAGACTTAATGCAACAAATTCTCATTTACGGACTCAAGATACCGTCGTAATTCGAACTTAGAAAGGTTATTAACTATGAAATTTGCTTATACGATTTAGGGGCCGTTTGGATCGTGAAAAATCCATGCGACTGACAGCATAGATATGACATGGATTTCATCTTAAACTTATCTTGTCCTGTGGGTTCTTTTTTTTTCCCTCCTGTGAGTCTAATGGTTATTTGTTCTGCACCTTACCCGGCTTCCACCTTTGTTTCCGTTGCATTTGCCTGTGCTTGCTTCTCACCGTCTTCCTCCATTTCCCTAAACCCAACTTCCCCCGCACCTTCGCTAGCATTTATCTCCCTCATCCAGCTGGGTGCTTAGACCAAGTTCTATAACCTTTCACACCAACAGCCATCATGATAGACTGCACGATGATGCAGCCATTAGCGCCTAGTACAATAATAGAATTTGGGAAAAGAATGACCAGAAATCTAATCATAATCATGAATAGTACAATGCCACCTTGGCATGGGATCATTCAATCTGGTCCTCAAACTTGGTCATGCTAGACGCCCTCCTTCACAAGGACTGCCAGTACGTCCATTGCACTATTCATATGCACAATTGTAGATCCCCATGCTAAGGTGGCATGGGGTCATTTAATCTAGTCCTCAAACTTGGTCACTAAAACATTTTCCATTGTGAAGGTTCCACATTCCCGTATGATGAGCAAAAAAATTTTATACCATGTCGCATAAGTGCAGTTTTTTCTCTTCTTTATTCTTCTGTTATTTTGAGAAATGTGTTTGCATGTTCGACATTTCCATGATATTTTCATCACAAAATGGTTTAGTCTGTCGCATACAATATTGTAAAAAATTTAAAGAATGCAACTTGGAATATAATCACAGAGCAAAATAAATTATCCCCCTTCAAAATTGTTGCTCTTCCTCAGCAGGAGGATTTAAAATCTTCTATCTGCGGCCACCTCAAAGAGGCAGTTCCTTAATCTTTTCCTACGGTTATAGTGAAGAAATAAAGTTTGAGTACAACAGCTAAAGCTAACTGCAATACAAAGATTGCAGCCACAATCAGGAACCAACTTTCACCAGCAGACATAATATGACTCCGAAGATTAAGGGCCACAAATGTTGCTGACATGAAACCTGCAACACCTGCAATTACCCATCTGAATATCTCGACTGGTACAACTGAGAGACACTGCAACAAGGTAAAAAAGCAACAACGTTAACCCTGCCCCACAAGTAAACTGTATGACTAACAATTGAAAGGGATGACAATATATGTTAGTCTATTCACATCAACCAATAAAGGTCAATTAACGATTTTTCAATTAAAGAATGATACAATCCAAACATCGACATTTCTAACGATGAATGAGAACTTACAGAAGCTGGAATAAACACAAAGAGAGAGTATCCGTAGAGACAAAACAACTGGACCAATCCTGAGGGTGCTGAAAAGTACTTTAAAACAATGTAAAGGCCAAGAGGAACAACCACGACATATCCATAAAACAGACCAGCTGACCATGTAACCAAAGTAATGTCATAATCCCACTCTTTTTTCTGCAATTTGTGCGCCACATATGTCACAACTGTGCAGATGGCTGCGGCCACAAATATTAAGGTAGTGCAAATCCAAAATGGCCCATACCTGCCAACCCACGTTATTTGATTAAAAAAATTAATCTGCTTACATTGTAACTTTTCTTTTAAAGAAAGTAACAGATAAATAACAAATTCTATGTCGTGTAAAGAAAAAATTGTGACTCAGAAAAATGTAAAATCAGCAAGAAAAGCAATAAATCCATGAAATGTAAATAGGCTTACAGATCTGGGCTATTTTGTGTCTTCTCAGAAAAGGTTCCTTTAAATGGTAGAAGTGAATCTTTCATCCTTTCCAAGACGTCTGAAGTGTCAACATCGAAGTATGGCCTGTAAATGGCAATAGTAAATGTTCTGAACCAACCTGCTGGCTGAGGCTCATCAGATGAACCAGAAGCAGGCTTGGAAAATGTATCTGGAAAAGAAAGTTTGCATAACAATTAATAAGAAAAACTAAAATGTAAAACATATAGCTAACATATAGGTTCAAAGGGTATAGACTATACTTGGGAAATGTTTGATGTCTCCAATCCATCAATTTTATATGCTTTTCGTGTACAAGACGTATCAATTTTTTTCTCTTAATAAATAAAAAATAATCGGGCATGACATACTTCCAAACAGAACTAACATACAGGCCACAGAATATTTATTAGACTTAAAGATGCATTATGTGAAACAATTGTCCTTGAGTTTGTAAATAAAAAATGAAGAAAATTAACAATGAAAAAGTAAGAATTGGAAGAAATAGGCCAGAGAAGGTCAGAAGACAAGGTAAAAAAATCAGGTGGTCCTTAAACACCATAATCATTTCATGCCTGAAGAAAGAATACAAGGAAAGAAAGAACATGAAGCTTATACAATTATGAGGACGTTTTACACATATAGACGGGATCCTTATCATGTCAAGTAATCTGTTCAACAACCTACTCAATCCCTCGTAAATAAAAGATGGAGAAGCAAAACAAGCCCTATGAAAATAAAAAAATTGTATTATCAAATAATAATGCTTAAAATAATCTAAACAATCAAATTATATATTTCTTTTGCAACGGTCATACTACAATTATAATTAAATCAGCTGAATTGGTGGACATAACAAAAGCAAGGAACCTAATTATTTCTCACTACTGTAGCCATAGTGTTCTTATAGTCATATTGCTATTATTATAGTTAAATCAGCTGAATTGGTAGACATAACAAAAGCAAGGAACCTAATTTTAAGTTTTTCTCACTACTTTAGTCATAATGTTCATTTACATGAAATTTCTACCATTGAAGTCTTTTAAGAATCAAATATGAAATGGAATCCATGTCGCCCACCTGTGACTGGTGATTTGGAATTAAAAAATACGAATCAACTAAATCTCCACAACCTATCTGATGCAGGGCATTGTAATTAGTAGTTTAACCAGATTAGTAGATTTTTTAAATCATGATTTGCTTACGGAAGAATTTAGCTCTATTAGGAAGATACAGTTGTTTTCTCTTTTCTTTCGAACTAGAATTACCCATACAGGTCATGCTCTTCTATATATACGTAATTTCAAACTCTGACGGGCAGTGGATGAATGATGGAATAAAAGTTCTCTTTTATCTCTCTGCCTTGGGGCTTCTCTACCTATTCTCTGTTCCTCTTCTATGTTATTCTTAGTTCCTGCAGTTGGGTTAATTACAGCTATCATCCGCCATCTTCAAAAAATATCCCGTACCCATCACAGGAATTTCAACCCCACACTTGGCTTGAAAATTCTGAGCCTCCGGAACCCATTCCAGGAGCTCATTTTCTCATCACTATCCCTCCTAGGATCAACATGGCACACCAGAAACCACCACAACACTACACACTTTTTTTCATTGGTACCACACACTTCCCACATTTACTTGTTAAAATTAAAATCATTTCTTTTTGTTTTTGGAGTAAACAGAGTTGCAAACTAATTGTAATGCATTATGCATGTACATGAAGTATCTATCCCACTATTCTGCCAAGAAAATGCCTCAATAGTGATAAGTAATAAAACAGAAAAACAGTAGATACATTTTAACAATTCTAAACATCAAGAATCATTCCTCTACGTTAAAAATCCTTCTTCCCATAATTAATATTAATGCCATCATAACGACTAACAAAACAAAAAAACAAACCGAGAGGGACATAGAGAAGCTGAATGGCAGTCAATGCATACCATCTGCGTCGCGGGGAGGACGATAAGCACCAGAAATCTTGCCCTGTGATTCGGACGAGGGCGGGAAACTCTGGAGATTTGAATCTGAAGTTCACCAATCAAGGAACAAAATGTCAAGTACTTAAACTAGCCACACTCGCAGAAAACAAAGCAAATGAAAGTTCGTCTATAAACCAGGAAGGACGAAGTAAAACCCTAACCTGCGAATTTGACGGCTACATGATCGGGACTCTGCACCGCCTGCACAAAACAAAGCAAAGTAAACGCATATCCGTCAGATCCAACACGAAACCGCAAAAAGATGCAAAGACAAAGTAACACAGATCCGAAGAAATGAAGAACAACATGAGAGAGAGAGAGAAAGAGGGAGAGGGAGATACCGGCACAGATCCGGAGACGTTTTGGTTGTCGAGGGTGGTGTAGCCGCTGGACATCATCTCTTACTCCCCACCAACAATCGACCAACTCAGAATCAGATCTCTTAATCTGAGCTCCCTCCCAAGCAACCAATCCCCAATCTATAACGCTCGCGGCTCACTTTGGTGCTTTCGTTTCGTCCGCTCCGATGAAATTGCAACCCGAAGGGCGAGAAGATGGAATCGGGAGGAGACCTCCTTGGCCCCCCGCGTCAAAATTTCTGAAACCTTTTACTGTCGCGAGAAATGCGGCCCACGCGCGCTTTGGTGTGTTGTAGCCTGGAAGTTGCGAACTGAGGATGAATTGCGCGGGGCTGGCTTAGTGGGCCGTAATGTAAAATGGGCTAGCTGATGGACCCTCAAATGGAGAGGTTGCAATGATCTTTTTTCTACCCATACTCCTCCCTCGGTCTAATCATTAGTTTAGATGGCTGACTTTGCTCCGCTCCCTCATGACCAAAAACTTGGAAGAGGATGGGGGAAAACACGGACGAGCATGGTCAAAGCTTCGTATGTAAAGTGAAACGGTGGCATGTAGCTATGTGGTAGTAACATTTTGTTGTTTACTTTATCAAGACAAGAAGTAGTTGTTACCCACTGATCAAAAGTCAATCCTGGGTTTAGATTCCATGCATGGTTATTAATTTACTACTGTATCAAGCATGCAACGTGTATTTTTTCTTTCAGGAGACGAAAGTATGCACTTCATTATTTATCCAAAAAAAAGTATGCACTTCATTTACTCTGTCCTATATTAAGTGTGCCAGTTGTTTTTTAAAATGAAGTATATTAAACTGTTCGGAACGGTTAGTTTTTTTTGTAAGCATGTGTTTGCATTCAAGTCTTTCAAAAAAAAAACAGATAGATTAGTTTTGTTTAATAATGTCTAAATAAATTTATCATCAGATTGCGGTAATCGGATTATGTGGAACACCATGTGACTTCCAATTGCCAACGTGGTCACATTTTCTCTTTTGGAGGCAACTACGTATATATGCATCTTGCTAACTCAGCTAAGTTGTCTTAAGCAAAAGTCTCACAATTATAAATCATTTAAGCGTCAGGAAGGTAGTACAGTTCTCGATCATCTTCAATTCAGCTTTAAGTTTGATAATCTTGAACGAGTACTGTTAAGAGAAACATACATCTCGACAGTGCTCTTTGCTCTTTTCCAACTCAGCGACATGAGCTAGATATAAATGCCCATTGGTTAACTACTCTTTTCGAATGTACTTAATTTCGGCCTTGGTGATGATCTCAGCCATTAGCAACATAAATGATGATTCTAGTCAGGAGTTCCTTTTCTCTTTTGCTGAAAGAAATAAAAATTTGCACTAGCATGACATGGTCAAAAAGGCAGAGTGAGTGCACACCTTTATGCTATTACTGCTTGTGTAATCCATCAAAGTGGATTCCTCAGCTTTCTGCACAAGAATCTTGAAGAATGAAAAGAAAAGGAGGAAAAGTAAAGTGAGACAAACCGCCTACCTTTTCTTAGTAATGACACTAATACTTTTCGTTGATTAGAGTTGGCCCCTATCAAAGTGCTAAAGATGGGTCAAATTTAGAGCTAGGGTTTATTAGTTTTGGGTAAATTGCACATAGCTCCCATGAATTATGACCAAAATACACTTAACCCCAATGTATTATCAAAACTACTACTTAGCCCTATGCCCTAACCTCTTCTAATAGGAAATGTTAATGCCAACAACTTTTAAAAAAATTTAGACATTTTTACCCTTATATCGTTCACAGCACAACCTGAATGAGATCTCCCACCTCTGAACCAGCAACTTCATAGGATGTCCCAACGGAGGATTCTATCCAGGGGATTCCCACAATGAATCACAATGAGAACAAAGCAAGTGATCACCCTCAAAACCTGACCCGTCGGGTAGCTTGATTGTCAGCTGGTGGTCAAAATCTGGCATGGCAACTCCATCTACCATATGCTTGTTCACTAGTAGAAAATTACAAGTTTTAACTGACAAAATGCCATAGAGAAAGCTAAACACAGAAGAGAAGGGAGGAGGATTAGCGAGCGCAGAACCTGGAGGCGGTGTGGTTGCCACCCATGAGGGAGAGACAGGAGGTGGTGTGGGGGCTAAGCAGGTTTCATCTGTTGTACAGTCAACTTGGCATTTTGATTACAAGGAAGCTTGTGGTATACATGGGAGTAGAAACAAAGATTGCTGACGGTGCTATTGCACACTGTCTTATAGAAACTTTTTGCTACTGATTTTGCACACAACATTTAGAAGATGGTACAAATTTGAAGTTCACAAAAGGTGTTAAGAAATTTTTTGTTATCGACAACAACCTGTACCGAAAAGAAAATTTTTCTAGTAGTCTTTCATATGCTTTGAAGAACACAATGATATTTTTGTGTCAAAAGATATACAAAAAATCCATTTTTCTCTTGAACAAAGATACAATACAAAACATATGTTACAAAGCATATCGATAGAGAGCAATTTTTTCTCAATCCAAAACATCTACCATATCCACTCGTGCGGTGGTAGTACGAGATCGTCATCCTCCTATGCGTCCACAAACGAGAGCATGTGTTATGGGCGGCAGTGTATTTGGTCCTGGAAAAGGAAGAAGTATTTTACTCGGGAGAACGAGGATTTTTTCATCGAAAGGAAACAAAGGTCAAAGGGGTAACCTCAGTATTATTTTTTTACTTTAACACCGTCAAATTCTAACATTAGGGCATTGCGGTTAAGTGGTGGTTTTGATAATATGGGAGTTAAGTACGTTTTGGTTATAATTCAGGGGGTTTATGTGCAATTTACTCGTTATTTTTTATAACAAAGGACAAGGGCACATAATATATCTCGTCCACCTAAGAATGACGTCCTGTTATTTTTTAGGCAATATTTAACTGTTGGGATTTTCCTAGATACTATAATGCATGTGCTTTTGGACCACCTATAGTACTGACTTTCCAGGATACCCAGCGTTAAAACTCAGGTATTGTTGGGTAAAAGCTGTGTTTTGGTGGGGGCCTATCTTGTTGGCCATCACGGTAAATGAATGACTTATAGTGCATGCAGCACTTACAGTTGCTGCCTCACCACTTACCAAGGCCCACATAGGAGGAATGCTCTGATCCGTCCAATTTGGCATCTGTTCACGTGGAAGTTCCCTTTGGATGCATGGCTGCAGCTTCCATCCGAATATCTTGATATGTGGGAGGCGGTTGAGGCGAGCAAAAATGCGCTCCAGGTCCATGCCCCAGGCATATCTCAGCCCTCCAATCGACGATCCATGTTCCAAATTTGGACAATCATTCACATGAAAACAACAAAAAAGGTGCAGCTCCAATCGTACGACTATACTAAGATTGGTGAAAGAGGCCGGACAACTTGCCCTGCCGACATCCGCAGCTTTAACCATGTTAAGAAGATGTGTGTGGTTTGAGAGTGGAGAAGTTGATTCAAGACTAAAATGCAGAACCCTGCTTGCTGAAGAAGGTAGCTAATAGTTACTCGTAGTTAAACCCCTTTTTTTAATGGTTCCCCCACTGGAGAAGTTTGCTTTATTTGTTCTAGATGTGGCAACACGATTTAGCAGTGGTATAGTACTAGTAATATGTGCTTTGCATGTGACCGGCCCACCTCCAATTTCTTCTTAGAATTTGCTTAATGAGTCAGCCGTACTCTTAATCACAAAAGCAGCTACCACTTTTCTTCATGTGCAAAGAGGCGTTTCAGTTCATTAATTAGTGGACCAATATGGTCCGAAGAATACACGAGTTAGTTGGCCGAGCAATTAACGCATAAGGAGTGCTTACTTTGAAAGAAGTCGGAGGGTGCGCTTAACCCGTTGAAGATCGAGGGTAGAAGTAAATAAAGTTTCTATATATGCTTGTAAGCAGCCTTCCCTTCTTCCACAATCCAACCCCAGCTGCTACTTGATCAAGTGGACCAATTTTTTTTTTTTCCATGTTAAAAAAAATTGAAGCCGTGTTTACTGTTTAGAACTTGTCAGTTCAGGCGGTCTGGCGTTGCAACCTTTTGGTGATGCCTGGCACTACAAGTTAAAATTCAGGATACTAAGGTGCTTCCTATATATTGCATTTACAGCTAGGGGGCCTTTATGCTTTCATGTTTCACACCGGCAAATTTTGCATAATTGAACGGCGACAGATCAATGGTATTAGACCAGTTACACTGGCTAGTCTAAACACGGACCAATTAAATACTGAATGGGAAAATCGTTGTCAAAGAAGATGTGGGTGGATTCTCTGTTCCTGCTGGCTTTTGTTGGTTTTCATTTGGAAGATCAGTGGATGGTATAGTAAAAGAAACCATCCTTTCAACTCGGTTTTGACCGCTTGTTTTTCTTATGGTTTTTCATCTACTCTCTTAGTTTATAGACTGGTATATGGTCACCTACCTAAATATGCAACTTTTCAACTGATTCAATGTAACTTGGAACCACAAAAGCAGAAATTTTGTTTAATTGATAGCCCGCGGATGTTTTCGCTTGGAATGTGTGGCCGAAGAGAGGATGATTCATCTCATACTAGTGGCGTAAGAGGGACCCCCTCTCTACACACTGCTTGAGTCTATGCACGCGCCTTTTCCCCACTACAAATTCACACCACCTCCCCTCCATTCTCCTCTCATGCTCCCTCGACCAAACCGTGGCCTCCGCTCCAGTCTCCTCTTCCCTTCGTCCTAACACAATCCCGCCTCTCTCCAAAACTAAGTCTGCTCCATCAGATCTAGTACTAAACATCATGTCAAGCACAGCCTGGAGAGGCCTCCAATCCTATTTTGAAGACCAAGGCTGTCATGAGAACAATATTCTTGAGCTGAAACAAGGTCATGAGTACGTCCATCCTCTTTGCAGGCGCTTGATGAGCACTAAGAGCCTGGAATTATGCACTGAGAACTTGGGCTGCGAGACTGGAACTCTTGATTTCACATCTTCTTCGTCTGACGACGATGAGTACGTAGATCATCAAGAAACCAAGCCAAGTGGGTGTCTCAGGAAGACCCCAGCTCGTGCCAAGGAAATGGGCCGAAATTATCCGCCTCCCTTGACTTCCATTATGGGACGGCATCGCATTGCAGTCCAGGCTCGCCGGGAGAATGGGAGGCTTCTGCTCCGAGCTGTTACTGCCCCTCCATCTCATACGTATATGCATGCAGAAAGACGTGATGGGCGCCTCACTCTTCGGCTAGTAAATAGTGTTCCCTCCTCGCCTTTCAACTCACAGCACGGCCGAGACTTTCATGACGAAGGCGATGGGGATGATGCAGAAGGTGTTGAGGAGAGCGAGGAAGAAGAGCTTTCTGAGGAAGAACATGAGGATGTCTTCGTGAAAGTTGATCAGAATGCTAAGAATGAGATTAATGGAGGGGGTGAAATGGGAGTGGAAGAGATGTTCCAGAGGCCTAGCAGGTGCAAGGAAGGTGGGCATGATCAAAATCAAGGGCTGATTAGTTGGGGGACTTTTTGTGTCGCCAGTTCTTAGGCACTTAAATTAGAACAATGCAGTTCTCGTTAGATAGCTAGATTTTAGTCTCAATACATGTCTTGAGACTTTTGTGTCAGCTAATGGTAGTTATTAACTTATTGTTGCCCTTCTAATCAGTGCGGTACTGTTTGCTGGATCTCATTTGTATTGAACATGGCCGCCAGACCCTTTCGAGACAAGGGAACAAAGTACCACTAAACAGGTCCTTAACCGCGGGATCCAGTGTCATGTTACCATGTTGGATAATCCTCCGTACAAGTCCAGGGCCCATCAACTTCCCCCAACTTGCAACGACCCTTACGTACTACTTTGGTTTCATGTGTGATCCACATGGCCTTGTAGGAAGTACGAATGATGGCCAGGGTGACGTTATGCATACAAGCAAGTGATAGCAAAGGAATGATGCCGTTAAATTAGTGTCGACTATATATATTTGGTCACTCGTAATTTCAAGTCAGACTAATGGGAAAGTGTGAAATTCAATTAGTAATGATCATCCAAAATTGAGCACAATAATAAGCTTCCACCTTCCTTTCGTGATCAAATGACTTCTGAACGTTAATTGTCTTTTCTTTCTTTCTTGATGCGCTGTATGCAGAACGTTGAAGCACCGTTTACCTTGACAGGTTGGTTAGAGGCCTAACATGGATCATGTATCATGTAGGGCTCTATGGACATACATTACTAGGACCTCTGCGTACTACCGGTCATGGGCTGATCATGGAGCCCCCGGTCAGGAAAATATTTTCCAAATTCGAATATGAAAAAAAGTCACATGGTCGAGTTTTGGGTTTCACTGATTACTAGTCTTCAACCAATTGGAGAACATGTGCGTGGGGACCTGCCTCGTCCTTCCTCTCCAACATCTCTCTCTTTTCTGTCATCCTTAAATATTATTCTACGTACTGACATCATCATGATCTTAAGCTATATACGAACAACTGATCGTCGTTACTATATTCTTTGCTAAGGAACACTTGGAACGTGTCAAACAAGTGAAATTAATAACTCTTTAAACAGGGAGACAAGAGTAGCCGGAATATAATGGTGGCTAACGCAATTGGGGTGGGGACGAGCAGGACAATGTTATTTGTTTAAGATACGGAGCCGACGCCGTCACTCTCGAAAGTCACGACATGGGGGTGCGTTGCGTGCTCACTTCCCAGGGCATTGACCTCGCTGTTACACTAAAAATTTAGTTCTTTTTTCAAAAATGTATCTATTAATAGTTACAGTGCTTCCTTTGTCTCATAATGACTGTCCGGATTCGGAATAAAAAATGAACTAATTTACGTTCATTTGAATTCTTTAATCCAATCAATTAAGGTGGAACGGAGAGATATTCAGCCTGGTCGTACTCTAGGAAAATATCCTTTCAAAGACAAAGATAGGTAGTGACTACCTCTCTAATTAGATACCTTTGTGGCTTCTAGTTGGTGTACATTCTGTACCTCAACGGAATGCCTTCTCTCTCTTTCAGTTTCTTACAGAAAGCCAACGAGCATAAAATCAATCTTATATGGGTTTTTTTAGACATCAGATCCTCATTACAGAGGCTCATCCCAATCGGGGTGTCCTACAGAAGGGGAACTGCTATAAAGAACGACTTCTCCATCACCCAAATTTTGGAGAAATTTGATTGGTCGGCCACACTGTTCCCTGTTCGACGCACATGAGTGAAAGAGCAAGTCGCAAGATCCTTCGCATAACTCAGACCCTCTTGAATTAAATCGCCCTCCACAATGACTCTGTGAAAACCAAAACCTCGTATCTTTGACGATAACGGAGATACGAATGTTAATAGGTATGCATGTACAAATCATGAATTTAGATGGTGAGAATCCGATGGTCCCAACGTTCGTATATGCAGAAGAGGAAGAATAAAAACACGTGATTGGTCGGTTGCTTGAGTTGGATAGACGTAGCTAGCTGCTAAATTCCACAAACAGTGGAAGGCGAAGTGTGATCGTGGAGTAAGGCCCTCCACTCGATTGGTAAGGTTTGAGCGTCAGGTTTAGGCATCACCATCTACATGCACTGTTCACTATTCTGGCGCATTTCTCTGAAAAGCACTTTTTTTTAGGATAACAGAGACGAGGAGCAATTTTTTTTGGCAACTTTGAAGAGCACATTATCTCAAGCACGTTAAACACCAGGCGCCAGAAGGAGCTGAATTTCATGCCTACAGGAGGACCCAAGACTACACTTTCCTAATGCACGTCTCTGTTCTGTCGTTTTCTGTATAACAACGTCAATTTAGAAACGCATAATTAAAATTTTTTAAGAACAAATGGTTGTTCTTGGCCTCCCGTTTTGGAAGTCAAGGTGTATAGGTTAGCAGCGTATGACTAGAAAAGCGACAAGCTGAGGACTACTTTCAGTTTAAGAAAATCAAATTTGTCGCTTGATTACCAATTACAAAAGGCATTCCTAAGTTCTTCCAACAGCTCCGGTGCATGGCTCATATGAAGCCGAGGGGGCAAAAATTTGCGACAAATCCTAAGCTTTTGCATGATATATACTATTAAACAACCTGCTAAAACTGTAGTCACTAGTGGCTCACATGAAATGGAACATGCCAGAATTCCAAAGCTTAAATTCTTCGGGAGCCTCTCAAGTCTCAAGGCCAAGAGAATATTCCTTCAGACGAACTTCGGCCAATTAACGACAACCACTGGTCCTTATCAGACACTAAATGACGAAATGATATCTGCATGATTCCTTTTCTCGTGTCAAAAAATTTTACAAACCACCAGAACGGGAGATTACATTAGAAACTAAACAAACAAGGAAAAAGATCCTGATGAAAGTAGAAGATAAAAATTAGGAATGAAAACACTTTCCAGAATAAGAAGGAAAAACAAAGCAGAACCCCACAAACACAAAACAGGCGGTCCATGGAAAACCAAGAAACCCATCGCAATTAAATCTTCAACCTCCCCCATAGGAACTACAAGTTGAGCAACCTAATTTAAAATCTTCAGTTATATCTGGAGAGAAGATCGTGTCCTAATGTCTGCATGATATACTATATAATTCCTTACTTGTGCGTACATAACGAAGAATATGAGGAAAATAGCTTGCAGGTGATGAAGAGTCGGTCGTGAAGATGGCCATTGCACTTCGCTTATTGTGCCATTTATCTGGCTAATGCAGAAGCCAATGAGCTAGAAAAGCAGAGCTGAAAAGCTGCGGGAGCCTCGGGATACGCTGGAGGAAAACAACGTCCTTCTTTGTCATATAGACAATTGCTGGGTCCACCTTCTCGTCCAAACAAACCTTGGGACATGGATGAAAGTAGAAACATTGACATTCGCTCCAAAGGGCCAAGCCGCTGAAGATGTCTTTGCTTTCTTTTGGTTCTACACGTGGAGATAGCATCAACATCTAATCCAGTTCCGGCCCGGTCTTGAATTGGTCCACATGCAATGAGCTCCGAACCATGCACAACGATCGCCATCCCAACGAGCCAGCCTCTCGGCCAAGTCATGCAGGTCAGCATGGCAACCAAATCCACTCGACTGGTCATGTGGATGCCTCTTCTTCGACGTTCCCGCTATCCACATATGATGGGGCCCTCCTTATCTTTGCTCTTCTGGTTCCATGTCAGCCTGGTGTGTTTGTTTGCTGAAAGATGAAAAATCGTCAAGGTGAAAGAAGTATAAAAACTTATAAAAACTTTTAGTTTGAAAATTTTTCAGGCTTGAAACGTACTTTTAGGGTATATTTATTTTAAATTATCTAAACATATTTCAGTTTTTACAAAAATTTTGTACTTCTTTCACCTTGACGATTTTTCATTTTTCAGCAAACAAACACACCAGTCTGAAAAAATAAGCCTGCCCTTGAAGGAGAGAAAGTTCGTTGAATTTGTCTGGCAAATGGATCCATCTTGCTTTCTTTCACTACAACAAGCCTGCCCTTTTGTAACAAATGAATTCGTCGCAGAAGGTTTAAATTTCGTTTAGCGACCAATTTATTCTATCGTTAGGTCGTGATAGCACGCCACAAAAGAGTTCACACCAAGGTTTTAAAAACCGGATCGGTCATCGACTCGGAATTCCTGCCAGGTAGGTCCAACCGGGTTCAACCAGGGCTTAACCCAATTGCTGACGTCATTTAGAGAAAAAAAAAAAAAAGAGGGGGGCGGGGGGGAGGGGGGGGTCCAGTCAAACCGGCTGAAACTGTGACACATGCTAAAACAAAAATAACAACTGTTGGGGGTTGTGGTGACTCAGCAGCACCTGTGCTAGTTTTAAAAGAGAGAAACAGAGAAGAGTGAGCTGAGAGGGATGGAGAGGAAGGGAAGCCAGGGGCGGCCGAGCCACCAAGGTGACCCATGTGGATGCGACGATGGCGATGGGCGATGTCGCCATTCCGCCAGGACTTTGAGATGGAGACGCACCGGCAAGGAGGAGAAGTTTGGCGACATTCCGGCGACCTTCCGACGAGTGGCGAATCGAGCCCCAACGCGCGTAGAGGTCGGATCTCGTACTGTTTCATCGTTTTTTTTTGTGCTTTAAATGTATCTCCGCCGATGGAGGCGACGACGATGCTTATTTTTCGCCGAGGGAGGTGACGCCGACGCCAGCGGAAGCAGTCACCCTTTTTCTTCTCAGTTTTGCCCAGATATTAGGTTGACAGCGTAATGGTGAGGAAGAGGCCGGAAATGACCCACGAGGCTCCAGGGCTAAGGCGGAGTTGTCGTCAGCTTGAAAAGCCGCCATCTTGGTGACGAACCGCCGCGACAGAAGTCGCCGACACTCGAGCCGCCAAATGGCTCGGGGCAGAAAGGGAGAGAGGTGAGGCCAACCGGCGACGGGACCCAACGACGATCGCCGCGGCAGCGACCCAATGCCGAAGAAGCCAATCTGGCAGCCTAGAGCAGTTGGTGCAAAACGGTGAGGAAGACGACTGGTTCATGGGTGAACCAGTCTGGCAGTGAACCGAACCATATATTAACGGTGAACTAAATCCGGATTATGAACCTGGTTCGGATTTGAACTGTCGGTGGACATCCACCGTCAGTTAAAATTGTTTACAACTTACGGTTGAACCTGATTATTTGTGTATTATAATATAGTTGAGTACATACCGAGCCATCATAGTACATAGAATCAGTTTTATTATTTTAGGCTTTTTGGATAGATGTTATCAAGCTCAATTGGTGTATTATCTTTATGATGCTATATTTCTGGGCTTTTGTCCCTGATTTCATATTGATCTGACTGATAGATAAGGACTTTGATGATAAAGAAACCCTACTAATAAACTTAGATGGTTTAGAGACTTAATCATTTTCTGAATGATAATAAAATGATGATATTTGAGAATTAAGCTTGAGGGCTGAGAATAAACTAATCAAAATAATGACTAAAATGTCATTGAGATTGTGAGTCAGTTTTTGAATGGTAGTGACTCAAAAACTGTGGCCATGAGTTTCCTAGTCGGAACACGTTAGGTCTGAAGGTAAAGAAGGGTAAGCTACCATGCTTCGGCGTGAGTGTGTGTGAGAGTGGGTAGCCACATGAACATATTCCCACGGCCATAGAGGGCCTTTTTCCATATGGCATGAAGGGGTAGTGGTTATCCTGAGTGCAGTTGGGGCTACTTAGCTCCGGCATTGGAAACCATGTGACATGGCTATGATGATCGTATTTAGATCAGCTATTACAGTGCATAGATATTAATGAGATTTGATTAGTACTGTCTATATGGGACAAAGATGTAATTATTGAATATAAACTTGGAAAGAAATAAAAGACTTTGTTTTAAAGATTAATAAGAGAATTAAGTGGAACTCTATAATAGGCTGCATAAAATGTTAATGCAAATCTTGTTAATTTTATTGCTGATGATTGTGTTAGGATATCCTCCTGAGTATTTTTATACTCAGCATCCGCTCCCGATGCAGGTTCTTTAGTGGAAAGTTGTCTTCACGTAGCACCTGGTGGTAGACGATCGAGATTGAGGATGACTTGACAGCTTCAAAGTAGGCATCGGTCTTTTTTATTTTCTAGTGCATTTTGATATAGATGACAGACTTGCACATGAAGGGCTTGCGTTGGTTTAATTGACTTTATATATGTATTATTATATTTATATATAGTTTTTGAATCCATATTTTTGAACCTCATTTACCACGGCCTAGATGCTTAATCGATAAATTTCAACTAATGTTTTATCGTATAGAGGAATAATCTTTTAAATTTTTTGCTATTTCACTGATTTAATAAAGGTTTAAAAATACGGGCCGTGACAGAAACAGCGGCTGGATTCGGTCGAACCGGCCAGTCCAGTTTCTAAAACTATGGTTCATGCGACGGAAGTTGCAAAGATATTCTTTTGCGACAAAATTTTCATCACAGAAGAAGAGAATTTCGTCGTAAAAACTGTAATATGATTAACAACAAAAATAGGTGGGAAACACATTATGTTAGGGCCGAGGTGACGAAAAGAACATTACTCGAGAAGACACGCATAAGAACTAGTCATGATGAAAGTAGGACCAATATTGGACGGACATTGGCTCCAACATTCGCGTAAGGGGCGTAGGGTAGAGAGGATCCGATAGGATATCAAAGTGGGTCCGCTTTCCCTGAATCAATCCTACTGCCGTCTGCCAAATGGCCCCAAATCTCGTTTTGGTATTGCTGACTGTCTGCTAGTGTTTTTTTCTGTTTTTTCAACTTTATCCAATTTGTTCCTGCGGGGATCATCTCCTCCTTACGATGAACAAATAAATCATGGAAATTGATGTTTGGACACGATGGCGAAATAACCTGAACCTTTCCTTCTTTCTCAGTTGCTCAGTGGCGTACTCACCAACAAAATGATCCTGTGATATCAGAATTGCTTTGCCATGATACAAGTTGCAAGTGTGTGGTATCTGTCCCTTCTCTTCAGAGTTCAGATGACTGCCTGCACCAAACACAAAGGACAACTAAAATTAAGTGGTCAACATAATCATGGGTCATTTAGAAACTAGCCCAATCGTCAAAACTAGGTTGGGTAATCAAGCGTGAGCGGCAACACAAAGGACAGGTGAGTGCTAATTCTGACGAATGGGTGCTTAGTGTTTTAAATTGGTAGCCAAGTTGGTCTGCCACATCTTCGACATGGGAATATGTAGGATACGGGAATAATGGGAATAGAAAGATAGCGGGTGAGGGTCCCTACTCCCTCACCTAACTTGTTTACTTTTTTTTTTTTTGCTAGAAAACTTGTTTACTTGATTGGGGCCATGCAAGAAGGGCAACATCAGATATTTTGAAACTCTTGTCTTTTACTTTTCAACGGAGGAACAGTAGTAAAGAATCGAGCAAGGAGGGGATGGGGTGCAGCCGTGCAGCAGCCGGGGACAAAAAGATTTGGTTTTGACAAGCACTAAAACAATCGCATATAATTCGTCTCTCTTTTGGTCATTGAATCTTCATCATAGTGTCCCCAAATCTACACTTGTGTTTTCTTGAGATTCTTCCTGGATTTTATGAGGCCTTCGTGTCAGGCCCCTGCGATGTCTGGTCATTGGTTAGAATACTCGAAAAAGTATTCCGTTGGAAAAGGCCAAGAACATGAGGATATACAACAGTGGAAGCGTTCAATTTTTTAGTTGCAAAAGAAAATGTTCTAACTGTCTCCCTTCCGTTTTGGTTTTCTGGGGCGACATGACGACGTTAGTACTTAGGGGCCGATTAAGGCGTAAAAAAATCAAAATATCCACGGTAGATTTTTTACATCTATTGTAGCATCTGGTTTTTTCACTATCTAGCGTGAAACATGACCTGAAGTGTTTCAGCTGAAAGTGGAAAAAACATAAATGCCACAGCAATGGATGTTTTTGCTTTTAATCACGCCCCAAAGGGCCCCTTAATATGGTTGTACAAAATAACTACGAAGGATATGATATATTCTAAAATATTTTTTAAAAATAATTATACGAATTATTCTCTAAATGATTTACTTCCCAAGAACTCAAGGTTAGTACATTTAGGGGAGAACTTTAGGGCGTGTAGGTTGCATGCTCAAGGGAGACTGAGGAATGCCCCTCTATAAAAAGAATATAACTATGATATCTCTTACAAAATATTTAGCACAAAACAGGGCAAAAGTGGAATTGTAAGATCTATATCACCCCAAATCTTGTTTCTATTAAGGGCTGTTTGGGGCTTGAATAATCAGCACCATCCACCTGATAAAAATCCAGCTAATTAATGGATTATCCCAAATCAGGTAGATTTTTGGGAGTAGATAAAACTGATTTTTCAGGCCCCAAAAGGTAAGTATTTTAGTATTTTAGTATTTTTGGATAACATCCCCACAACAAGAAGTTAATGTTGTAAAAGAGTCAAGGATGGCATTCCCAATCCCACGATTCCCAGTTTCCACCTCCTTCCTTGGGCCTCCATCCGGGTAAGACGTATCCCGGTGTTTGTTCCAAGCCTCGAGCCAGGCCTATAGATTTTCTTGTGTACAAGAAGCCCAAGCCCAACAGATTGATAATGTCAACTTTCTAAGTCGGATGCAAGTATGTATCTCTTTTATAGGGCTTGCGGTGATTGAATCTTGCCATACCGGCATTCATTGTATAGCAGCACTACAGAGCAGACTTCCGAGCCCAAACAGGAAGGGCTGCCTCTAACTTGGACTCCAATCGAAAGGAAAGCAATCACCTACGCGGCTACGCACCAGTCACCAGAGCTGAGGTAAGAGTTAAGAGTTGGGCCCAACTTTGTACCCTATACAATGAGACAGATGAAAAATATCAATAACCCCTGAACTTTTCTAATAATCAATCAGCATTAATCCTTCTGAACCCAAGCCACCTCAGCAAAATTAATGGCATATTAATTCTTTTTTGGACACATATGGCATATTAAGTCCAAGAGCAAGCTACTCCGTCTGTCCTTTTTTTCCATAATTATTGACTAGTCAATGGACGCTCAGTGAAATTTCTGTGTCCTACTTCAAATTAATAAACAGTAACATTTTCAATCGGGCACCTTAAACTCACCTACATTACCAAGAACAGAAGTTACCAAAAGAAAAGAGAACAGAAACGTGCCAGCCTCACTACCAAACGATGACTCAGCTATAATTATCCAAAAAAATAGATGACTCGGCTACTACCAAACCTACCTATAGAGGGACGGCAAAAGTTCAAAGCCGCTAGAGAAGGAAGGTGGACGAACATTGAATTGCGAGTACATTGAATGCCGAGTCATACCCACCCTCATCAACTTCTTCATTTGGTTTTGCTGGTAATTTTCTCCTGAGTAGTGCTATTCCTCCTGTTTTTTTATCACGGCCAACTTCATATGCTATTGTTGTGAAAGAAAATATAATGTGACACAATACAGCATTTCCATGATGGGCACGTGAGGTAGGCGTGAAAATAAAGCGGAAAAAGATGCATTTTTCTGTCTAACTAGTTTCAGACCCACTGCCAAACTCGTTGACATGCGTTATTAGTTGCCTAACTTCAAGTTTTAGTACTTCCTCATCCACCATTTTAACCGTGCTAACAAATGGCATGCATGAATCGTGATCACGAGCTCTCAGGCCCTGCCATATGTCTCATTCACGAGTCCGGATCCGGGCTTCGTAAACGGCTCCAAAATCCCGTCCTTGGGTCCTTCTTTTTTGACGCGTGTCCAAACAACGGCGAGTCCGTTTGCCAAAACCAACAAACCGGGTTTCTTACCCTGCTCGGTTATTCACCCCATTTCCTGGTTTGATTCCCGCTTCATAACCCTCGACCTAAAACTCCAGGCGAATGGAAGTATAGAAGAATCCCTCCCCTCATTGATCCCACCGTAGGAAGGAAGACGCACCTGTCAATCCTGGCGTCCTTCTTCTCAACGAAGTTCAAAGATGACTAAGGAGGCTGAAGGTGTGAGGTATATATACTATACGATCAATCGATCATGACTGCAGAAGGGTTTGGGCAAAGAAAAAAACGGCCCGGTCTACTGGATTTGGGGTTGGGTTTGGGCGAACCCAAAACGATGTATGTACACGCGTCAAGAAAAGATCGAGCCAGGACGGAAATTTTTGTCCTGATCCGGACTCCTCATTCACAATGAAAGTTGAGACATCTCCATGTGGTGCCGGCCCATGAACGCTAGCCCTTGGTGTTACTTGGCGCCGCGTGAAAGCCCGGTAAGTGGTGGCAGTTTTCCGGTAACACCGCACAAACCCTACAAAAGCTTCCCAGGTTGGAATTTACGTTAAAATGCAAAAAAAAAAAATAATCAGCATTTGCGCCACGCCATGGCGGAGGGAGATGATGATGGATGACAAGGGAGGGAGTTGGGGAGTTGGATGCGACCATTTCAAAGCGGGAGCGACCATCTCGGTCTCTCAGCTGCCACCCCCATCGCCGTCCCTCCCGCCCGCGCCCATCGAAAATTCCCCAATAACAAACCCGAGCAGGAGAGATGGCCAAGATGAGCATGGGCTTGATCGCCTGCATTGCCGCCCTCCTCCTTCTTATGTTGGCCCTCCTCCTCCTCCTCTTCCTCTTGGCATGCAAGCCTTGGCGCTTCTTCTTCCCTTCCCTCTCCTTTCCCTCCTCCTCCTCCACCTACTCTCCCGCCCTCCGCAGTTCCATCAAGGTACCCATTTCTTGATTTCAAGATTCCGTCTTGACGTCAAACCTAAAATGCCAATTCTTGTGTTAAACTGGTATTTTGATTTTATGGACCTTCTCAAGATTTGGTTTTTTGTAAAGAAAATGGGTTTTCGTTTTACTGTTCGATTGTTGGTACCTCGTTATCGTAACTACCTAGCTGAAGAAGAGAGCTGTTATGCTCCTCCCAATTGCAAAAGCTTAAAAAAATGTGCCGTTGGGCAATGTTCCTTCTGTGTGCAATGTTATGCCGTTGGTATATATCTTGGGAAGAAAAGAACTTGTGCTGGTTCTTGTTTTTTGGCTGGAAAACCATAGAATGTTAAGAACATGTTGCTGGGTGTCAGCTGTTTGTTTCTCAAGTCATCTGAATTCAGGCAAATTTGCAGGGCACACTTAGTGCCCATATATATAACACTGTTTGTCACCTTATTTCCATTGTTCCAACGAAGTTTTAATCAGCTTGTGAGACAAACAGAGTTTTGTTTCTGTGAAGATGGTTGGTATCCCTCTCTCAGGAGCCCAAAGCCTTTCTGGCTACCAGCCATTGCTTCTTCTTCCTCATCTTCTTCTTCCTCGTATACTTCTTCTATGAACAAAGTTTTCTTGCATTGAAGATGGTTGGCTACCAGCCATTCTTCTCACTGTTTCACTATCTCGCAAAATGCATTTCTCTGATCCCATTCTTTCTTGCAGGATGACATCGAGAAGCCTCTTGTCTCTGAAGAGGATAGTCAGGGGTCAGGTCAGATTGGTGACTTAGCTGATGCATTATCAGCCTCCAGCCTTCAAAATGAAGTGAACTTCAGTTCGCAAAGCATCCATGGACTTGCTAGTAATCAGAGGAATCTATCAAGTGATTCACATTCTGGGCAAGGTATAGTCTTCTGCTCTATCGATATTAAGAATGGACTTTTTTATGTGCTGTATGTAAATCAGATTACAAAACACGAACATGAAAGGCATATACTTCTGAGAATATAACTTCTTTGGCTCATGTTCGATATTTTCTCAGGTGCTAGCTTAGTTCTTGAAGTACTATCTGATTCGTCAGATGATTCGCTAGTTGGTCAAACACTCAAACGATCAGATGTAGCAAATTGGCCTGCTGGAGATATAAAATTTTTAAGGAAGGAGGAATCAAATTATGAGTACCAGACAATTCGAGATGCTACTTACCAGGTTTCAGGGACTAAAACTATTCAGAGTCATGGTAGGTTGTTTCTTGTTTGGATAAGTTGAATTTATTTTTCTTTTTCTCTCTCTGCGTTTCTGCTGATTATGTAAGCCATGTCACCCTATCTTATTGTTAGAAGTGCAGGAAGTTGTCTAACTCTGGAAGTTATATCTGGTCCTTCCAGTGGACTCCGCTGTACCATTCAATCAACGGATACATCTCAACTTCCGCTGATTCTTGGAAGAATTCCTCCTAGTGGCTTTTTGGTTAAGGACAATGAGGTTTCTGGGAAGCATGCTAAGATTAGTTGGAACTTAAGTGTATGGAGGCTCATCCAAATTCGTTTTCCCTCTTCATTTTCCATATAAGTGGTCATGGCCTCTTACCAATGTCTTTAAAATTGCAGATTTCGAAATGGGAGCTGGTGGACATGGGTAGTCTAAATGGGACTCTTTTGAATTCTCAGCTAGTTCATCTTCCATATTCTGGACGTAGGCAGTGGAGCGAACCCTTTGAGCTTGCAAGTGGGGATATTATCACGCTTGGCACAGTGTCCAGATTATCTGTGAGCCCCTCTTCTTTCTTTTTGGTTATATTGACTGAAAAGTGCTTTTGGAGTTTGTCTATATTGAAGGGTGAATTTTATTACGGCATAAATTTACACAACTAGTCAGTTGCACATAATCTGTAGAAGCTCCACAACACCCTTCGCTAAGCTGATTTATATAAAAAAAATTTAAGAAATGTAAGATTTTTACTGTCCTTGAACTTCTATTCCTGTGTGGGAGTTTGTTTGCAGCAGTTAGACATTCGTGGAGCAGATATGGAATCTTTTTTATGAATGTTTTGCTACTAGGATTGTCAATCTCATCACCTTATTAACTACTTTTAGAAAATTTTATTGTCCTTGTAATGTCAAACCTTTGTTCCTTTAATATCCTGTATTTAATATTCATCAGTCAAGAACATGTACTCAGGAATTTGTAATGTCAAACCTTTGTTCCTTTAATATCCTTTATTTAATAGTCATCAGTCAAGAACATGTACTCAGGAACAGCTGATAGATGAAGCAGAAATGGTAGTGAGAGGAAATTAAAGATTTTCTGTCTTTATTTTTAGACTGGAGAATTTTCCTCTGTGAAAAGACCACAGGGGATTGAAATTGCAAACCCGCCCTTAGGGGATACAAGGGGTATAGAAAAGGATACTTTAAATAAGACCACAATTCACTTCATTCTGACATGTAGGCCCCTTTCATTACCTGATTTGAAATTCAATGCTAACAGATAGGACTCAAGTATAAATTTACGCCACATAAAATCCATCACAATGACAACATGACTGGGTGGAGGCCTTTCAGGTCAGCTATTCCTTATGGAGGCAGTGGCCAGTCTTATTTATGAATGATGACAAGGAAAATATTTGTGAATATGTTGGCATTTGTCCCACTATTTTGGTTGGAATGTTACTTTCACTACAACAAGCTTTGGATGCCCCCTGTTATTGTCTAATTGGGTTCGCATTTGCTTGTATGTGGACAGGTTCGCATCATACCACAAGCTTACAGTCAGATCCCTTTCGGAGTTGGTATGGCATCTGATCCTATGTCATTACGTCGAGGAGGAAAGATACTCCCGATGGAAGATGTTTGTTACTTCCAGTGGCCCCTTCCAGAAGTTGACCAGGTTTGCTACTACATGTAGGGATAGAATCATATGTTTTAGACCCTTTCATAATGTGTCGTCAATGAATTTTTTTGGGTAATTGTCATCTTGAATTTTCTCTTGTGCAGTTTGGATTGTTTGGCGTTTTTGACGGACATGGTGGAGCTGATGCAGCGAAAACTGCAAGCGAGTATGTTATCGTCAAGTGTGGGTTATTGAACATGTTAATTATTGAATATGTGATGAAAGATGACTTCAAACCTGTAAACAATCTAGTATTCTGGTGTGTCTCACCAATAATGTGGCTGTTTGACGAACTCAGGTTGCTTCCCAGAGTGGTTGCTGAAATCTTGTCAACTACAGATACAAGGGAAAGGGTGCTCTCCGTGTGTGATGCCTCCGAAGTTCTTAGGGATGCTTTCTTCAAGACTGAAGCTGCCATGAACTATGAATATGAGGTGCTGATCATGTGGCCTTTGTTCTCTTTGTAATAGTATTGCGGCTGCAGCTCTTCAATTCATCAAACAAAAAATGAATGCTTTATTATTTGTTTTTATATAATCATTAAGGACAATTTTGAACTGTGCAATACTTTTCTGAGTGGATAACTTGGTTTCTTATCATAAGAACTTTTATTTTAACTGGTTAAGCTTTGTTTATATTGTGAAATGTAATTATGTAGTCCGGAAATATTGCTTATATTTGCTCATGTGTAAATGCAATGGTTAGCTCCTCTTTTATGTGTTTCTAAAATGTTCTGGTGTTCTTTTCAGGGCTGCACTGCAACAGTTCTTCTGGTTTGGGCTAATCGTTATGAAGACTTATTTGCACAGTGTGCAAATGTTGGGGATTCTGCCTGCATCATGAAGTATGTTACATTTGTTTTCGTTTTATCTAGTTCTTTACTTGTGCTTGTCCAGTGAATCATTATCTAATTATCATATTAGCTACATAAAACCAAACACATCTTATTAACAGCCTCTCTCTAGATTAACACACGTGCTTTATTATGGTAATGCGCACTATCTTCACTGCCTCCATATGATATCTTGAGATGTTTTTCATTTTCCAACTCGTTTAAGCGATCAGTTGGCTTTGCTGTCTTGGACATATGTTGGTCTATAGAATTTTATTTTTTCCATTTGCTTGTTTTCTTGTAAATAAAAAATTTAACAATGCCTTGGGAGTCTTTAACTAACATCTTTTTTTTCTTCTCTCTCCAGTATTGGTGACAATCAGATCACAATGTCGGAAGATCACAGAATAACCAGCCCATCAGAAAGGGCACGGTTAAGAAGTATGGGGCCACCAATTCGAGATGGTGAAACACGCATATGTGGTACTTTGCTCTTTCTTGGTTGAGATTTTATAAGTTGGCCATAGGAGGAGTACATCATTCCCTGTCCTTTCATGACCTGCTAGATTCTGACTTTATTTAGGTTTGAACCTTGCCCGTATGCTTGGAGATAAGTTTCTTAAAGAGCAGGATCCCCGCTTCAGTTCAGAGCCATATGTAAGCCGGTCTGTCCATATACCCCAAGGAAGTGAGGCTTTTGCGCTTATGGCAAGGTAGTCCTTTTTTGGATGCATTATCTTTTGTTGGCAAAAATATTGTAGAAAATCTAAAGCATACGAGAAAATGAAAAATAATCCAGCTTTACTCCTCAAAACCCGAAGAAAATTGTTTAGTAATTGCCTTGGTCTAGCCTATATTAGAGGGGTAATGTCGGAATTTTCAGCATGTTAGACGAGGATAGAAATGATCTTCTTGTTGAACTTGACTAATGGCCCGACAATGTTAATTCATTTTAGGAAGATTGGCCAGGATAAAACAAAATATCTTTTCTATTGATTTGATCATAGCTCGACATTGTCATGCTACTATATCAATGCCAAGTAGACGTGTAGCCTGTTTACTACTGTATATGACTTTTGAACCATTGATTTATCTTGAAGAGGTCCTCTAGATGTTTAAAGTGAAAAGCTCATTTTTTTTAAAAAGATGGTTATAGGTGACGGACCTTTTTCAAATTACATATAAGAACTCTATGTTGTGTGTGTGTATCAAGAAGTTCTGCTTAAAGAATTTACCCACATCCCTGTAGTTGTGGCGTAGCCAGTTTTTAGTCTTTTATTTTATGCTTTTTTTTTATTCTCTTTGGTAAAATCAAAGCCTATTTTTCTGATGAGCTTTCTGGCCTCTGTAAAAACTAGTGATGGCTTGTGGGATGTTATTACCGCGAAGAAAGCATTTCAACTTGTTATTCAGGTATGTATTAAGTGCTATCCACCTGTTTAACTAGGACGGTTTCCATCTATTAGATTGTTTCACCTTTGTGTATGGATTTTTGTAGGCAAGGGAGAGATATGGCAAAGACAAGAATTCGGCAGAGAAAGTTGCAAATTTTTTGTTAGGTGAAGCAAGAAATTTGCGTACAAAGGATAATACATCGGCGATATTTTTGGATTTTAATACTAAGAGAACAGCTTCTTGTAACTAAAGCATACACATAGAACATTTTTTTGTAAATGTGGTAGGAAAATATAAATGAGGCAGAAAATATATTCATTTTTTTACGCTACATGTTCCTTTTGCGCCAGGTCAGTCCTTATGATTTTATATTTTTTTGGATGAAACCTTCCAAGTTTCTTGTTAATGCCTTTATCTAGGACCATATTCCAACGGCTTTCTTTGCATCCTAATTGGAGCGTAGCAGAATGTATTATCTAGGTCTATATAATTTACTGTAAGCATTATGGCCGAGATACTTCTATATACAATATTGGCATGAATAGTGTAGACCTGGCGTAGTAATGTATATCACACCCATCATGGGATGGTGTGCGACCCCATTGGAATGGGTCCTATACTGCGCTTTGTGCGATGAAAGAGGATGTCCCATCTAATCGTATCCTATAGTCTATGCGACGTATTATTCTTGTCCAACAAAATGGTCTTTATCAGGTGAAGATGTAGAAAGATCTATTAAGCATATAGGACTCTCTCGCCACTATCTGATTTCTCTTGTATTTTGTATTCTCATTCCAAGTGCGTTTGGCAACCTAGAATTTAATTTACATTTTGGATTCCAAATTCACAGAATCGAATTCCATGGAATTTAATAATTGATTGGATTATGTTGCATGGATTTGTATTTGCATGCCATGCTATGACATATTGGTCATTAAGTTTAACTTAATCCTGATCAATAGTTCTTTCAAGTTGACATCTAATTGAAGATATGAATAAATTTATGGCCTTACTTCACCTGCAATAAAAATTAATTTTTGGCCTTAGTCTGTTGTGTACGCGGAGTCACGGTCAGTTACTATAATCTAAATAGGTAGTTATCTAAGTCGTTGTGCAAGTGTGTATGTGGCTTTATTGCATGAGTCGGTGTGTCAGTTATGATGCTGTATGCAGACTAGTTAGTTATGATGCTTGTATGTATATAAACTATTGCTCTAATAAAGATAAGGCAGGAAGAATCTTCGCCATTCTCTGGCTTTGTAGTACAGGCTAAACTCGAATTAGCCTATTTGGTACAACGTTCGTATCATTTGGTATGCATAGCCGACAATCTTCATGGTAGACAATGACCCATCACCAACCGGACTGCAACAACTCTCAGAATTAATCGCCCAACACAGCAGTGTCATTAACAGGATTGAAGAAAGAACAAGCACTATAGAAAGACTCTTGGATGAAGTGCGCCACCAACTTGCCGAAATCGTCTCACAGGGGAAGGAAGTCGTGCTGTAGTCGAAGAAATCATCATATGGAACAGAAGCGTCTGAAACAGAGCATCGTTTTTGTTTAAAAAAACAGAGTAGCTGATTGCTGGAATAAAATGAAAAGATAGAAATGGCCTGGGTAGTTAATGAAAGTTAGTTGTGAAATCAAGGACATTTAAGTAATTGTAAACAGAGTCAGTCTGTATAAAAAGGCCTTCGAGCCAGTATGTTAGTTAGCTTTTGATTTTGATTTTCAAATTTTGAAATCGATCTGAGCTCAAGGAGAGGATTCTCCTATAACTTCGGATCTCGGAATTCTGGCAGAAGCTAGCTGGTGGATTCCAGTGGTTTGGCTCTCTGTTTGGAGAACCAGGTGTGTCAGTTCCTTTGATCTTTGTAATTGCTAAACTGTTTCTGTTTGCTTGTAATGGATCGAACATTTGATGTTGTAGTGAATGTTTTGATGAAACACAAGAAGTATTGATTCATTGAGTTCTGTTTCTGTCACGAAGGTATTTGATGAAATAGAGCATTATTCTGTTATTTTTGTTCTGTAATTGAAAGTTCTGTTGAACAATGAAGAGTGGGAAATTGTTGAAAAGGTGCTTGTTGAATTGTTTGTAAAACTTTGTGTTTTTTTTACTATTTCAAAGTACTGCAATTTTCTGCTGCTTCAATTTGGTATCAGAGCGAGGAATCTCACAATTTGTTCATGGCTGCTAGAGGTTCTGGAAGTGATTTGGATGTCCAGCAACAGACCCTCGTCACAATGCAACAGGTCCTCCAAAAATTGGACCAGCTAACTATTGGATTGGTATCTCCGCAAGCTGCGACTGCAGTTCCGAGAAATGCGACTGCAACTCAACATAACTTGTCTGGATCTTCTCGAAGGAATGCAGCGGAAGATAATTCTAGTGGAGAAGAATCAAGTGAGGAGGAAGGAAATGTGATTCCTGAGCCACAACTGAGATTCCGATATTCTCGGAGGAATGGAGTTGAGAGAGACACAATCAGTTTTTCCATGCAAGCAGAGTTGAAGGAACTGGAATCACGACACAGAGTTCCCGTCATTTCCGGCCTAAACTCGAGTTACAAGAGTTTGATGGTATGATGCATATGGAAGACTTCCTCGACTGGATTGTTTCAATTGAAAGGTATTTTGATGGAATGGAAGTTCCACCTGAAAAAAAGGTCAAAGTTGTGGCCTATAAGCTCAAAGGTGGTGCCTCTGCTTGGTGGGAACATGTGCAGATGGTGAGGAGACAAATGGGCAAACAACCAGTTAGAAATTGGAATAAGATGAAACAGCTGTTGAGATCCCAGTATTTGCCTTTGGACTTTGAACAAGTTTTGTTTCAAAAATATCAAAACTGTAAGCAGGGAACTAGGACTGTGCAAGAGTATGTTCAAGAGTTTCATAAACTACTTGTAAGGAACCATGTAAGAGAATCCGAACAACAGCTTATTGGATGGTTTAATAATGGATTAAATTGGAAGATTCAAGAGAAGATTGGTCTTCAACATGTATACACATTGTCTGCAGCAATACAACTAGCCCTTAAAGCCCAATATCAGTTAGAAGCTCAGAAGGGTTTTAGTCAGATTGCAAGTAAACAGAGATTTTTTTCATCTTATCAGTCTCGAGCCAAAACTGCTGTTGGAGATGGAACTGAAACTAAGAATACTTCGAAAATTACAATTGAGAACAAAAGAACTGAGCCCAAATCTAGTAATTCATATATGAAACCTAAAGTTCAGACTTGTTATAAATGTCTACAGCCTGGTCATATATCTAGTGAATGCCGACAACAGGGTAAGTCAGTCAATATAGTAACTTCTCAGTTGGAATCTCAAATTTCTGTTGAAGAAGAGTTATCAGAGGATCAAGAACTGTCAGTTACAATTGTTGAGGGAGATGAAGGTGAAGATCTAGATTCCATTGTAGCATCTTTAATATTGCAAAAAATTATGTTTCTACCAAAGATAGAAGAACATAATCAGAGAAACCAAATCTTTTTTACCAAAGGTACTATCCAAGGGCATGTATGTGATATCATCATTGATAGTAGCAGTTGTGAAAACTTGGTATCCAAACAGTTGGTGCAGAAGCTGAATTTAATAGTAGAACAACACCCTCGTCCTTACACTTTGGGTTGGATTAAACATATTGGAGCTGTAAAAGTTATTGAAAGAAGCAGATTTATGTTTTCTATTGGAAAAAAGTATTTGACAGAAATTGTCTGTGACATTGTTGAAATGACTGCATGTCATTTATTATTAGGCAGACCTTGGCAATTTGATGAGAAGGTTATGCATGATGGACATTCTAATACATATACTTTTCTTCATAAAGGGAAGAAGTTAGCCTTGGTTCCAAAAAAACTATCCAGCTGCAAAACAGTTATTGTACCTACACAACCGAAGATCCTATTAGTATCTAATTTGGGTAAGGAGTCCAAAGCAAGAGAAAATATGTTTGCTCTGATTGTTAAGGACTCTTCTAATCAGATTGCAGCACCTCCAAAGTTGCAAAGTCTGTTTGAAAAGTTTCAGCCTATTATGCCTGATGAACTGCCAAATAGTTTACCTCAACTGAAAAACATATAGCATCAGATTGATCTGATTCCAGGAGCTAGTTTACCAAATTTACCTTATTATCGATTGAGCCCTCAGGAACATAAGATTCTACAGGAACAAGTAGAAGAGCTGTTACAAAAAGGGCTGATTCGATAGAGCATCAGACCTTGTGGAGTACTTGCCCTTTTGGTTCCAAAAAAAGATGGCTCATGGAGGATGTGTATTGATAGTAGAGCTATCAATAAAATCGCAATCAAATACAGGTTCCCTATTCCTAGATTGGAAGACATGATTGATATGCTTGCAGGGTCCACTGTTTTCTCCAAATTGGACCTAAAAAGTGGGTATCATCAGATACGGATCCGAGAAGGGGATGAGTGGAAAATAGCTTTCAAAACTAAAGAGGGGTTATATGAATGGTTAGTTATGCCATTTGGACTCACCAATGCCCCTAGTACCTTCATGAGACTTATGAATCAAGTTTTGAAGCCTTTCTTTCACAAATTTGTGGTAGTATATTTTGATGACATATTGGTTTATAGTAAGTTAGAAGAAGACCATTTACTTCATCTGACAGCAGTTTTCCAAGCTTTGCAGGAATATGCATTATATCTCAACATGCAGAAATGCCATTTTACGACTCCTCAGTTACACTTCTTGGGATTTATAGTTGGAACTGATGGCATTAGTGTGGATCAGGCCAAAGTCCAAGCTATACAGTCATAGCCAGTTCCAAAAATAGCTAAGGAAGTTAAAAGCTTCCATGGGTTAACAACATTTTATAGAAGATTTGTGAAGGGGTTTAGTACTCTTGCTGCACCTATGACAGAATGCATAAAACAAGATAAATTTCAATGGATAGCAGCTGCCCAAGAAAGTTTCGATTTGCTAAAAGACAAGTTGACCCATGCACCTGTCTCAGCTCTTCTTTTGACAAAATATTTGAAGTTGAGTGTGATGCATCAATGGTGGGTATTGGCGCAGTATTGTCCCAGGGAGGCAAACCTATTGCCTTCTACAGTTCCAAACTCAGTGAAGCAAGACAAAGATGGCCAGCCTACAAATTGGAGTTTTTTGCTTTAATTCAGTCTTTGAGACAGTGGAGACATTATCTATTACACAGGGAGTTTATTCTACATACAGATCATCAGCCTTTGAAATTTATTCAAAGTCAAAATAAGTGTGATAGAATGTATGCTAGATGGAGTGCTGAGTTGCAAGAATTTACATTTGTGATTAAACACAAATCTGGTGTCATTAATACTGTTGCAGATGCCCTCAGTCGAAGGTATGCTTTGTTATCTTCTTTGTCAGTTGATGTATTTGGTTTTGATAAGCTCAAGGACCTGTATCAAAATGATGTGGATTTTGGAACCGTGTGGCTTGATTGCATTCAACAAACTTCCAAATTTTATGAGTATAGTTTACACAATGGATTTCTCTTTAAAGGAAATCAGTTGTGTCTTCCTGCTTGTTCTTTACGGATGAAAGTTATAAATGAGTTCCATGCTGGTGGTTTGGGAGGACATTTTGGCAGAGATAAAACAATACAGCTTTTACAAGAGAAATTCTTTTGGCCTAAACTAAAAAGAGATGTCACTAGGTATGTTAAGCAATGCTATATTTGTCAGAAGTCCAAGGGGCATTCACAGAATATTGGTTTATATATGCCTCTACCAGTACCTGCAGGACCTTGGCAAGACATATCCATGGATTTTTTATTGGGTTTGCCAAGAACTAAAAGAGGATTCGATTCTATTTTTGTGCAAGTCACTAGCCAGCATTCTCTAGGGAAGATTGAGGCGACTGGAACTTCTTCAAATCCAAGAAGACAAATATTTCCTACCTTCTCCAACAACTACAGACCTAAGATTGATCTGTCAAACTATGATGGAGAAGAAGAACCTACTGGGTGGATTCTGCAGGCAGAACAATACTTCTTGTACTACCAAATTCCACCCCCTCAACAACTTCTAATTGCCTCGTTCTACCTTGAAGCAGTTGATACTTCTTCACTCACAACAAGGGAATCTATTTTATCACTACTAAAAGAACACCATGATTTTGCCCAGAAGTGCATGGCTGATCAACATAGAAGTGAAAGAGAGGTTCAAGAATGTGACTAGTATATCTCCAAGTTCAGCCTTATCGACAAAATTCTGTAGCATTTAGTAAATCCATGAAGCTCTCTCCCTGTTACTATGGGCCCTACCAAATCACCAACAAAACTGGACATGTTACTTACAAGTTAAATCTTCCACCTAGGTCAAAAATGCACCCAGTCATCCATGTCTTGCAGCTCTCTTCTAGTGGTCTCACAAGAAGCAGTACCACAAGCAGTTCCCCAAGAGGTACTCAGTTCTCGCTACATTCAGGCTGGCATTGCAAATTCGAGAGGTACTTGTACGTTGGGAAGGTTCACATCCAGAAGATGCAACATGGGAACGCCTCCTTGACATGAAACACAAATATCCAAACCTTGTGGTCAAGGTTTTTAAAGAGGGAGGCAATGTTGTGCACATAGAGTCACAGTTACTATAATCTCAATAGGTAGTTATCTAAGTAGTGATGCAAGTGTGTATGTGGCTTTATTGCATGAGTCAGTGTGTCAGTTATGATGCTGTATGCAGACTAGTTAGTTATGATGCTTATTGTATATAAACTATTGCTCTAATAAAGAAAAGGCAGAAAGAATCTTCGCCATTCTCTGGCTTTGCAGTTCAAGCTAAATTCGAATTAGCCTATTTGGTTCTACGTTCATATTTTGGTCCTAGTCCAAATCCCTGAATACCCGTTACTTTCACAAGCCTCTGAACCAGATTATGAGTTATTTGTTAAATATGCAATTCGTCGACCTCTATATTTTCTAGGATTTCTCAATGACAGGTTCAAAACCTGTCTTGAACCAAAGACCAGAATAGATCTGTTGACAATGGTTGCCAGTGTCAACAAATTAGGTTCGATTATTCTTTGTTTTTTTCTCAAGGTAGACCAACAACTCTATTTCAAATAAAAGCAGGGACCAGCTTGTAATCAGAATCATCTAGCAAATGTTAGGCCTTTCATATAGATATATACAATCAGCAACAACAAAGTATCCAGTAAAACATGAACTTTATGCACGTTGCGGAATGAAGTGAACAAGATTTTCATATTGCCTTCATTTCCTATGCAAAACTAAACATTGAGGCATTTGGTCTAAGACCAGGCAGGTGGGTAGGCTTCTTCCACCTGCCTGTGCTCGCATAACAAGTGAGCAGAGATGTCCAAGATCGCACCTACTTAACAGCAAACATGTTGAACAGCACGAGCCTCTTCAGTCGCTCTCAGCGTATCCGCTTATCATAAAGTTCCAGGATGGTATAAAATCTTGTTGGACCATTTCGCCGAACACCCTTCAGGCATCGCCGACGCAGCTAGTTTCATTCAATGAGTTGCAGGAGAAGAGATTCGCTGGCGGAGCTCTGGTACATCAGAAGCGCAGAAGAAGCGGGGAAGGGCCTTACAGGCGATTAAAGGTGGACGGATAAGGCCAATGGTGAGACTGGTGGCAGCCGGCGGGAGGAAGGCGAAGAGGGGTTGACAATGGAGGCTGTTGTGCGTACAAAAGGAGCTAGGTCTGGCTCCTCTGTCCATTAATGGAAACGGAAGGAGAAGGGGAAGAGAGATGAGGCATGGCAAGTGCAGGTGGAGATGAGCCGTGAAGGGTGGTCAGGAAGGGAGGATAGGAGTGCCGGAGCCCGACCCCGACGCGAATCCCATAAGTGTGGAATTGAAATGACGCCTCTCCCCTAGTTATTTCAATTCCTAGCTCTTCAAATCCGCACCCGCCCCATTTGGGGATCCAAACGACGCATTTGGATTTGGACCTCGAAATCCAAATACGTCGTCGCAAATCTGGGTTAAGAATTAAGATAAATGATGCCCAGTGCAAAAATAAAAGAAAGATGAAGGACCGGAAAGGTCATTTCAAGACACCTACCTCGCATAGATTAGAGACTAGAGAGTGAAAATGTTGTTACCAATTAGGCACCTCCGCATCATTATAAAACACAAGAGAAATGCCATTTGTACCACCTACTTCTACACGGCTCATTTACCTATCCTCAGGCTAGACTAGTCTATCAGTTGGCGCGTAGGAGAAAGTCATGCTCATCGCCCCAATAGGTGAATGACACTATTTCCAATTTATGTGACAAGTCATGCTCATCACCCATATGTGATTGACACTATTTTCAATTTATGAGCCCCTGTAGGCCCTGATGAGAAGCGGGAGAGTCGTGTCTATCATCCGTTGTTGGTGATGAGCATGACTTCCCCACGCGCTATCGCGTACCTAATAATTTCTCCTATCAGTTGGGAGCGGGGGAGACATTATTTATTACGGCCAGCGCAATGAGAGTATAGGATCAGTCGATCTTGAAATCGACGGCTCTTGTAAAGTGGACGCAAGTCCCACTGGGTTGCACCGGGCCTACCCATCCGAGTGGGGAAGTCTATCTTTGCTGTTTGAAGTATCGAAGATCTCGGAGGGTGACGAGCCAGGTAGAGTGGCTCTACTAGCCGTTACCAATCTCCCCCCTCTTTTCTTCTCTTCTCTGGACTCAACTATCTGGCCCTTCGACTTCATCCCAAAGCCAACAGCAATAGCAGCAGCAGCAGAGATATTGTTAGTTCCAGATGGCCGCTGTGTTGACTTCTCCTTCTCCAACCCACCTCAACAAGGTTGTTCTTCTCTCCCTTCTCCTTTCTCTCTAGCATTGCCTAGCTCTCTCTCGCTCTAACATGAATTTTTTGAACTGGGTGGTGATTGATTTTGTTTTATCAAGGAATTGCAGGATCCAGCCATGAAGATGGAGCCTCTTTCCCCACCAGCAACTCCCCCTTCAGATGTACACTTCTGGAGCAACTTTCAGAGCCGCGTCGATGCTATTATCGAGAAACGAAAGCGCAAAAGCCCACATACCTCCGTAAGAATCTTAGCATTTTTTTGTTTGTTCATTGTTCACGAAAGTAATTGTTGGAAGATATGACGACTTGATGATGTTAATGGGTTTGAAATTTGCCAGATGCTGAAGGATTCAGGACGGGAAGATCGATTCAGAGAAGAGACATTGCTATTGCTCAAAGGGTTCGATTCGGTGGCCTCTTCTCTCTCTCAGCTCACAAACAATATCGATGCTGCTCTGCAGGTAAACTCTATTTCATGTAAGTTTGTGGGTATTTCAATTTTCATGCCGGTATGGATTTAGTTATCTGGTCCCTCTGCACTATTCATGTGGCTGAAATTTTGCTTTAAACATGTTATGGTCTTGCTGCTAAACTATTTCTGCCGGATTCGTATTTTTTTTATTGTATGGCGTCTCTCTACCGATGAATATCTCATGACTTGTGTTATCTTCTGACAAGGAAGCCTACAGTTAACTATGATTGAAGTATCAGATCAACCTCAGTTCTCAAAAATGTTATAAGTTTTAAATCTCTCACTAGGTGCTGCTGTGTCACTACCGTTCCAGCCTGTAATTTAAAAAGCATTGAATGTTCACCCTGCAAAGTGATTGCCATTCATTTGACAAACCAAAAACATTTTCCTTTCAGCTGTAGCATAGAGCTATCCTATTAACGTCAAAACCTAGTGCACAGAATTTGAGTTTCTTCAGAATGCAGCTTCATTTTCTATGTTTCTTATTTTATCAATCATGCCTCCTGTTTTTGTTTGTTCACAGGGAGCAAGCAAGCTTGCTAAGCCGTCACTAACTGAAGTGTTTAGTGCTGATTGTGCTAACAAATTTGAAGCTGAAGAAGATAACCAACCAAAACTCAAAAAGCAATGTGGGGACTCTGCTGCACCACCTGACCATCTAGAAAGGGGAATTGAGTACAGTTCTGTGTCTGTTGCTAAAAATGAAAAGTTACAGAAAGCTCACAATGTTCGGACAGTTCCATCTTGTCTTCCTTCTTTGACAATTCTACACTTTCTTGATGAAACAATTGGAACAGAAAACCAAAATAGTCACATTTCTCTTCTACTTTATGCAGCTTGCAGTTTCTATGGCTACAAAGGCAGCTTTTCTTGCAAAAGGACTGAAGTCGCTCAAATTGGATTTGTGTTTCATGCAAGAGAGAGGCCTTCTTCTTGAGGAGGAAAATACGAGACTCCGAGAGGGATTTGCCAAGGGCTTAAGACCAGAGGAAGATGATCTGGTACTGATATCTTTCTATCTACATATCTCCTATTTACGATCCTTGCTTTTCTCCGTATTTCTTTTTTGTTACATGTTCATGCAATTTACTGCACAGGTGAGGCTGCAACTGGAAGCACTACTCGCAGAAAAATCTCGCTTAGCAAATGAGAACGCAAACTTAACTAGGGAGAACCAGTGTCTTCATCAGCTAGTGGAGTACCATCATATGACTTCGCAACATCTGTCCGATTCCTATGAGCATACCATTGAAGGAATATGCCTGAACTTCTCTTCTCCTTGTAGCAGAGAAGATGAACCCGAGACTCCTCGTTTTGACATTTTAGAGTTCCCCAAGCTTGATGAGCCCGACGAGTATATTACATAAAATTTGAAACAGAGATGTAACTTGCTCAATTACTAGTTATTTTGTTCATTTCGTTCTTTACACCGTCCATGAAGGTGGTGAAATTTCATTGATCGTTTTGTTATTTATTTATTTATAAAGATAGAAACCGATTGTATTTTTATGGTTCTAGATGAATGAAGTTTTTTTTCGTGTGCAAAACTTGCTTTTCACAAGCTGTATGTGACTGCAGTCAATTGTCCAGGTCCCGTTTCATATATAACATTCATATCCTTGTTGTTCTTAATTTTTCTTGCGGATTTTCATTGCAATTGAAGTACATTTGGGTAGATGATATTCAGACCATGATGGCCTCCAAATTTCTAAGAAAGCAAATTCTATGGGAAGTGTGACTGTCACCAGATGCCAGGCTATGGTGGCTCTCTTCTTTTTTGTACAAAGGGCTTAGTGTTGTATGTTCTACAATATATGTATGGAAGTTCTTGAAAACATATGTAGAAAACTCATCGCGAAGAAATGACTAGACAACTTTATTATTAAAATGTGACTTGATTACCACATTAAGTCACTTTACTGGCAATTGCCACCTTCCTAGTATAATCTGGATTCCCTAGGTGTAAAACCTGAACTCGGTCTAATCGGAAAGGATGAGCAATTTAAGTTCTAATGATCAGGACTAGTTCTCGAACTGAAATAGATGACATTGATCAGACGCTTATCTGATCCAATTGTCATCCTCATCAAGTTCAATTCTTCCATTTCTTCGTGAAGGTATTATATTTTTCCCTCTTCCAGAATTAGTAAACATATTTGGTTTTCCTAAATGAACTGATTTTAGTTCATTTTGGAAAACCAAATATCTGTACTCTTACAGAAGTCTTGGTGGGGACCTCCAGAAAGTCCCGGCAAACTGCCAAAACCGGTAACACTCCACAAACCTATCTCCAATTCCCGCGGGCTCGTATTTGTGGATCACAGGTCTTCTTCTCTCCTTCCCATCCTTGAGTAACCATGACTGCTTCTGCGTCTTCTCTTCTCTCTGCTTCATCTCTTCTCGCCTTTAACGTCTTTCATCATCATCCATCATCCACCTCCCGCCCTTCTCTTGCTTCCCTTTCCTCTCTCTCCTCATCACTTGCATTTCCTCCTGCTTCTCGGCTCAGTCTCAGCCACATCTCCAAGAGCTTCTATGAGTTTTCCACTTCGTCCTTGCCCTCCTCTTTTCGTGTCATGGCTAACGCAGATAAGGTCGACAAGAAAAAGGTCCTTGTCATCAATACCAACAGCGGGGGGCATGCTGTCATCGGTTTCTATTTTGCAAAGGAGCTTCTAAGCTCGGGGCATGATGTCACTGTGCTCACTGTCGGAGAAGAGAGCTCCGACAAGATGAAGAAACCTCCTTTCAACAGATTTTCTGTGGGTATCTCTTTACCATTTTTTTCCAGCTTTTTCAATTCCACAACTAGATTGCAAATCCAATTGGTAGTGTGAATTTTCATGTTTTTAATTGGCTGCTCACTTGTCTAGTGACGATTCCTTCGTTGTTTAACAACAGTTACTTTTTCTTGTTCCACATCGACAATATATTCACTAATTCTTGCCAATGTGCAAATGACTTCTTGCCAATGTACGAATGAACTTGTTTGGCATTGCTAGAAGGATGAATTTAAAATCATACTCCGTAGATCTTTTATTCTGTTTCAGTTCAGTGAATACGTCTTTTTCTTGTCCATGCCTCTCCAGTTTCCTCATTAGTGTGTCTGAAGAAAGACAAACTTCTTTGAAGGAGAAGACTGGAACAGAAAAAGCATATTTATTGTCAAGTTTGCGGCTTTTATAAATAACTTTGCCAAGTTTCATTAGACTTGCTCATCTTAATTTCAGTATTTATAGGAGATTGTGAGTGGGGGTGGTCAAACCATATGGGGGGACCCAGCTCAAATAGGGAGTGTTCTTCAAGGAGCTCAATTTGATGCGGTTTTGGACAACAATGGCAAAGACTTAGACACTGTGAGGTATGTTTCTTATGTATCTTGTGCAAGTATAATGGGAGCTTATGCCAATTTCCAACCTATGAGCAGCTGTGCATTATGTAGGTTCTACATTTTCATGAGAATGAAGTGTAATGTCCATCATTCTGGCACCATGTTTTAGTACTAAATACTTGTGTTTATGATGCAAAATGTGTATTGACATATGCCAATTTATACTTGGAGGTTTACAAGTTCAGTGGGATGGCATTGTTCCCATTTATCTTTATTCGTGGCCCCAGACAAGATAAATATTGGTCTGTGCATCACGCAATTGCTAGAAGTACAATTTTTAAAAAAAACACCTTTATCTATATTTGAAGTGATCAAGTCCAATGTGATAAACTTTCACATTGATGAAGGACAATTGGTGCTAGAGTATAGCTCGCATTTGATTTTACCTGATCCAAGATCAACCTGTTTGCGTTGCAATTACCAGTAGTGCCATACATATTGCAGGCCAGTCGCAGACTGGGCTAAGAGCTCCGGGGTTAAACAGTTTCTCTACATCAGCAGTGCTGGCATTTATAAGCCAACTGATGAGGTTCCACACGTGGAAGGGGTGAGCTCAATGATTTGTTATATTGCTACTTGGTTACACTATAATCCAACGTCCTTAAGTCCTCAATGTTTTAGGAATTTGATTATTGCAGGATGAAGTTAAAAGTTCTGCTAGTCACGTGGGAGTTGAGAAATACATCGAAGAACTTTCATTCAGTAGCTGGTCCATATTTCGTCCTCAGTACATGATAGGTTCAGGAAACAACAAAGATTGTGAGGAGTGGTTCTTTGACAGTAAGTATCCCAAAGACAAGACCCTATGTTACACAAATTTAACAGTTTCCGCATAATGCTGCTGTGATTATAGAAACGTCTTCGACGAACAGCATACTTCATAGACTCTAGACATAACGGTGGTCCCTTTGCAGGGATTGTTCGAGATAGACCTGTCCCAATCCCAGGTTCAGGAATGCAACTCACAAACATCTCTCATGTGCGTGATTTGTCGAGCATGTTAACTATGGCAGTAGAGAACCCATCTGCTTCATGCTGCAAAATCTTCAACTGTGTGAGCGATCGGGCTGTGACGTTTGACGGGTTAGTCAAGCTCTGTGCCCAGGCTGCAGGCCGCCCAGTCAACATTATACACTATGATCCCAAGGTTGTCGGTATAGATGCAAAGAAGGCATTTCCTTTCCGTAATATGGTAAGCAGAACATCCTACTTTTTTCTTATAAACAGAAATAAAAAAGATAAGAAGGTAAGAATGAAACACCATATTATGAACACAGATTATGTATTGGTTGTTTCCAATCTTACTATATCATTTCCATGTGCAGCACTTCTATGCAGAACCAAGAGCTGCTAAAGAGGAATTAGGATGGAGCAGTACCACTAACCTTCCTGAAGATTTGAAGGAGAGATTTGAGGAATACGTGAAGATTGGTCGAGACAAAAAGCAAATGCAGTTTGAAATTGATGACAAGATATTGGAATCTCTAAAAGTAGCCATAGCTGTATGATACAGCAGCGCAAAAGAATTGCTGAACACACAGTACAAGCAGTTCTTTATCCAAACGGCTGTCGGTAATTGTCAATTCTACACATTTCACAAAAAAAATGTCCTTGCTATATATGTAACTTGATTGAGCAGAAAATTTACTTTGCTAATAAAAAAATCTTCTCTTTTCTTGAGCAAAAAAATTGAGCTTGGGAACATCTTTCTTCAGAATTGAAGAGAACCCTCGAAACTGGAAACCCAGCAAATATGAGAAATTATTGGGTGGCCCTGCCACATTACTCCAGGGCACCGTCAATCCTAGAGATTGACAGCTAACTAGTGAAGTGGCCACGCCATTGTACCCAATAATTTCTCCCAAATATGGCCCGAACACTGTAACCCCAATTTGTGCATGTATTTGTAAAATTTCATCCCAAGTTTCACAAATCAACGGCCAATTCTATCCCCACATGCTTGACAGAAAGGGCTCACAAATTGGAAGGGAACCAAATTTAATTAGCCCCTCTTAGGGGCCGTATGAGGCGTGAAAAAGCCAAAATATCCAGAGTGGATTTTGGATGTCTATTGTAGCATCCATGTTTTTTCCATATCCAGCCTGAGGTGTTTCAACTAGACATGGAAAAAGCCTGGATGCTACAATGTAGCAACTTTTAATCACGCCCCAGACAGCCCCTTAGTAAGGCCCCAATTTCCATCACATCTGGTTCCTCTGTAGTAGAACCACTGTACACAGAGTGGGTTTACAAACAATTCCCTATGCAGTCGCTTGCAGGAAGATATACGGCATCTATGCATTTCAAGCCAAGGAAAAAAATATCGAATTTATGAATTCTAGATCATAATTAATCTCGAACATCTAGAACAGTAACTAAGAGCGATACCAGCCTGCAAACAAATGGTAAGTATAGAAAGCATTGCATACGATCTACTCATGACAAACTTTATAAGCACACAGATGCAAAGCACGAAACTGGTTCATAAAAAGTCATTCTCATAGATCCAAATAACATCTATCTAGAGTCTAGACTTCAAGAATGCCCTTTTTCAACATTCAACAAAGTTGAAATGACACTAATATTTTCCGGAAAAGGGTGAAGTTTAAAATCACAAAACCTAGTATATATTATCTAATCACGGTCAACTGTAAGACCTCCCAGCTTTGACTCCAGCTCTTCCTCTTCCTCCGCACTTTCTGCTTCCGAATTCTCCTCTTCTCCTTCAGGATCATTATCATCCAAAGGACCAAGAACATTCAACTTTTTACTAGCTTTTAGTGTTTCCTTTACTTCTTCAATCCCGTCATCGGATATATAATTGCCATTAATGTTCAAGAGCAAAAATTCAGGTTTTAAGACAACTGCTTCAGCTAATTTTCTTGCACCAACCCTTCTCATTTGGTTGCTACTCATGTCAACTTCCTGAAGATTCGCATGACCCACTTCTAGGGCATCAGCAATTTTGATAATCCCCTCATCCTTGAGTTCATTCTCAGACAAGTTCAACTTCGTTAGATATTGCTTTGCCAGGATACACTCAGCCAATGCAGGCGCACCTCCAGCAGTGATGTCATTTCCTGCAAGCTCTAGAATTTGAAGCTTAGGAGCAGAATCCTTAAGTGCATTCACTAATGCAACTGCTCCCTCATCCTCCAGATTCAAATAACTTAGGTAGGCTTCAGTAAGAAGCTCATACTTTATTAGAGCTTTACTTAAAGCTTTCCCAGCAAGCACTCCAAACATGTTATCCCTTATGTCAATCTTCTTCAATTTTGGGCAAGCCTCTAATGCCTCAGCCAAAGCAACTCCACCATCAGACCCTACCCTTGTGGAGGAGCACTTAAAATCTTCCAATAAAAAAGAATGTTTCACTATCTCAGCAATAGCAATAGCACCTTCATCTCCAGTCATATTATTATGAAAATGGAGAATCTTCAATTTCTCTGTGGAGGGAACAAGTTCAGATACAGCCTTTGCAGCATCCTCCGAAATCCCATCATTCATTAAATATAACTCTTCTAAACTACTTTGAGATTTCAAAAGTGATCCAAAAGCTCGAACACCTTTTTCTCCCAAGGCATTATTTGAAAGATTCAGAGATCTCAAGACACAACCTTCAAGAGCAGAAGAGAATATAGTCATCACTTCAAGAGCTTCAGCCTCTGGCCTACCTGCTATAAAGTCCGACAGATCTACATCAGTTAACTGATCCTTAAGGGATAACAAAATGGGACCTGACACTTGCGCTGCATCCACTCCAAAGCTCCTATTGCTAAAGCAAATCTTAGTATATCTGTTTCCTTCTTCAGCTAATGGCTTTAAAAGTTCTTTGGCTTCTTCTGCTTCAATAAAAGCTCTTTTGCCCCCTGAGATATCAAATACTGATGGACGGGAGAGAATATCTTCCCCCGGCACAGGAGCCTCTCCATCCTCCTTCCGTTGAGGACCTTTTTTGAGAACCTCCAGCATTAGTTTGCTAGATTCTCTGGCATACAAGTGCACTGCTGAGCTTCCATCTCCATCTGGTTCTTTCTCATGGTGTTTATCTGCAGCAGAAAAGGCTGCGTTTTCTATCAGTATAGCATTTTCCTTGGCTTCCTCACTATTTAGAAGACCATATTTTCGAGAGAAAATGGAGGGAGTCGAAAGATTTGTGGCAATACGCTCCACAAGCATTAGTCGAGTACTCTGGCTGGGAGGCCACAACTTTATCGAAAATGGTCGGTCAGGTTGAACAAGGGACTCCACATTCGATGAAACTTTTATGGAATCCATGTCAAATTTGACCTATAATATAGAACATAACTATTATTAGACAATATCTTCACAAAAAATATCATTACAAAGAGTGTAGAGTTTGTTAACCAGCTACAAAGGCAACATTAAGACTTGTCCTTAAAAAGATTTAACAAAAATTCAGCAAGTTTTCTGCACATTTTATAAAAAGCCAGGTACATAATTCTGGCTAATCTATGACAATCCAATTCCATTCTTACAACAATTTATCATTTGACAAAACTCGAGCAATTGGATTCACATTCAAACTTGCAACAATCCACTAACATAAAAAATATCATCATTTCCATTGACTAGTTAAACAAATTTCTTTAAAAGAAATTATTAATAAGATTGCAATTGCAATGTAAAAAAAATGAGGATGATACACTTTCGTTTGCGTGAGCAAAATCAACAGGCACAGTTACATAATCTTTATTATGACATGCTCTCGCAAAGGCAAAGCCTCAAAAATATGCTACAAGATGTCCAAGAGTGGATAACATAATCCTACTCCCTGTCCGGAAATATTATAAGCCTATGTCAAAAGTAATTTTTTAAGCAAGTGGGGCTCTACAATCTAAATGTACTTTTTTAAGCAAATGGGACCCTACAATCTAAACGTCTCCCCTGACGGAATCCCATAGTCCAACTTTTTCTCTCTTTCAGACTGGGGGTAGTTATGAAGAAGAAGAAGAAGGAAAGTAGGCCTGCTGGCCCAGCTCAGATCCCAAGAATTAGCGCAAAAATGCATTTAATGTTCTACAACTGTGAGATTCTAGTTAGACGCCCACCTAAGCATTAGGATGATTCATTTTTCGAACACACATATTCCGATTTTGGTAATGATAAAACCGGAAAGGGGGAGTATTACAACAATCCTATTACCATAAACTGCAAAAACAGATAACATCAAAGTTGTTATGCCTATCAGTTTAAAAAGACTGATTAAAGCACTCCAATGATTGTTACTTAATATTTCATGATACCCTCATTGACAATTCAAACAATATTTTAAGCAATCATGCAATCCATTCATCTCCTTTGTTGATGTGCGGGCACGCGTAATTTCTGGTATGTTATAGTTGCTATAAGCTCTTAAATTCAGTAAATCTTCCCAATAATAAAAGTCGTTGACCAAGACCATCAAAATAACAGCACAATTTAACACAAATCATCATATCACAATACACCAATTGACAAAACCACATTCGTTTAATACTACCAACAAATTGTAGCAATTGACTCCAGAGACATGGCTTTTACACCTACGTTTCATCAGTCAATATCAATAAAGCAGTAACCAAAAACATGAATGCGAGTGTGTATGATAAGTAAGTGAAGACACAACACACTTAAGTCACTCTCAGTCTGACACAATTACAAAACTGCCTCCAAAAGCTTCACATATCAACAAACAGTATCATACAGATGAATCGTGCAGGCATGAGTGAGGCGTAGCAATCAGATCAAATTCGGATCAGAATTGCAAATCCAGTTTACATAGATAAATAGACCTACATAGCCGAATCGGACCTGAAGGAAGACGTATTCTAACATCTAGTCTAGACTATGATCCGTGCATTGCAACAACGTGAAAATCAACCACATGTATCACGAAATTTTTGGATGGACATTGATGTAAGGCGATGTGATAAGAACATTGTGGACAAAAACAGCACCTTTATTGTGCAAGTTCATCAAAAGAAAGAGCGAAAGGTATCGTGCGAAGAGCGTAAAAATGGCGAGGAAAAGAAGCATACAGCAAAAAACGAAGACAAGATCGAAACTTTGACAAAGAAAGGGGGGATGGTGGAGAGGCTTACCCTGGACCTGGAGCTAAACGGCGTAGATCCCAGCGGCTGTCCGATCGGAGATGGCGGAAACGCAGGGAAAGGGAGGATGTGATTGGCAGAGGGAACCCCAAATGATGCTGGAGGGATGCTAAATAGAAGAAGTTAGGGTTTGGGCCTTTCAATTTTCAAAATTCAAAATGATGCCCAGAGAATCGATGGGTTCAGAAACCGAAGCGAAAATCTGACCCTGGATTGGACGAGTGGCTCTATCCGACGGCCTACGGCTGATCTGTTTGCAGAATGGGCCGGATTGGAGCGGGAATCCTGGCCGGGTCAAATTTCAAATGACCTGTTCGAGCCTCTACGCCCAATCTGTTTTTGGAGTATAGGTCCAGCTTTAAAATTAGGCTTATAAGTTATACTCCATCTCAGTAAAAGGGCTTAATTGACCTCTTATTTCCTCTACGGCTGTACCTAAGATTGTATAATCCGATTGCGCGCATTAATTTATAATCACTCATCTGCCGATTGCTCCCTGTATAGACGTGCGCCGCCAGATTGAAATATGACGGTCCGCAATGCCCGTGCATATGAGCTTGAGCAGGGGCACGTAATAATGAGACTTTTAGTAATTAACGGGTTGTAGGAATTAATTTGCCTGAATTTCTGATTGAGGATTAGTGTTTTTATTTCTTTTGCAATGGAAAACTGAATGAATGATTGTAGCAGTACCAATTACAGAGGCTAAGGGGCCGTTTGGTTCTGAAAAATCCACTTTCACTGTGGATGTTTTGGATTTTTCACGAACCGAACGGCCCTTGAGATTGAGCTAGATCATGGAGTCTGAGTACATAAATAGGTAATGAATATGTAATCAGCGGAGGCAAAAATAAACAAAATAAAATACGTAACCAGTATGTATGTGGATTCTAGGCTTCTAATTGCAAGGGAAGGATTGGAAGAGCTTTGAAGCAGCTTTTTCAGTTTCTTTAAACAAGAAATCGCAACATTATGTGATTTCAAACATCAAGAATGTAGAAGCCTTTATGGTTGGCCTGGAGGGCTTCCACCAAGACATCACTCCACCAAGATATCCTCCATTAATAGAGACATGCTACGTTTGTTGGAGTGCACAGTACTAACTTGTGCACTGTCAGTCTCGATGACCGACGGCTTCCATTTTGTAGAGGATGGCCCCAGCGGACAACTTCCATAAAGGCAGACCAAAATTCTTCCCAAGAGACTATAAATGCGACTTAGAAAAAGAAAATAAAACAACCTTGCTAGAGAAATTTACAGAGAATTTGTGAGTACAGCTGAACAAAAGTCTCATGAATAATGAAGAAATTATACTATATACATTTCTTTCTAACCATCCAGCGTCAGGAAGAGCATCCGGCGTAAAAACTTGCCACTATGTTTCTTTGTATGAAATTTGTACCATTTTGATTCCTATAAGAGTCAAATGTGGTATATAATCCATGCCGCCGACTCCAGATAGCTGGGATAAGGCGTATGATGATGATGATGATGATGAGATTTCTTTCTAACCATAGGGAATCTTCGACGCATTGTTGCACAGATCTATTTGGAGAGAAGCTTTTTGGTCCACCAGGAGGATGACCGATATCCTCCAGCAGCCGAGAGCCGTCAATCATCACGATCGGTTGCGCACAGGCATGTACTGTGCGTTGTCGATCTGATAATTGATAGCTCCTGTTAATGGATGATATTTTACCGGACATCCTTCAGGCGGACCTCAAAGTCTTCCCTATTTGGAGGTTAAACAACTCTGAATATCCATCAATGTTCACAATAAACGATTGGTCTTTAAGAAATCAGAACCAATCAACATGTTGGGTGGACACACTAGCTTTTTTCTCCCTTGGCTTTTGGTACCTATTGTTCTCAAATCTTGCTTTCACAATGAGAGAATCCAGTGTGGCTAGTTCAGCAGTACTCAGCGGCGAGTTCAAAACACTACAAAACAGAGTTAACAAAGTAAAAAATACGAAGTTTGAAAATCCAAAATAACAAAATTTCTTATTTATGATGCACTTGCCTTTCAAGCATTTCCTCCAGAATTATTCTCTGTGAAGGTGTAACATAGTGAATGCAATTTTTCGGGCACTGACCAACTGCAAGTTGCACTTGGGAATCATCGCCATGTGCTGTAAAGGAAACGTTGGTCAATTAATATACAAATTAGTTCCATAAGTGAGTGCCAACAAGGAGAAATACATCAACAGAAAAATTTACAGGGCAATGAATGTTTAACATGCAATGTTGTGGCAATGTTTACAATCAATTGTATGCTTCATAAATAATATAAGAGTAAGAACTGCATACCAGATACGGTGCATTGTGATAGGTTTTAGTAAACATTTAGAATGCACTAATTCCCTAATATAATCGATTCTGACTTGCCGGTACCAGAGGAATAACCTGTGATTGTTTTCATCTTAACCTTATCTTTATGACTAAGTCTTATTTCATTGATATATATGGAAGACCCCAACCAACAAACCCCACCCCCCCCCCACCAAAAAAAAAAAAAAACCTGGGACCTCCTCCCTTGAGTCCTTGGCAAGGAGAGGTCCAAATCACCATGCCAGTTGGTGGATTTGCGCTTTATGACCAAGCAATATCTAATAACAAATACTGCAAACAAAAGAGACCACTAGATGTTACAGAAGTATCTTACACTGAGATGTTGCACGTGCGGTGCCATACCAAGTATTGTACGAAAATGCATAAGGAGCTCTTTCTACACATGAATAAGGACATCCTGAATGTTGAAATTATAGAAACTATTAAAAAGTGGATATTGATACAATTTTGAAAGAAAAGAAATTGCTACTTTGGGTTGAGCAATCAGGCATGAGTGGTTGGTAAGTTTTCAGACAGGTTTCATGATCAACTGAAAAGTTTCTGAATAACAGTTATATACCTCATAACTTCACGAAATACTGGAAATTATATTGTATACTGAAGTTAACATATTCAGAAAAACGTTTTGGCCACAGGTACCTTTACCAATACAATAAGCTTCATTTACAAACAAATGATATGCTTCACATTCAGGTTCTTCAAAGGGATCCAAACTTTCCCTATAATGCATAAGCAAACAGAGATATGAGTAGATAGTTATGAACATTGAAAAAGGCATGTGCTTATGAACCAACCACAACAAGCAATGAGCAGCATGGCGGAAATATGAAGCTAACAAAGAAAAGAACATATCAGAGATCTCTATGAAAATATTTTCGGATCTAGACGTTCTAAAACCATGAAATTGACCAATGGAATTACTAACAGTACCTTAAATAATTAACGTCTTTGGAAAAGTTGATACCAACTGATGCATGAAACACATAACAAAGAAAATACCTGACATGCCATTTGGACTCTAGCCACTGAAAATTGTAGCATATCTAAGTCATTCGTATACGATAGAAATTAGCTAATAGCATTAAAGGAAAGTATTTTTAAACCTCAGTTTGTTATGAGCCCACCCCACTTGACGAAGAGAAAAAAAGATGGTGTGTTGGGGTGGGGAGAGGTGATCAAACAATGGGGTAGGAATATCCATATCCTAGAATTAATCAGAAAAGGTGCAAGCCAGATGATGTTATCTTTGCATGGCCACGGACAATATATACTGTGAGGAGAGTCATTGTGTTAAGATAATTCCACCAACCCATCATCCAAAGGACAAGGGAAAAGACTACCTTTCAGTAGTATCAGTCTTATGAATCTGCACTAATTTCTGCAACAAAATACCAACACCTAAAGTCATTGATCAGTCACAAGTGAGTGGAAACAAAAGAAATGATCATTTTATCAATTTTTTCATTTCCAAAATAGTATTGTAGTCAAAATTGCTGCTATGAGCAAGAGGATTTAGCCCTGCCCGCCAATTAATTGTCAAATTCGACTTTCTACTGTTGATTCTCCCTCTTCTTAATTCTCAATCATCTACTCCTTTATCTACAATCATCTTCTGCTTACTGACTCAAATTTCCGGAGGAAAAGGGTCTTACTTTTTCCTCGTTTCAGAGGGCTGCCACAGTTCCAATCTCACCAGAACATTTTGCTTAATACTCTCTCCATTCCATATTAATACTCTTATTTTGTTTTGTAAAATGAACTGATTTTAGTTCATTCTGAATAAACAAATAGGACTATTAATATGGAATGGAGGGAGTGTAATGGTCCATGCTTAATATTCTTTAAAGAATAATTTTAATCCGAGGGCCTCGCTGGGATTTAACTACTTAACTCAAGAACTAATTGTCTGAGTCTAATGCGTCATCTTTTCTGTCTGCCTACCCATATGCCTGCCGACTTCAATTAGACAATTAACAAAAACGCAAACTTGAGGAATACCTCATAGGCCTGTATCACTTGACGAATCTTTGCATCAGAATTTTCACCATCTTTACAAACGTCTGGATGGAACTCCTTGACCTGAGAAGACTTCAGCAAATGGCTTATTGTAGTTCAAAATAATCAATAATCAAATAGAATATTTTCCATGGCAAAACCCTTGTTCAAGCTCATTAGTTGTTTCCCATCTCCAATACTAACACCCATTGTATTACTTCAAATAGCCTTCCACATCCATACAAGGCCAAGTACTTTGCGAAAATGTCTATCACGATGTCTCCTTAGTACTTGTAAACAAACGAGATTTAGAACCACTTCAGGAAGTGCATAAGTTTCTTAAATGCACGATCTTCCGAACAAAAAATATTGCAAAGCAAACACATGGGAGATCATCTATCATAAGCTTCTGTCATACATATCCCAATTCTCAATACTTAAGCAAATTATACTTCACACATGAAGCACCATATTTGCCTAATTTTGAGCTGAAAACGACCGTGTCCAGTGGCCAGTTAAGGAGGAAAAAAAAAGGAACAGATACCTTGGCGCGAAATGCGATCTTGAGGTCGGCGAGGGAACAGGAAGGATCGAGATCCAGCACATCGTAAGGCGAGGATGAGCCCCCAAAATCTTGAGCACTTGATCCTCTGCAACTGACGGCAAACCTCCTCCTCGAAGCCTTCTTCCCCTGCTTGCAGTCCAACTCCGAGCAGACTAGGCGGGTGCTGTTGTAAGACAATATCGGAGAGCAATGGGTGTCGGAAACGCGGGAGACGGTGGGAGTTGGAAGGGTGACCGTTACTTTGTGGCCTGGAATTAAGCCCATTCTTGTCTTCCAAGGTTCATCGCGCTTAGCTCGCGCAAGGCAAGATGTCTTATCTTGATGTGCAAAAATACAGAAGCCACATGTTTTACTGATTATTAAAAAGATGGTATTTACATGGCTGTTTGAGCACCAAAGTGAAGGGAATCCTATGGAACAAAATTGAATTTTTACACCATTTTCTAAACTGAAAAGCCTTTTGTCAAGGTTTTTCAAGCCACAAGTACACCAGTTTTTGCATTGTACATTAGCTGAATATTCCAACTTAACGTCTTTTATTGAAGACGTTCACATATACACAACAGCATTCAGCAACGGTAATATTTCTTTTTCAAAGTTAGCAACACTAATATTGATTTGAAGACTTGAACATGCTTTTAGACTTCACTTCCAGAAAAAAATTGGCCTTCACAACAAAACCATGTAGAATTAACGTCCAGTAACCTCAACTATTTCCAATTTTAAGTGAGATAACAAGAAATTAAGATGAAGTCACTGTTTCATATATGACATTCAACAAACCAAGTGATCCACGTATTTCCCGCCAAAAAAAAACATCATCATTATCATACGCCTTATCCCACCAATATGGGGTCGGCAGCACGGATTTATACCATATTTGACTCTTATTAGAATCAAAATTATGGTACAAATCCATGCAAAGAAACCGTGGCAATTTTTTTTTGCCAGATGCCCTACTTGATGCATCCCTCTAAAGAGAGGACAATGAGATGAAGGTTGAACATCATCACCGTCATACGCCTTTCCAATATGTTGATTGGTTTAATGATATGTCGGTTACACATGAAATATTAGTAAGGTCTTCCACCACAAAGCTGGTAACAAAAATAGAAAGAAAAATTTGGATTAATCAGCACAACCATTCAAAATTACAAGTGAACAAAAGGACCCACCCAATGTTTCAGAGATCCAAAGCAGCCACACTTTGTTACAAAGAAACAACAATTTGCTCCTTGGGTCGTTTCACTTGCTTCCAATGACATCAGCAGTGTGAACATGAACACGTTACAGTTCACAATTTTGTACAAATCCCCACAAAATGTTGTTAGAGATTCCACGCAGGTCAGCATGCCCAATCTTCAAAGCCGAGAACCTCGTTGGCTAGGTTTTATCATTTTTATAAAGTAAAACCGAAGCTCTGGAATTATGCGGTGAATCAAGTGAGAGAACCTACAGTAAGAGATAATAAATGAATGTGTCATGTTGTTCCTAAAACACATGCTACCCACCCCAACAAGACAGAGAGAGGAACATACCCAGGCCTATCTCTCAATTTATCAAACTGTTCCAAGATAAACAAGATGCAATTATGCCTTAAGGAAATTGCATTGAATGCCTCGGACAGTTCATACATGCTCGCAACATTGTCCAGAGATATGTCCTAATACAATTTCAGGTGGTGAGATCCATGTTTAGTCTCCTACACCAAAAACAAATAAAGATGAGAACAGATTACTCCTATTACCTGTGTGATGGCATACTCGCAGAGGCGCTTCAGACCCTCTAAAAGATACTGATCAGCAGCCCTGAGGAGATCTTGAGCAATATCCAACCTAACATCAACTGAGCCCGTGTATATGAATCTGTTACACGAAGACAAAAGAACAAACTCATCTAAATCCTGTTCTCGACAAGTTTCAGAAAATGAAAAGTATAAGAAGCTGACCATAATCCTACCTCATCATCAACTCAAATACCTCCCACCTTATATTTGGAATCTCAATATCTCGGGCGTCTTTCTCCTGTAGCACATATTGACCGCACTTCACTCATTTATAAAAAATGTGGACAAGCTCGATATACCAAAATTTTCAAGCAATTCATATACATTATTTAGCATAAAAAAGAACAATAGACTTATCGAATGGGTATTCATCCTAATGAATCCATAGTGATCCTTTTTCTATTTAGTAATTGTTCACAGCATCAATCTCCTTTAGAAGGCAAAAAGAATTGCAACTGAGATAAGTATTGCATCAGCTCACAGAATGTAAAAAGAGAAACTCTCCTATCATCCAAATTCCTACGCAAGTATAACATTACAATTATTTTATATCTATATGTCATTCGGCCATATCTATACCACCACAGATTATAAAGACCATTAATAAAGGTTTCTTCTCTATCCTCTTCCCCTACGAACACCCATCACAAAAATCCATATACCTCCTCCCTTTGCACGCCCAAATCATTAACTCTTCTAAACCTACTAATGTATTGGAGCCACCACAAGGCTCTCTATAACAGTTATCAATCCACATACAGTCTTCTCTTCTCTTCCTGCTCATCCTTACCATGACATACACAAATTCCAGTCATGTCTTAAACTGTGTTGCATTAAAACAATCTAAAGCAAACAAATCTAATATGTTCAAGTCCAAGGCCAAACCACTTTAGACACATTTCTGATGATATATAGACAAGGAGGGGCCTCCAAGACTCCAAAGATAATGCATCCCCAAAAAGCCCAACATACAACCCATTGAACTTTTGTAATATTAATACATGGAATCATCTATCAGATCTGACCAATTTGTTTGAAAGAAAAATATTACATATATAATCGCATCAATGTGGTCAATTCCTAAAACCAAAGAACAATTTGATCAATATTTAACTGGAAAGAGTGTCAGTCCCACCACACCAACTCCTTCATCAATAATCAATAAAGACATATATGATATATCTTTAAATCTTATTTAGGTCATGTTTCCAAAAGAAACAACGAAAACAAAGCAAGCCATCCATGGTTAGGACGATCATCAACATCCAGGAACTGTCTAACAATGGACTATTGGTAAGATTGGTGGGCGAGGCACAGGACAGAGAAGATAGATGGCAGGATATGGTGTAGTCGGGTTGTAAGGACCTGGACACACCCTGTTGACAAAAATCATATAGGAAATTTTATTTTGAATAAGCTCACCCGATAGCCACCATCAAACATGGCACGGAATGCATCAGAAGAAGCAAGCAGAGCAATTCTATGAGCATGAAATCGTCTACCTGAAAATAGGAAAAAGAAAGAAAATACAAAATAATTACTATCATTGTCAAATTATTACATGGAAAACCAGTGTTTATTAATAGACACGGTCACCAGACTACATCAATGAATAAAAAGTAACTAAGTAAAAGATTTTAAAAAACCTTCAACTAAAAAGGTAACATCTGAAAGCGTAGCATTGTTCACGTATTGCTGCCCCAGATACACCTGAGGAGAAAAGGCCAACAGTTAAAGCAATGAATATTTTCATGAACAATCATAAAAGCCTAAGCCAATTTCATGAAGATCTCAGCCTGCAACAGCAGATTAAATTACTAGTTTTCAGAGTGAAAATGCTTTAATACAATCATAAACGTTCCTTGAAAACATTCCAAAATGCTGTAAAAAAATTCCACATTCATACATTACGTACTCCTGATGACAGTAATTTCTGGCTAGCATTGAGTAGCCCAACTTCCCAGTGCCTTTAGTTCATGATAATCTCCCTACCAAGTTACTATTTATGCCAATCCAAAATAGAAAAGGAAAGAAATAGACAAGCCAACCAAAAGAATTAAATACAGACTAGGAATATATCACTAATTCCAGGGGATGGGAGGCAAAAAAGTGCAAACCTGAGGGGTTGGGGATGGAGGAGCTGCATCCATTGGAGAAAGTGACATAACTTTATTAGCCAACTTGTAAAGGGCCATAGCACCCTCTTGCTGTTGCTTTGAGTTTGGAGATCCAAGAACAGCTAAAAGTACATCCAACCCTTTAAGAAAAATAATAAAAAAGCAGATACTTTAGATGAAACGTGGAGAAAATTTTAAAAAGAATAGACTAGGAAAAAAAAAGGAAAATGCATTGTACCATTGTTCTCAACGAATACTGTCCCCAAATCTTCAGGAGAACAAAGGTGAGCAAGAGCCAAAGCAACACGTCTTTGCAAAATCTTGTCCGCAACACTCATCAGGTATATTAAGTGCTTTAACACCTAAACAGGGGGGAGCGATGTAAGAAAAGATGATAATTAGGCAGGGTAAAGATATTCAAGTATAATCGTGAAATAGCTGTTAGTCTATTACAGATTATATTGCTCATGAACTAGAGGTTAATGAGATAAAAGAAAGTAAATCTAACCCTTCCATGGAGCTTCTCCTCCAATCTTTTCAAAGTTTTGGCAACACAATCTTTAGTTGCCTGAGAACCAAGTTAAAACATATTTGTGTACTCAGAATGATGGAAAACATCTCAAACCATATCAAATCAATCTATTAAAAAATATATATCTATATATATGTATATATAATACAATAAATAACACAATGAAAATACATAATATAGCATCAAAGACAAAATTTATGCGAATCAAATGCACAGTCAAAACAGTCAATCTATGTCTATAGAGAAAAAAATAGTAAGCCTACTTGAACAATGAATTCACCATCTTGAAGCATTTGTGCTCCCCCAACCTTAATAAAGTCAGCAACATTGTCCTACAGATTCAAATTAATTTTTATCAAAAGGTTGTCAACTAGATGTTGTGTAGAAATGTAAACTCTATAAAGATAAATCCCGTTCTTCTTTGTCCAATGCAAACTGCACCTCATTGTCTGCGATACCATAGAGAGCAAATGCAGCATTGTGCTGTAAAGAACCATTTTTCGAGTCAAGAAGTTTCAGCAATGGTATTAAACCACCGTTGTGAGCAATACCGGCCTGGTTATGGGGGTCCTACAAAATATTTTTGGTTACTAATGCAAGCAATCAGAACTGCAGAATATAAATTAGCCACATGAAAATAACATATTAATTCGCATCATTACATTCAATTGTTTGGCTTCAGTGGCATAATAATTTTCCTGCCATGTAGCTGATTCGTAATAATTTTAAGGAAGATAGAACATTAGTTGAAATAGATGGGCAAGAAGTGTCAAGGTGTGATTAATTCTGTTATTTAGGATCCATTATCCATAAAAAAGGGGATATTGATAAATACAGAGTGGGTAGAGTGGAGGGCAGCCTCGGGAGTTTTGTGTGATAAGCGTGTTCCAAAAAGGCTTAAAGGCAAGTTCTATAGCTATTAGGCTTGCAATACTCTATGGAGCGGAGTGTTGAGCACCAAAGAGAAGTTATATAGATAAGTTGAATGTAGCTGAAATGAGAATGCTAAGGTGGATGAGAAATAAATATATTCGTGAGAGTTTAGGGGTCGCTCCTTTAGGGGAGAAACTGAGGGAATAGATTGCATTGGTATGGACATATCAAAGAAGACCGATAGATGCCCCTCTGAGAAGATTAGAAGGGATGCATGTAAATGATGCCAAATGAGGGAGAGGGAAATCTAAGAGAACTTGGATGGAGTTAATAAAAAAGGATATATTTACTCTCTCTTACAAAAGAGTTGGCACAAAACAGGCAATGGAGGCGTAAGATCCATGTTGGCGACCCCAAATAGTTGGGGAAAAGAGCTACTTGATTATGATTTATAATTATGATATGTAGCTGTGTTGTATACCATAAACACCTAATGTTTCTTTTAATGTCTCTCCTCACTCATAAGAACCATCTCAACCTTGATCAACCAGTTCCCTTCCCAGAAGTCCCCCTGCCATGTAGCTGTGTCGTATACCATAAATACCCAACGTTTCTTTTAATGTCTCTCCTCAGTCCTCACTCATAAAAGCCATATCAACCTCGGTCAACTAGTTCCCTTCCCAAAAGTCCTTAAAAACTGATTTGCATGTTTCACAACTTCATCTAGCAATTGTTTTCAGCTATTCCAAGTAAAAACAAGTGGGAGGGAGAGAGAGAGGTAAAATTAATCACCTGTGCCAATCTTCCAAGAGCAAATGCTGACATCTCCCTGAGCTGTACATCTGAAGATTGGAGCATTTCAATAAGTGGCTTTACAGCACCTCTCTGAACAATATGCACCTGTGCAAACCAATCACTTAAAATATGAGAGAGTTTCATACAAGGAGAAAGAATTCTCTAACTGGGACAGAAGATCATATGGAAGGAGCTTACCTTACAATCAGAATCAGTTGCAGCAAATTGCCCAAGTAATAATGCAGCTTCCCTCTGGCTCTCTGAACAGCAGGAACTGGATCACATCAATGAATTCGTAAGGAACATGTTTGTATAGTTTGAAATCAACAGAAATCTCTTTTTGATTGGATCATGAGAGAGGACAACCAAAAAAACATGGAGTAAAAAAAAGCCTTAAATTATACCTTAGTAATCCAATCACAGGCTGCAATGCTCCAGCAAGAAGAACTTCTTTCTTTATGTTTGGGGAAGAATGTACCAAGTTCCCAATCACCCCCACCTAATACATCCAGAAGCATACATTATCTACATCCAACAAACAATAGAGATATTAGAGGAAACTCTTCTGTCAAAACTTACTGCCTCATAGTGTATTCCAGCATCTTCAGACCGAAGCATCAGAATTAGTGTGGGAAGCGCATTGCATTCCACTATCTGCAGCTTAATAAGACATTAAACATCACTGACGAGAGTAATAGAAAGTTGTTCATCAGGTACATGCTTTTTGCATATGATTCACAGATCTTCTACCATAACTGATTCTCAAGAAAAAACACATTAAGCATACCTGATTCTTGTTTTCATCATTTTTAAAGGCCAGGGTTCGAAGGGCTCCAGAAACTGCCCTTTGTACTTTTGCATCAGTGCATTCGAGAAGCTCAACTAGAGGTGGAATTCCACCTTCAATCCTGAAAAGGTGGGAAATGTATAGAGTTCTTAATTAAGTAAACAGAACAAACTTGTCTACATACACACTGGAAAAAAAAAATTAAACAGAAAAGTAGTATACCTGACACTGGTTTTAATACTGCTATTTTCATGAGCAAGATTAGTAATAGCATCAGCTGCTCTCCGAATAACACTATTGACAGCCCTGGAGTTTGATCCATCTCCACGCCTTTTTAACAAACTCACCAAATGTGGCAGTGCACCAGCATCTACTATCAACTGTTGATGCTCAGGCTGTCAACCAAAAAAATTAATAAAGAAGATAAAACCTTCTGGCTACTGCTACTGAGTTTTAAAAGTAACCAAAAAGAAAGAGAAATAATTAGTAAAAATAAAGCTTCATCAATGTAAATTGGAAAAATATGGTAAGCTCGAATAAAATATTTCACCGATTATACCAACATACACAGCCTTCATACCTAACTACTACCTCAGCATCAAGGCTCAGAAATTAACGGTTCATGTTGATATGTAGAGCAGGGGAAATTTAAAATCAGAGAAAGTAACGCAGAAACTACATTAGGCATTTATTTCTTTCAGTAAACTATTTTTCTTTCTCGTAACTTATTCTGCTTGATATTCTTTCAATCTCTTGCTGATAGAAATTATTCATGATGCTGAAGTAAGAATAGTTGTAGAAATAGTCTCAACCAGCTAACGAACTGAAAATTAAAGAATATTCAAGTAAAATTAGACGTCTTTGAGATGAAGAACAATTCTCTCAAAAAAGCGCAGTGAGATACAACTACCTCTGTCTCTCTGTCTGTTACACTGCTATCCAAAAATATCAGAACCACGCACCTGGAGACAGTGGGAGGATACCTAGATGACGATGAAAAGCCCCAATCTGACATACCTTAACTGCGAGGAGTCCAAGAGTAAAGGCGCTGCCTTTTTCGACCTCGTGCTCAAACGGCCTCGGCCGGCTGTCGCTCTCCCTCGACACCAGCGGCGATTGGAGGTGCTTCACAAGGGCCGGCACCGCGCCGCCGTCCACAATCACATTTACAATCTCCTCTATGGAATAACAGTACGGATAAGCCCTCGTTACTACTACAATAAGCAAAAATAAACAAAGCTGCGAGGGTTTCGGTGCGATCTCAGTCGGTTTTACCATTCTTCGCAAGCTCGGCGAGGATTTGGGTGGCGCACTTGGCGGCGGACCGATCAGACTCATCCCACGAGAAACTGGAGTCCAGAATCTCGACCTGAGCTCTAATCTGCGAAAATAGTGCTTGATGAGCGTCGGACGACGGCTGAGCCAGCGCCACGGTCGGTCTCCCTTCCCGATCTTCCTCCTCCTCGTCCTCCTCGTCCTCGGCCTTCACCTCGAGTTTCCGCTTCTGCCCCTTCCGCTCCGGGAGTGCCTGATGGTGGCGGTGGCGCTGCTGCTCCATGGAAGGGCCAGGCGAACGAGAGCGAGTGGTGGTGGGTTGGGGGCGGAGGCGGAAGGCTATTTTGGGAATTGGGGCTTGGTTGGGTTCGGTGTGGTTTGGTCCAGTGGGCGACACAGCGGGCAGCAAGTGTGCCCCCGCCCCATTTGGGTTGGCCGAAAATGAAGAAAACTGGCGCTTTATCTGACCGCGCGATTCTTTCCGGTTTTTCAATTCCACTAGTGCTCTGGGAGGCCCGCGACTAATTGATGTTTGCCGCTCAAATTTCGTTTCTAGAGGCGGAACATTGGTCAATGTGATTGTCCCCGTCTTCCAAGTTTCTAATGTCCAAAGCTACCTATTATATGCTCAAATGAACACTATTACCACGAGAATGGTGATGTTCTTAAAATAAAATTTGGCAGAGTAATATTCCTACACTGAATTTGTACTCTAAAACCCTACACTAGGTTCCGATTGGACAGAGGAAAAGGTGAGTGCACGTGATAATAGGGGGAGCACTTTCCTCCTCTCGAAGCAAAACCGAATGTAAGGTTTTCGACTACTCATACCAGTGTACAAACTTCATTTTCCTTACAAACACAAACTTGGTTCACATTCTTCCCTTTCATCCCTTCGCCTTACTCATCCCGGTGTACAAAATAGAACAGAAGAGGCTAGTTTTATGCTGGTTCAGATTGCCTGTTTAGTGGAAATTTGGGGTCGAATCGATTGAACTTATTTGTTCCACCAATTTTCCGATGACAGTTTTAAGTGGAGAAGTGGATTAGCTGCCAATCGGTGTCAAATTAAATTTCAAAAGCAAGTGTCCTTTGTTAGGATATTTGGCAACGGAACACTAGTTTGGTGCGGTGTTGATGGATTTTGGCACCGTGTTAAGGGGGGCGGGGGAAATAGCATCAGTTGTCGTATCCACCTACGTCCCCTTTTTCTGTTAACCGATTAACAAAGGAAATTCAGATTCACTGATGAATTTCCATGGTTCACCAGAATTGCAATTCTATGCACTAGTGAGTTCATAAACAAACAGCCTTTAGGTCTCAAACACTTAGTGCTGTCAGTAGTTGCTTCTAGTTTTAGCCATTTTCGAGTGAGCTTTTCGGGCACCTTATGCTAATTTGAAACTAGTGACCATACAAATTAGTGTCATCTTAATAGTAAGCACTGTTGGAAATAGGGCAAGTGTTAGTATTTTACCGTTCAGCGAAGAATGAGATCACAACAAGAATTTGTTGAAGCAAGAAGAGAAAAACCATAAAATTGTTGTAGTCTGAGATGCATTATTAGTGCTAACTTTAAAACAAATATTGTCGCCCTATCGATGCATTTCGCTTACTTGCAGTCTGTTCCAAAGATACAACGGACCTCTGCGCCGGGCTTGAACATGCACTCCAACAAGCCGGTCTTGATCTAACTAGAAGAGTTTTCTGTTGCCCTTAGTTTGCAGGACCATCAAAGAGAAAAACTCTTCAAAATAAAATATGTATATGAGAAGAACTATCTTCTTAATAAAAACTGATAAAATGACTCACACCTCGTAGGAGGATTATGATATGTCTTGAATCATTAGATCATTCACACTCTGTAGGAGAGTCATACTACCTATAGTTTTAAAAACCGGACTAGACCGGCCGGTCGACCGGAGCCGGACCTATTTTTGGTCCGAGTTGACCGGGTGGGTTGACACGGTCGGGTCATTGCAACACGCCCGACCTGTCCGGGTTTTACCCCCCCCCCCCATCCCTCCCCCTCCGGCGGCGGCCAGATGGAGCCGCCCCCCTTCTGCCTTTTTTTATTTATTTATTTTTTTAATGAACCGGGTCAACCCGAGTTGAACCCAGTTGGACCTACCCAGCAATGAATGTCGTATATACAATAATTAATTTTTAATTAGAAGTTGTATATTGCCTTACTTTGACTGTTCTGACTCCTGTTGCTGTTTTTCTATAGGTCATATATAAGTTTTTAAGTCTATTGAGGCAGCGCAATGACAGAGACCGGATGAAATATCCGTGGACATTTTTTGGATGCTACGTATTCAAAGAGATATTCGACAACGTAAGTGTTTCTTGCATAAGGAGTGATAAGTAATTAAGTATGATGTTTCCAGTCATCGTTGTCTGACTCTCTTGCGGTTTTGCAAGAGTACAAAAAAGGAGAAAATAATACGAAATTGATAAAAAAGCTCGAGAGGATGCTCGACGGCTTGAACCGTTTAAAAAAAAAGCACGGCAGACGGCAAAAAATGATCAGTTTATCATCTATGCGGTGCAGAATGTAAGGGAGGATAATGAAAATTATTGGGTCCAAATAACAGTATTCGAAATGAAATAAGCCCACCTTTTTTTTCGCTAAAGGACAGTAGGCCCACTTATTCGTAAATATGAGAGAGAGCATTCAAAGGCATGCCAAGTAGCTGCCTGAAAATGCTGAAGGGTTCATGAGGTACTTCGACTCAGTCCGCTTTCCTATTTTATACGAGCCTGCATCTGTCTTATCAAGCGAAACAGATCTCTGAGCATAAATTTGGACTCAGAACTTTGGGAGGAGACCCCAGCTCCAGTTGCAAATATCAATTTAAACAAGTTTGACGGGTCATTGGACTAGTCCATGTTTAGTTAAACATATCAATGAATCTGAACGAACTGGCTTAATTGCAGCGTCCATGGTTGAAATGCTTACTTCGCATGCATTATTCCTTTCCATCTTATTAATCACTGGAAATGCCACCGTCAAGACAACTTATAATATTTACTACAATCGTTACAGAGCAAAAAAACAAATTTACTACAATCGCATGCATTGGGCGGCCAATATGTAGATTGAACTGCTTCAATTTGAAGGGCCTTCAATATTGATCTTTGATGTATCAGGTTAATAATATCTTTACATGTAAGGAAAAAAAGAGCTGTTAACCCAGCTAGTGACCAACTCGATGTTTCCACGTATAATATTCAAGGTGGAGAAATGTATTGCATATGGATAACTAGTAATTTACCGCAAATACGATGTTCTTGTTGAGAACAAATTTCGAAATAGACTGAAATTCTACGAAATCGTCATACTGCATGAGCACCAGTAGCTCCTCAATGCAACTCAATCCACGCGTGCTTACCAAGGGCAAACAGAGAAATCATATCATTCATCTGCTATTGCTTCCAATGCATGGCCAATTAAAAATTCTTCAAGGACGTTTATTTCAATAATCCCTGGCGCACCGCGAGCTTCGGCCAGCCCCTGCGCGCTCTTCGTGTTCTTCAGCACCAGTGTGCATAGCCGGGGCAGGGGGCGGCGGTCGGCCAGCTTGTTGCAAGGAACATCTCGCGAGGAGATCAACCAGCCATGTATGAAACTGGCGTCCCAATGCGAGTCATTTGATGGCTTCCTGCACCACAAGTTTCCCGCTGACAAAGAGTTGCCTGGCAATGTCCCATTTCTGGAGGCCTGATGCGGCTTCTTGTTGTTGCCCAAAGCTCAGCGAGGCCAGTAAGGGCTCCAGAAGGAATGGCCCCTTCAATACGGGTTCATCTTCCTCTAGTAACTTCTTCTCTTTCTCCATTGCTTCCAACACTGCTTTGCTTGTGTCTAATCCTGTTGCAAATTGCAGTGCGCGGGCTAATTAAAAACTTAATAATTTAAGCTAAGGTAGAACCATAATTGAATAAACCCCAACGAACTCACGAATGGTGACACGTCGGTAATCGCATATTGTCATGCCCCATGGGTTAAGGGTACTTTATGGTTTTAGTTGTAATTAATATGCCAACCATGCATGTCAGTTGCAGCTCAAATTAGTTTCTCTCACCGACAAGCCAAATTAAGGAACTTAGGACTATTGGTTATGAGAATGACGAGAAATTATTAGTTACGCCGCGCAGAGAAACAGTGTGCTCATCACCAACACGCTTTTCAATTTGTGGTCCTCATGAGAAGCAGGAGAGTCGTGTTCATCACCCATTGGTGATGAGCACGACTGTTCCCCTGCGCGCGTACCTAATAATTTCTCTGAGAATGACCTCTAGTCTCTAGCTCGACAGGAGCCGTAGAGCCGCGGTTGTAGACCCACTATTGAATTGCAAGTGAAATATGGATAAATGAAGTGACGCTAACCTGATAGGAAACCGCCATGGACATAACCGTTAAACCTTTCGTTTGTGTATTCTCCTGTAAAGAAAATGGATCCGACAGAAGCCTGCACCCAATTCGCCAATCAAGTCAGCCCAAACTAATAATGACATTTTTTCTTTTATTTTTTATAAAAAAGTAATGCTTTTTTGTCCTTCAAAAATCTCGCAGCAGAACTTACGACATCCATCATCATTATAAATACATGGGTTCGACTGCGAGTTTTTTTTATGAAGATAGAGTATTTCCTATTTTCTTTCTATAAAGTTAAATACTCCTATAAACTCTTTTTATACAAATACTCCTTTGAACTTAATAAGAAGTAGGACCAAGACAAGTGGAGTGTTAAGTACACTTCAAATCTCTGCCCTTAAGGTCAGCTTCAAAGTTTTAGCAATGCCCAATCTTATCAACAAACGTATAAGCTCTTTTTTACTCCCTAGTGACAAATTGACTCGATTGTCTCTAATTTCACTTGTACCTTAAAGTTCAAGGCAGTTGCCCGGCTTTCCTTAAAAGTGTACTTTTTTTGCACTTCCTTAGACATTTATGCATTATATACGCGGCATAATATCTTTAGCCTAGCAATGCTTAAAAATTGAACATAACTCCTTTCCCCCAAGATTTTAAAAATCGGACCGGTCATCGTCCCCAAAATTCTTGCAGAGTAGGTCCAACCAAGGATCAACCTGGTTACTGATGTCATCAATACAAAAAAATGAAAACCCTCTTCCTAAAATTTTTTATAATATAAATTTGTTGCATAGTATAATGTTCCATGTGTAATAATTTAATGAACAAAATAATAATATTATAAAAAGTAAAAATTTTAAATTAAAAAAATAAATATTTTTTTAGACATAAAAAGAAAAAAAATATATAATAAGAGATTTTACCAAGATCGATGTCGAAGGATAATATAATTTACAAAGAAAAAAAAGAAGAAATTGTGTTTGAAAGAACTTAAACCCAATCCAATATGGGTTTGAGTCATGATTTTAAAGGCTGGATTGGCCCGTCCAGTTCAACCCAGTTCAAATGGGCGGGTAAACAGGGTCGACTGGGTACGCTCGAAAAATCGACAGGCTCCGGTCGAACCGAGTCGAACTGGCCGGGCCGGTCCGGTTTTTAAAACCATGCTTTCCCCCATATCTTATATCTCCCACCAAACTACTTAATCATCTTTCCGATATATACACAGAAGCTAGCGAAAAAAATCTTGATCCTCCTCCAATGCTTGCCTTTTAAGAAATATTTACTTTCCTATTTAAAATACCAAGGATAAATCAATATTTTTTCCATCCTAGAAGTAGCATTTGTAAATCACAATCAGTATGCACTTTTACAGCGTCGATCTGTTCGAAGCTGACCTCCCAACCACATTGCTTCTAGAAAAACAACCCCCAAAGCGAGCTCAATAAATGCGACCGCCAATAATTTTGGCAACTTGTTTACTAATAGTTACCAACAACAATGACAGCTAACAAGAGGAGAGTGACGCTCGCCATCAGATAGAGAGGTCCCCAGCCTCTTACTCACTCAACGTCAAGTGCACAGCTATACTGGAAGGAAAATGTTTCCTAAACCACATTATGTGACCTGATTATGTGCACAGCTATACTGGAACAACATGCTCGTACCCGTCCCCTTACTAGTTAACATTATAACCATCCAAGTAGAAGCTCTACTATTCATGAAAGCACGTCAATTTTACTTGCAAGCTGCTTTGCTACTTTACCTTTTTCTTTGTTACAATGCTTTGCTACTTATTTATGGCGATAAAAGCACGAGGAATCGAAGAGGAAGGAGAAAAGAAACTAGTAGGGACAGACCTTGACGTCGGTGAAGTGGTGATGGGTGGCGAAGATAGGGTAGTTGCTGTAGCTACCGCGCTGGAACCGGTTGTTCCACCACTTGGGAACGAGAATCTCTGCTGCTTCCGGTATGTGGGGGCCAAACATGTCTCTCAGACAGTCCATGGCCTCCTCCAACGTGGACTGATCGCTCTGGGTCTCCACGCGCTTGGACTCCTCATTGGTCAGCGTCACCACCAGAATATTTGACCCCGGGTAGGCGTTCTCCATGTGCTGCACACCATTTTATATTTCCAGCTAAAGTGAGAACACTGAATCAACTTCTCTTCCTCCCAACTTCTCTAATTATTGCAGAAACAAAGAAACTAAATCATCTGTCCTTGTTAGCTGTACCTAGTCAGCTCAGCTATTATATTTGTTAATTATTCAGTCCCAAGAAGAAAACAAAACCACAAGGTTGTCAATTTGAAGTTAGGGGAGTGATAACCCTACAGCGGATCTCTACACATTTCCATACATAGTTGATGTGTATGGAAATGAGTGGGTGAGTTCCGCTGTACAAATATCATTTCCCTTAAAGTTATCATATTCTTTGTTAAGGTTTAATTTAAGCTACGTGAGTTGCGTTTTATATATAATAGCAAACAGGTTTCAGATATTTTACAAACAAAAAAACAGGTCTCAGATACCGAACCTTCTGTCCACGTGCACGTTGGCGCACACCATTGGCGACAAGGACAAAAAGGGCGAAAGTGCCGTGGGCTTTCTTCTAGGGCCTACCAATGTAGATATTCATCAATAATTGACATACAATGACTTAGATCTCTAGTTTTGCCAGCAGCATTCCTCGCTTGCGTGGGAAGATGTTTTCTACCGTGGCCATCTAATAGCTCGATCAGAGATAACTCCTTTCATGGCACACCAGGAGATATTGCCAAAATGAGCAGCCTTTCCTTCGAATCCAAATAACTTTTCCAGATTCATGAATACTTCTAATTATGCTGGCAAGTTATGTGTAAGATAGGAGTAATACTATTATATACTGTTTACCATCGCTTTTATTGTACGACTTAGAAGCTAGCTGGTCTTCATAATTCACGTATAACATTTTTTGATAGGTAGGTCCATCCGGCGTTCACCAACCATAGCATACATAAAAGAAATATAATCGGAGGGAGCTATTCAACAAACCTGCCAAAACGTATAGTATCCTCGTTTTTCATGAGCGTAGAGGAAGAATTCGGTGCCCGGTCCACAAGGCCAAAACTTGTAGGGAAACTTGAGAAAGATCTTCGTATAGACGATCACGTCCAACTTTGATATGGCGTCCGTCTTCCATTTCTATCATTTGTTTACAGGTTTTAATCAGTAACACGTAAATCAGTTAGCTATGTCAGCGAATAACATTCTATTTTAACTAAAACTTCATTATAATGTCCAGGAAAGAAAGGAACTACTATGAGAAAGAGCTAGAGAATCGAGCGTATGGTGAGTGCAAGAATGCATAGAAATGCAAGGGGTGCGTGTACGTACGGGAAAGGGAGGTGTAAATGTGATGAGGTCGCTTTGAAGGACTCCCACACTAACAGACAAAATCAAGTACTTGGCGTCGTAAATGCAACCATCCTCCGTCTCCACAGTAACGCCGTTCCTAGAATAGCTCACTGCTCGAACAACCTGCAGGCAAGCAGAACAATATTAGTAGATCCACATATTTACGAGAACTGTGAGCGTTACTGCCATGCCCATACTGCTGCCTTTATAACTGGTCAATCCGTAGAACTTCGCGGCCAAACTCCATTAATAACACCCTCGATACCACACCCAACTTGTCTATCTCCTTTCATCACTCTCATTGTCGAGACCAAGAGAAGTCGACCTATTCACCGAAAAAGTTGACCTGTTATTAGGCTGACGAACTCCAGGACAATTACGTCTCAATCTCTACTACATATTCGACAACGTCGTTGTCCTCACTATTCTCTTTCCTACGTTGAACCAAGCCACACCAACACAAGAAGAAAAGTAACCTCAACCAACAGTTGAAAAAAAGCTCTCAATCATTTGTCTGATATTGTGAAAGCTTGGAGTTTTGTTTGGACCTCACCTTTGATTCTGTAGTTTCGACATAACAACGTCTTGACTAATTAGCAGCAGACAGGACAAGGAAAAGAACTAATTTAAAAACATAGTTCCTGTAGTCCAACGTAACAAAACCCACCTTATTGAGCTTAAGTCGATCATCCACGATCTTCCCTTCCTTGGTTAGAAGGAACTCTTCAGCCATCTTATACAGTAGGAACTCGTATCCTCTCTCGTCAGCTACAAGAAACTCCCGTTCTCCGTAGTCCGTGTACGTAGCAATGGGCTCCACCTCTATAACAAAACAAAACAAACATTAATTTTCCCACTTTTATATTGAACGCATTGCTAATTATACACTGCGAAGCCGACATTAATTTGATCAAGTATCGCGACAATTTATGGAATCATCTGTGAAAGAGACTAGAGTCCCGTGGCTTTTTATCTCCTTCCAATAATTATAAGATGCAAAGTTGATTATATACCTGCCATTTCGAAATCATGGAGGACAAAATCGATGGCCAGCTCAATAGGAGTGGAAGGGGCCCTGCAAGTTTCAGGGTGTCAGTTCACAACAATGTAGGAGTACTGTTGAAAATAAATATTTCAAACAGAGATGTTTGGAGATCAGCAAATTGTAGAAGGAGACTATTACGAAGAAGGTTTAGACACCGGCGAGTCCTCAAGAAGCTTCCCCTCCTGTCTTCTCAGCTCCCTGATCGCGTTCTCCACCGCTCGGTCATACAACTTCGCCGCCAACCCGCTCGGAATGATTTTCCCGCTGAAAAACAACCTTAGAATTCAGATTACAGAGGCTCATGCTGTCATGCAAATCACAATATTAAAATTTAAAGAAGATGGAAACCAAAGAAAGAGACAGAGAAAAAAAATGATGAAAACCTTCGATCATAGATGTTGAATCTGGCGTTGCTGTAGTCAGAGAAGCAGGTGCGGAGGCCCGATTTGGCTGCAAGCTCCCAAACGGGGTTGGACTCTTTCCCACCGACGCCTTGTATCCACCCGGCGCCAGTTTCGACTGGCAGGTCCCCGAACTGCTCTTTCCTTATCCTGCCTCCTATTCGATCCGACGCCTCCAATATGATCAAATCCTCCACCCCGTTCGCCGCCAATCCCTTGGCCGCCGATATCCCTGGCCCCAACCAAACCATAAAAACCGAAAACAGGAAAACAACAAAAGAATGTGGTGAAGCTCGACGCTCGTAGGAAACCTACCGGAGATTCCAGCTCCGACGACGATGGTGGAGCAGCGAGAAAAGGAGGGATCCATACAAAGGAAGGGAACGGAACGGGAGGAGAGCCAAGGTCCGAATGGGAGTGGTATCGACTATCGAGGGGGGGGCTTCCCTATTTATAGACGCCCTACATTGGGGCGACCTGTGGTCAACTCAGAAGGTGGTAGGCGTTTACAAAGCGGTGGCAGTGTCAAAGACGAACGCACACGTGAAATGCCCCCCCCATTTGTAAGCTGAATCTGTTATTATTGTGAGCCGTCTTTATATGCGCCACCGCTGACACATGGTGGTGTGCATCTTGATCTTGCCGCAGGTGGGTTTAATCTGTCATCTGCCGTTGGTTAACTGTGCCGTCAGATCTTAATCGACGGATCATACCACCTCGGTGCAAGCCAACCCATGTGAGCGAATGCGCATAGTAACATTTCCAATTATGGTTGACGACATAATAATAGCTGAGGTGGGATGCTTCAATTCCACCCGTGTGATGAGCGGTATGAACCGCCAAGTCGCCGACTTACCCCAGTAGGCTGGAATCCAATGTGGCCCAGCAGCAAAGATACTCAGCGCACCCGAATATGGATAAGGTATCCGGGTGTGGACTGTGGAGTGAGCTGTGTGAATGGGCCAAAATGTGTGGATTTCGGGGGGCAACACAAGTGCAACAGTAAGAGGTGAAGCGAAGCTCAAGCCAAAGAGTCGGATTCCATGGACTCTTGATTCCCTGCATTATTGCAACTTATTGGCTGTTGTTGCTAATTGGGACCGCGATGGCCACTGCTCCTGCACATTCTCCTGCCTTCCTGTGGTCAATAGGAAGACGCAAGTATTCGTAGCAAAAGTAAGGGACAAAGCCGCAACTAGTGTTGTCTCTTGCATGGCATATTTGCATGGATATTCACCTGCCTGTTGCAGGTAGATAAGATGGTGTTGCAAACTTGCAACTGATGCTTGGACACTATGCTTACAAGGTGATGTTTACGGCATGGGCATATTCACATGTACTGATCAATAGGGGTGTTAGTGGGACGGTCAGAACACTCATGCTGAAGGAAAGTCCTAAGTTTCGAACCCTCACTCCAAGTATATTTGGTGGGCTAGCTTTGGTTCGGGTCCCCCTTCCCGCGTGTTCCCCAACATTTTCACCAAGAAACTGATCTCTGTCTCCCCCTTTCTCCTCCCGAGCTCCAGCAGCTCTCACCTGCTTCGCTCTGAATCCTTCAAACCCATTCCGCCGCTCCAGAGCCATGCTTCCCTATTTATTATCCCTTCCTTCTTCCCCATCTTTCCCTTATTTTCAGACCCCAATCACCCATTCTCTCTTTCTCCGCTTACTTGTTCCTCGCACCATTCTGATTCATTCCTTTCCCCTTAAGCCACTTTCAAAATCCACCACCACCTGCTCCCTACACAGCCCACCACCATGCCTTCCCTCCTCCTCCTCTTCTTCTCCCTCTTCGCTTCCGCCCATTCCCAGCCCACTCTCCCCAAAGGTACTATCTTTCCAATCGCAATTCTCGCGTTTTTTCTCATCTCCAATTCACTTACTTTCGCTTGCTTCTTGTCTCAGTCTCAGGCTATTTCATCGACTGCGGCGCCGATGTCGACACCGTAATCGACGGCCGTCGCTACGTCCCTGATGCGGACTTCATCTTGGTCGGGACACCCAAGCCCGTTCCCGTCCCCGTCGTCCTTTCCACTCTCTCCACCGCCCGCTCCTTCCCTCTCGACCGCCACCGCAAATTCTGCTACTCCGTCCCAGTCTACCGCCCCGGAAAGTACCTGGTCCGCACCACCTACTTTTACGGCGCGCTCAATGGCCCGGATTCTTCGCCGCCGGTGTTCGACCAAATCGTCGATGGGACTTTCTGGAGCGTCGTCAACACGACGGAGGACTACGACAAGGGACGGGGTTCCTATTATGAGAGCGTGTTCCCTGCTAAGGGCCGGACGATGAGCATTTGCATTGCCAAGAATGAGTTCACTGACTCGGATATGTTTATCAACATTTTGGAGCTGGTTCTTTTGGGGGAGTCAGTTTATAACACCACGGATTTTGATAAGTACGGATTAGCTTTGGTTGCCAGGCATGGGTTTGGGTTTCCAGGGCCTACTGTGAGGTAAAATATTGAAAGCCCTTTGGCTGGCTTTCTCACTTTTTGGGTATTCTGACTGGTAACTCATAATTATGTTCTGGCTGATTCATTTTCCTTTCATTGGCTTATATGTTGTTTCGGATGTTTCAAAGTGACGAAGCTTTGATAATTCATTTGTATTTGTTTACTGCACTCTTCTGAGTGCAAAAACACACTTAATATCCAATTTATATTGAACTACTAGAATGTTCCAATTACTTAAAAACAAAGTGTGGCCTTTTTATTCAATGCCCTGTGGTCTCTTTGACATTCTTTTAATTCTTTTTATCTTTTAAGTCAGCTCTCAGGTACTAGAAATTTGGATTTTGATTAATTTAGATGTAAACTAGACACAGTGACATGTCATCCCTGCACTCTGGCTGGTCTTTTGTTCTCTTAATGATGTTTATATCAAGCTTTTCCATTTCCATGGTTTGTACTCAAATCTTTTGTATGAAACATAATGATAGCTGTGATAGTTGAATTTGCCTGGTTATATATGTTTCATTATAGATTCTGCATTTATGACGCATTATTTTACATGACAAATTTTCTTTCCATTTTTGCATTCCCTCTGAAAGTAATCTTATAGTGTGGTTTTCACACTTTCAATTGAGGTCTAGTCTTATAGCGTGGCTTTTTTTCGCTTTCAATTGGGGTTTGATTTAACCAAAATTAGTTGCTCTGTTCTTTGATGTGTAACGATTGTCTAGTTACTTTGGTTGCAAGAACTGAATCTGTTAGATATATGAATTGCCAGGTTTCCAGAAGATCCCTATGATCGATTGTGGGAGCCATTTTCTGGCAGCAATCTTGCTTCAACTGTCTCTCCAAAGAAAAGTGTATCTGTCTTGGGCATCTGGAATCTCCCACCAGCAAAGATTTTTGATGCTGCTCTATCTTCGAACCAATTAGAACCAATGGAGTTGCAATGGCCGGCTGTACCTCTGCCAAACTCCTCATACTACATTGCCCTCTATTTCGTTGACCACCAGGACTCTTCATCAAACGAGTCCAGGTTACTTGACATATCCATCAATGGTGTGGCATACTACAGGAACTTGAAGGTGACGCAGTCTGGTGTGGTTGTTTTAGCAACCGAATGGCCTCTCTCTGGTCCCACAAAGCTCGTCCTAGCTCCTGCTTCTGGGTCCAAGCTTGTTCCTTTGGTCAATGCTGGAGAAGTGTTTAATATTCTTGAACTTGGAGGAAGAACAAAAACACGAGATGGTTTGAGCTATTTTCACACTATTTATTATTTCTCTTTCCTTTTCCTCAATAATTTTGATTTTTACATTATATTGGAAATCTGTACGTGCAGTTAGTGCTTTGGAGGGTCTGAAGAAAAATATGCAGAATGTGCCGCTGGATTGGAATGGAGACCCATGCTTCCCTAAGAGGTACTCGTGGACTGGTATTACCTGCACTGATGGGCCCGATGGCCGCATCCTGTCACTGTAAGTTGGCTGCAAAAGCACACGAGTCTGCCATCACCTATGTATTAAATTTGGATTTATTTGCTTATCTTTTACTGAAATTCTGGTTTTGCTAACTTCCAGGAATATGACTAGCATTGGCCTTTCGGGATCTTTGTCACGGAGTGTTGCCAAATTGACTGCATTAACTGACATGTATGCAAGCTCTTATTAGTTGGTCCTAGTTAATGAATGGCAGCTTATTAAACTAGGTATTTTTATGTCACACAGCATGCTTGGAGGGAATAAATTAACTGGACCCATACCAGACCTTAGTTCACTGAAGAGGCTGGAGAGACTGTAAGCTTTTGCACCTTCGTCTATTTTTCCAGTTTGCAGACCTTTTGGTTGTCTTTTTTTTGGTTCTATCTAATTTTTTTTTTAATCTTTGTTGAAGACACTTGCAAGACAATGAATTTAGTGGTCAGATTCCGGCATCACTAGGGAACATTGAGAGTCTGCGTGAACTGTAAGTTGAAGTTTTTAATATGAAAGTTCGAACATGCAAATTCATTTAATGTTTGCCTTCTGAAGTCCATGATATCGACTTACTTTTCTGATGGTAAAGAAGTCAAATAAGATTAGAAAATAAAGCTTATTAGGTAAATGTGTTGATTTGGAAGTAAATAGGTCCATTGAGAAGTAATATAGCTTCATTAGTTTTCCTTATGGATAATATTAAACATGCGGTTGTCTTGAATATTTGCCTACAGAAGTCCTTGTAGGTTTTCCTGTCGATAAAGTATTCTAATTAAATTAGACAAAGGGTTTAACGTGATGTGCTGAATTATAAGTTCATAGGTTTTTCAACATGGATTTCAATATTGAAAAAACTAGCTTGCACTACAGCTTAGTGCAGACTAGTGCGCCGATTTCCCCCTAATTATCTGAATATCCGATGGCTAGGTGCATCCCTCCTGTTAGCCACCTCGCTGTCAAATGGTTTTCTGATGGCCAGTGAAGCTGAGGGTGGGCAATCCGCTCTCATTCAAAATTGGCTTAGTAATCGAAATGTACTTTCACCAACCAGATAAAGAGAAGAAAAATTAGAATTTAAACTAAAGGTTTGCATGTAAGTGGTTCTTATGCCATTAAAAAGTTCATGTGCACTTTGAAGGGCTTTGTAAAAACACTTGTTCACGTTGAAGTTGAGTACTTCAGTTTTCTTTGAAAATTATTGTTTGATGCACATCATTTGAGAAAAGATGAACTATAAGCAAATAATATTATGGCATGATGGCCACTTTATTTTCAAAATCGTATTTCGTGGCAGCATTCCCCTCGTCTCTCTCTCTCTCTCTCTCTCTCTATCTGAGTACTTGTTATGTAGTGATCCTAACGTTGCTATCTTTTGCAGCTTTTTGGAAAATAACAATTTGACCGGCCAAGTTCCTAGCAGTTTGACATCAAAGCCGGGGTTGAACCTGCGGTTAGTGAAGCTCATCTTGTTCAAACTTTTGTGTTTTCATTTGAAAAAAATATTGGAATCATCACTTCTTAAGTGGCTAACTTAGTTTTTCATACCTCCAGGACTACTCCGGGAAACAATATTTCATAAGGCAGCAGCAGTTTGTCAACGTAGTTGTCCTGTTGCTTCACAATTGAAAGGTGAATTTATGTTGAATCACGAGGGCGAAAATTAGTACGTTTTGATTCAACAAAATTCGGCTCAACATAAGCCTTCATTTCTGCTGCCAATTAGGTGCTCTATCTTTTTTGTTAAATTTGGAATTTCCACACTGCATTGTAAATATTTTTGAGTTCGTCATGTACATTCATCCTTTTTTTTGTACATGGAGTTTGTGCTGTTGTCAAAGACGTCTGTATTTATTTGTTTATACCGGATTATTGTAAGGTAATTTGTGTCTACTGAGATAATGACCAAATTGATATTTAGATTGCCATGATCATGTAATGGAGCTGATTTCTGTAAGCTAGATATTTTTTTGGCAGAAGATTAGTGAAAGCATTTCTTTTGGTAAAAGAAGATTACTGTAAGTCAGATCTATCAGAGTTAAAAAAATGAGAAGTAATAAAAAGATTTATAAGAGATGTGTATGTATTTGTAGTTGTTTAGAGAAATTGAAGAACTGGTTGCTGTTCTTGTTGACAAGGTATGAATGAATTGATTGGTTTTACTTTATCTTTTAGTAAATTCCCCAAGATAATGGATTTCAAAGGGCAGGGCCGTCTCTTTAGGTACTGTAAGTAGAATGTAGACAGGAAAGAGCATCCAATGAAGAAGGGAAATGTTTTGGGGCCCACTTCCATATGGCCGTTGGTCCTCTGGTATTTTTGAAAATGGGTCAGGCTAGATCGACTGCGAGTGATATACTCTGCCATCGTGGGCCAAGAATTTTCCTACCCTCGATTTTGTCATAATTACCACCAATGTAGTAGTTTAAGTGAGTAATAATACCATAAGGCATGGTCCGTGGGGTCAGCCATGGACCCAGTCATTCAATCAGGGACGCCAAACCATGCAAGCTGGTGACATGCACCACGTGATGTCGCGCGGGAGGGGCGGCGCAGTTGAGAACCTCTCGTCTTCCAGCTGCATGTCGTCGTCGGTGGGAATTGGAAGAAGCGGTTGTGCGATGAATCCACATACAGTGGTCCTTTACATTTTCACTAACTTCACCTCCCCTCTCGTTGTTTCCATCCGGTGAAATGCGAACGCCGTTTGACACCCATTATCAACTGCAGTTCTTTTTGGCTCCCGGACCGGCAGTGTACCAGTCAAGAGCTGGCTATGACAGTGCACACGGGAAGGAAGGAGACCCAGGAGAGTAACAATTAGATTTGAAATTTTAGAGGCGGTAAAACTGTGGTTTACTACTTAACTGGGACTCTTGTAACTCGGAAGAAACTAACCAAAGCAACCAATTCCCAGAGAGGAGGAGAACACCTGCCCAACGCACGCAATCCAAACAAAACTTCCCATTCTTGGTTTGTTTCTTGTAGAATAATAATAATGTTATTTCTCCAATTAAACAAAGTTAGAAACTCTAATCCCAAAGCAACTCATTTCATCCGCCCGCCCCTATGCTTGTCTTTTATTCCCCAAATCCTGACACCGGGCTGAGCAGTAGCAACTCCGGCAGTCTGCCCGGCTTCTCATCCGATTAGCTCCACGGACTCGAAAAATGGCCGAGATCGGGAAGACGGTCCTCGATTCCGGGTGGCTCGCGGCTCGATCCACGGAAGTGAACCTCACCGGGATCCAGCTTACCACTACTCAACCTCCCGCCGGCCCGTCATCCCCATGGATAGAGGCCGTCGTCCCTGGCACGTAAGTTGGTAAATTTGTAATGCTGAATAAATTCAACCGCTTTCGTACTTTGAATGCTAACTAGTGACCGTTTTTGTTTATCCTGAATGCAGTGTTTTAGGGACACTTTTGAAGAACAACTTGGTGCCATATCCTTTCTATGGACTGAACAATAAGATGATCCTGGACATTGCAGATTCTGGGAGGGAGTACTATACCTTTTGGTTTTTCACGACTTTCCATTGCAAATTGGTTGGTAATCTGAGCGACGGCTACATTTCTTTGCGAATAATTGAGTTGTGTTCTCCCATATCTCTAAAATTCTTAGTAGGAACAGCAATATTACGAGAAAAGAAACTTATGCATCTTTTTAAATCTCAGTTGCTGCTGTCACATTTTGTCATCTCTAATGTTTTTCCAAACAAATAAAAATGCTCTTACTTAATGTACATGTTTTCCCGTTTTTTACAGGAATCACTTGCTACATTGTGTCAGTGACACCGTCTTGTTATTTTTTTGATCAGTTAGATGAAGATGTTAGTTGTAGATAGTATTCTAGAAGTGAGATAACTGAAATTGGAAAACTCCACATTATCAGAATTAGCATGTGAAATCCAGAAATTCTTAACCTAAACTGTCACATCGTGAAAATAGGGCTTGAAGGTTAAATTCTGTTGCTACTAGAATTGCAGTATGTATACGTAAGTTGATGCATTTTCAAATTTGAATGATTGATGCTTTTCTATCATTTTAGGGAGGAAATCAGCATGTCAATCTTAACTTCCGTGCAATTAATTATTCTGGGGAGGTATACCTGAATGGACACAAGAAAGTGCTTCCCAAAGTGATGTTTCGTAGACATTCTCTTGATGTATCAGACACCCAGATGGAGAAAATTTACTGGCGGTTCTTATTTATCCTCTTGATAACCCTGGACACATTCCTTCTGAAGGGGGCCAAGGTGGTGATCATGAGGTATACATCTCATCTCCGCTTCTTAGTATTTAAGGCTTATTTTTGTTAGTGCAATTTTTACATGCAATGCTTTGTTTAAACCATATCAGTATGCCCAAGGGAATACTGATTTGTCTGCATTATCTGAAATGCAGCTGAGAAAAATTTTGGATGCAGTATACTGAGCTTGAAAACAATAATATGGGAATAAAACGCAATTTAGGAAACCATTTTTGTCCCTATAAAAGATGTAGGTAGAGGTAACAATCTCTGTTGGAATAGAATGTAATGAGGGTTGAGAGTTGTTATAAGATGTAAGGGAGAGATAGGATCTGAACTTCGGAAATATGTTGCATTACCTTACGTGAGGTCCTCACTACTAAAATAAAGAGGGAGCCCATCTGACTCTGTCATTTTATCTGTCAAAAAATTTTAAAATTCATCTAGACTTTTAGGTTAACTAATAGGAGAAAATGAAGGTGGTATTTTATTGGGGATCACAGCCCAAAATTGCTTGTCTTGGCAGAATCCTAGGAACTTTTTTTTTAATAATTAAGATCCTAGCACCTGACCAGATGTGATTTCCAAATTCGACAATGTGCATCCATATCATTGCTGAGTGATATGTGCATGCATCCCGAAAGATATGATGCCATTTGGTTTGCAAATAGGGATGACTTGGTGGTACATTCATTATTTGGCTAGCTTATATGTTGACTGAAAAGAAGATGTATACTGGATTTTGATTTGAATTAGATGGAGAAACTTCTTGCTGTTTTCTATGTGCAATAAAGCTCTTTAAAGCTTGCAATTGCTGGACCTCAACCCACTTCTCCACTTATATAGCCACAACAATTTTTTTAAATTCTACCCAAACAAGAATCATGTTCACGCATAGACGCACGCATACACACAATTAGTTGCTTCCAACGCCTAAGTAATTTTCAAGTCAAGTTGAGATGGTTAGCTATGCTCTCCTGTAGATATAGTTAATGTATGAACTCGTAGCAGCATTCTGCTCTCCATAAAGAACTGTATTTGAACAGCTCAAAATTCATGGCTCCAAACACTTTCTTTAGGACAATGACAATGTTTTCGCTTTCATTGTCAGATTGGAAAAGATGTCGCAACTCAGTATGTTGAGGGCTGGGATTGGATGGCTCCCATAAGGAAGGTAATTGGACAATTGTATGCTTTGTGTAGTTCATATGTGATCAGTTTTTCTAATAGCATGTTTTAGGGAGATGGAGAAAATTCCAACCCCAAATAATACATCTGAATTGGTTGAGCGCAAATTATCAATCATTTGTGGATGGTTAATTCGTGCCAAACAAGGATGTTCTGTGCATCCTTTTAAGGAAAGCTTTTGGTCTTTGCAGATCTAAAGTTAGCTAGGATATTAGATGTGGTCATAGTTGTTGCATTCATGTCATTTATAGACTCCAAATTGGGATCCAGATGATTATTATCTTGCTGAATCTCAACTTTAGCTTCTTTAGTGTCACCGGGTACAATATTTGATATAATATTTATTGCAGGGACAGAAACACTGGCATCTGGGATGAGGTTTCGGTCACTGTAACAGGAGTATGTGCTTTACCAAAATGTTTTAATTCTCAGGCAGAGATTGGGGTTTGGGCCATTATAATATTAGGCAAGACTCTTTCTACTAATTAAATTTTAGATGCAGTATGCATGGACCATGAGCCATTTTGACTTTTTCAAGTGTAATTGAGAAGTAGGGATAATCTTTAATCTAGCTAACTCAGCTTGTGCCTAGTTCGTTATGATTTTATCCTGTATATTTAAAGGATGCTTCAGCTTACATTGGTTTTGGAGAATATTTGGGTAGAAGGGTACGTCTTTAATGCAGTAAAATGTCCTTTTGTTTTGTCAAGATTCCAAAAATCTGACACAGTTTGCAGCAGTAACAATTTAGGTGCTTTGTTTGTTGACTTGTTTTTTTTTTGTAGAGTGTAGTCACATAATGTTTCAGTCAAATTGGTGGACATGATTAAGAAAATTATGTAATGGAAAATGTCCATGCAGGGGGCAAGTTCCTTTTATAAGTGTAGTGTCCTTTTCTTTATGTACTAGATTCTTTGTAGTGAATGACCAGTACTTCAGTTGTTAATATGGTTTCAGACTGTCCTTTATAGTGAAATTTTGCAGAGTGGTCATCTTCAATCAAGGATTTGGAGATACATTCTTCCTTTGACTAATAGTCTTCATAATTGGAATATCCTGCAATGTTAACAATTTTCTGTGGTTTTCTGTTTGCAGCCTGTCAAGATAATTGATCCTCATCTTGTTTCATCATTCTTTGATAATATGAAAAGAGTGTATCTTCATACCACAATAGAGTTGGAAAATAAGAGTTCCTGGGTGGCTGATTGCAGTTTAAATCTTCAAGTCACAACTGAACTTGAGGGAAGGTATGCTTGGTAGAGCATCTAAATATCCAAAAAACGTCAATTCCTCCAGGAAAACAGGCTCAATTTACTTTTCCTCCCGTGAGTATTGCAAGCTTTCTTGAATAATTACTTTGGCTTACAGTTAGTTGTCTCTCATCTTTTCTAATGTTACACTTAATTCTTATCTAGTAGTTTATGATAACATTTCCTTAATGAATACTTTGCTAGTTTCCATGTGGGTCATATTTAAGGCATTGCAACTTTTTACATCTATTGTTTTGCCAACGTAAAAACCTTTGAAAGGAAAAATTTTCTGTTAAAAGATAATCCATTAGAACTTATATTACTTGACTCAGAATGTGTACTCAGGTTATGGTTCTTCAAAGTGTGATCTCTATGGAAGTTCGTTGGTGAAATAAAGTCATCTCTTTGAAATTTATAAGATTGGTACTCAGAATGCAATTTCCTTGTCTGAATGTATACTTTACTTATTATTGTTTTAGGTGTAAAGTACTTTTTGTTCTTTTGGCTTACGCCTACTGGAAAATTGCATGATGTCAGCTTTTCTTCTACAAACCCATTTTATGGTGGCCAAATGGTATGGGCAAACAATCCCTGTACAATGTCCAGATCTCTGTAGATGTAAAAGGTTATGGAGAATCTGATTCTTGGTCACATCATTTTGGATTCCGCAAAATTGAGAGTTACATTGATGAAACAACTGGTGGCAGGTGTGCTCTGGTCATGGAATGCCAGCTCGCCGATATATCGGTATCGGGCCCCACCTGCTTTGAATTTTTCCAAATATCACCAATATATAGGTTTCGGACCGATATATCGCCATTTTTAAAACAAAAACGTTTTTAAAAAAAATTCGGGAATTTTTTTTAAAAAACAACAACTTTCCCGTTTGTTTCCCATCCTAATATGCTTTTTTATCCAGATTTTGAAATCTATGCTTTGTCTAAATTAGTATAACTCATTTTAAAAGTTAGATTATGAAAATATATGGAAAAAACTAATTTTCAACCACCGATATTTTTTTACACAATATCTCCGATCTATCTCCGATATTTTGTCTCTTTGATCGACTGATATTTTACCAATATCCGATACGACATTCCTTGGCTCTGGTTGAATATTTAATGTTCTTTTTGTACACTTGAGAACTATGCATCTTCTGCAGATTGTTTAAGGTAAATGGGCAGCCAATTTTTATCCGTGGGGGCAACTGGATCTTATCCGAGGGGTTGTTACGGCTTTCAAAGAAACGATACGAGACAGACATAAAGTTCCATGCTGATATGAATTTTAATATGATTCGTTGCTGGGTTGGTGGATTAGCTGAGAGGCCAGAATTTTATCATTACTGTGATATCTATGGATTGTTGGTCAATTTTGGCAACTTTTTCTCTATCTTATATCGGAATAATTGCCATTCCTATTGATATAACCATGGAAATGTCATCTTAGCTTTATGCATTGGTAGAAAAATTGATTTTTTCAGAAGTTATATTATTAAACCTTCATTTGTGTCTAATAAAGCAATCAGCATTTAAATAAATTAGTAAATTGAGAAAGTAAGTGGTTTCAATCAGCTTGAATATTGAAGCTTGCTGTACAGATTTGTTGTGCCTTCCATGGAGCTTGAGTGTTGAACCATTTTAGTTATTGCAGTGAATTTTCAACCTTTTTCACCATTTTGGAGGAAGCAAATGATAAGACCACTATCTTTTGCAGGTGTGGCAAGAGTTTTGGATAACGGGAGATTGTGATGGACGAGGTATACCAGTGTCAAATCCGGATGGGCCCTTGGACCATAAACTTTTTCTTCTCTGTGCAAAGGATACAGTGAAGCTCTTAAGAAACCACCCAAGTCTTGCTCTTTGGGTTGGTGGCAATGAACAGACCCCCCCTGAAGACATTAATACTGCTCTGAAAAATGAGCTGAAACTGCATCCACTCTTCCAAAGTTCAAATGCAATGCAAGATGTACATCTTGAATCGGAAGATCCAAGTCGGTCTCTTGATGGAACACGCATTTACATCCAAGGATCCATGTGGGATGGGTTTGCTAATGGGAAGGGGGGCTTTACGGATGGTCCGTATGAAATTCAAAATCCAGAACTTTTTAAGGATGATTTTTATGGCTATGGCTTCAATCCAGAGGTTGGCTCTGTGGGGATGCCGGTTGCTGCTACAATTAGAGCTACCATGCCTGCTGCTGGGTGGCAGATTCCATTGTTTAAGAAGTTGCCAAATGGATTTATACAAGAAATTGCAAATCCTATTTGGGAGTACCACAAATATATCCCTTATTCAAAGCCTGGGAAGGTTCACGACCAGATAGAGCTATATGGATCTCCCAAAGATCTCAATGATTTTTGTGAGAAGGTGAAGTACATTAACAAGTTGTGATTAACATCTAATCTTTTCTGATTCAGAAGCCTTTTCTGACTTGAAACATGATCACTGCAGGCACAGCTTGTTAATTATGTTCAGTATAGAGCTCTTCTAGAAGGGTGGACTTCTCGCATGTGGACTAAATATACAGGTGTCTTGATTTGGAAAACCAAAACCCCTGGACAGGTCTGAGGGGTCAGTTCTATGATCATCTGCATGATCAAACGGCTGGGTTTTATGGTTGCCGCTCTGCTGCTGAGGCAATACATGTTCAGATCAATTTAGCAACATATTTCATTGAGGTGAGTTACTAATCTTATTAGCAAAAAAAGAGTTACTTGTCTTTTTTTTGTTTGAAGATACTTATACTTGTCCACTCAAGTAGTTCTGATTTGAGAGATTTTAACTGCACAATCAGGTTGTAAATACCACTTCGGACCAGCTGTCTGATGTAGCAGTTGAAGCTTCAGTTTGGGACCTGGATGGAACATGTCCATATTATAGAGTTACTGAAAAGTTATATCCTTGCCACCCAAAAAGGTTGTCCAAGTAAGCAAAGTAAAATACGCTGAGTTGAAAGCTGCAAAGCCAGTATACTTCCTTCTCTTGAAGCTGTTTAGAACTGTAGACTCCCATGTTATTTCTAGGAACTTTTATTGGTTACATTTGCCTGGAGGTGATTTTAAGCTCTTAGAGTCACATGGCAGGAAGCAAGTACCAATAAAAGTTATATCTCAGGTAGCCATCAGAGGTTCCTCCTATCAAATTCAAATGCATCTGAAAAACATGGCCAAGGATCTAAAGCCAAAGAGTCTCAAATTGAAGAATCCTGTAAAGGAGACATGCAAGGGTGATGCAACTGATTGGGGCTCAATGAATTCGGTTGAAGGGGACTCAAGAAAGAAGCAATTCAACCTATTGCAGAGGATCTATAATGGCCTCTCTAGAGGAGAAAACGATTACTTAAAGATGATAGAAACGAGTGGGACTGATTCTGGAGTTGCATTTCCCCTTCATTTTTCTGTTCATGCAGTCAAGAATAAGGAGGAATTAGAAGAAGACACAAGAATTCTCCCTAGTCCCTGGGGAGACAATGACCGTCAGCATATCATTTGAGGTTCCTTCTGGAGTCACTCCAAGGGTCAGACTCCATGGGTGGAATTACCATATAGTGCTCATACTATATTATAAGACCCCTCAATCTGAAGGTGCTCCATTGGGTTTTGTTGTTACTCATGAACAAGTTTTTGATACAAGTAAATCATGAGCAGAAGCAGTTTCCTTCTAACAAAACAGAAACAGATGCTGGCTCTTTCCATATATTAGAACTTCAAATAATAGTAGTATTTACTGGGAATCACACTATGCTCAAATATATCCGGCCCCTGCAAGTGTAGAAGGCAATGGTTTAATTCCATGGACAAAGATAGACGCCGATATTTGGCCTTTACACCAATGTAAGAGTATTATGCATATGTTTAAATGCGGGAAGTGTTTATCAGAAACAGAAACTTACATGCTATGTGGTACTTATTACTCGTTTTGTAAACTAATGGCTGGAACCTTGTTACATATTTTGTTTGTGAAGCTTAAGAGGCAAACCAAGTTGCCTAACCATTCCACCGCTTTGCCAAATTGGACTTTCAGTAAAGCAGTTATGGATGGTTAAGGTAATAATAACCAACAGAAATTGAACTGCCTGGCTCTGTCATTAGACGGAATTACTCGTATTAGTGGTCTGGTATTACACTAACTATTTCATTTGATCTTCCTGACAAACACACAATTCTCTCGCATTTCTTGTTTCCAAGTAAATGCATTGCAAGTTGCAACAGGCACCTCAGCCTGCTGTTTTGTGTCAAGATGAGAAACTAAGCATACTTTTGTTTTTCCATAAAGTAAGCATACTTGGGACATGATGAATTTGTTGATTGAATAAATGAATACTCATTTCCGGGGTTCCTTCTTTGTATGTATATAACTGATCCGGTTTTCATCTTTATTGTCATGTCTCTCTTCAGTAGACACAAAGCCAAAAGTATCGTGGCTCTGGCAACTGGGTTGCTTTATATTTTCCGGCTTCCTTTTCTCCTAAGGCAAGGCAATCGAGTGGAGCTCATGTTCGAGTTGGCAATCTTCCAATCTTTCCCATCCTCAACTTCTTCCACCGAAATTGCAACCTCTGTTCCTGTTTCAGTCAATGCTTCAGCCTTTGCCTTACTGGCAAGTCTAGTTGGCAACAAATTCCGTACCAAAGACCCACCTGGGGCCTCACTAAATTTCGACAATTTTCTATTTTCTTTTGGCTAAAATTGGCTGAATCTAGTCACTCACCCAACCCTGATCGTCTGGTATGGGGGATTGATATGCTTGCTAAAGGTGAAGCAAATGTAGGACCCCAGCCGCCACCTCCAGACCGAAGAGATTGATTTGCCGCTGTATTCCGGAAACACTTGAATAACAACGAAAACAAGCAGAAACTTCCATGTGAGACGGTTGATGTCTGTTGCCCAGCCTCCATATTCCAATTTTAACCACAACTTGAATGAGATGTGGACAATCTAAAGCTTGGAGCTATGGTCCTCACCTCCTCCCACCCTCAACAAATACATTCTTCAAGGGCTTAAAAGCTAAAAAGTTATGAAAATTCACAAGCTCTACCAATGAGACTGCTGCACATCCGCTAGTCACCCATCCAGGATTATATCTGATTTAGCCGTTGTTTATGATGGTGAGCCTTGTACGTGCCCAAGGGAATTGGCAGTCGGATATGGTGCTCCAACACACCGGTTGCTCTGCCCTTCAATCGGGTCCTAAGGTCTCGGACACTAAGAAGTAATTAAGAAGAGGATTTGAAGAACTCAAAAAAAATTAGAGAGGAAGAAAGATAGCTGATCCATTAATTTGAGAGTTTGAAACAAAGTGAGGATGAACAAGATTTCAAAATCCACATTGTTCCATGACTTAAAAATACAAAACTTTAACTAGGTGGAGTTACTGAACCATGCGAACCAAATCCAATGTTTGAAACTCATGATTACAGACCATCCATTTGACACTACACCCATCTTCAGCCCCCGGCGCCGGCACCCAACTACTTGTGATTGGTCTGAGCCATGGAGTTCTTGCAGTGCGCGATGGCGCCCTGGATTGCACTCTGTAGATCTTCCATGGACGAGGAGGAGGAAGAGGAGCAGTGTAAGTCAGGAAAGTATCCACTACCCCGAGCCGCCCCGCCGCGGCTAGGGGATGACCTCATCGAAGATGGACAGCTCATCACGCAGCTCCTGGTCTGCCTTGCCGGATATCTCTGGCTCAGATTCCCCGAGAAGGATAAATGGTGGAATAATCTCTCCCGGCCTGGATCCCCTCCGCCATCAGATTTCTGCTTCAGCGTTGTTGTACCCTTTGGTTTAGCAGTACTGGGCACTCCCTGGGTCTGGTTTTTCTGCGCCAGCTTGTCGTACAATGGCTTCTTCACCTTCTTCACGTACTTCTTGATGACTTCCTTGGCGGAGGCGCCGATTTTTTTCGCCGTCGGATTGGGGCTGGTCTTCTCCTTGCGGTGGAAGACAGAGGCGAAGAGGGAGAGGGAGAAGTACTTGGACTTTTTAATGGGCTGGTGGTGGGAGGCGGCCTTCTTAAACTCGTCGTCTTCGGTGGCGGAGCTGGGTCTGGAGGAGTCGCAGTCGTTCAGGTGGAAGAAATCGCCGGAGAGGGACGACGAATCATTGGAGCTACCGCTGGAGTCACGGGAGCCGGACGTGGTGGTGTCGGAGCAGGAGGAGGAGCTGGAGGAGGCGAGGAGGGTCCGGACCATGTTGAGGCGAGGGGAGAGCTGGAGGGGAAGAAGCTGGCCCTTGTAGAAGAGCTCATCGGCGGGGCAGAGATGGGACGACGGCTTTTTTTGAGGTCAGGGAGAGGGAGACGGCGAACTCGAACTCGGAGGACGAGGAAGAAGCTGAAGGCGAAGGAGGGGAAGGTGGAAGAGAGAAGCCATTGACTGTTGGTTGAGCTGATGATCTCTCAGAGACAGAGGCTCTGGCTGTCAACCTCATCTTCTCCCATTAGAGAGATTCAAACGACAAGAGACAGATGGTGGGAAGTGGAGTTATAACAGATAGATGGCAAAATTTAAGAGAGGCTGTCACAGTTACATGGGGATCTCATCTGAGTTGTACACTTGTACTTTCTCCTCGCTGTAAGCTTTCGAGTATCTGCTTATCTCTTCTCAAATTTGCTTCTTGTCTACATCTCGCTCTTGTCACTAGTCTTTCACCTGCCAAATTACTTTTAAACAAAACATTATTTGGACAGAGACATAATAAAATGATCTTCAAAAGATTTTACTGTTCCGGGATCATTAGTTACAGAGATCATGGTTGTGCCTGATATAGAGTCCAAGGAAGCAGTTCTGCAGTTTTTACCAAAGTAGTTACAATCACGGGGTTGGAATTGAGTCTGGATGGACGGACGAGATCAGCAATACATTGAAGAGAGTCGTATTGTTTATAATTACAAGGGGATTGGTCATGTGCAATCACGACTCACGAGCCGAGTTCTGTATTTTATTTGAATTGATTCGGGTCGTCGTGATTCGTTATTTACGTTGCATGTGAGAGTGGGATTTTTTTGGGATAGATGTGTCACATGGGGAGAGGGGTGGCCCTGCGGACCCAATAATTTAACAGCTAGGTAAGCATGTGTGAGATGACGTGAAAAGGTTTTGGAAAGTATGGTTCGTTGGGTCTTTGATGGATTTTAGCAAAGATAGATGGCCCGCCTGCCTTATGACCCCAGTGATCGCCATCTTCTATTTAGGTCCCATTTCACATTTTATTGACATGACTTGTAGTTGCTGAACTCATTATTATCACTCTACTTATTTTTATAAAGGTGATTATCCCCAGCACCTAATAATGATTGTGCCAAGGAGAGAGCACTAGGTAGTTATGGAGATCCAAATTAACTGTGACTCTGTGAGTCTGTGACAGAGGCTAATGCACAAGGTGGTAATGGTAATGGTACAGTACACCGTCCCCCATTTCGCTAGTACAAGGCTGCACATGCTGCGGTTGCTCTCTCCTGGCCAGGCCTGGGAGATCCATCCATGTTCTCGAGGCTGTTTTTTACCAGCCAAGCCTTTACCTGTGTGCGGGATGTTGACTGATAAGCAGTATACAAATTTGATTAAAGAGATATATAAGCACCTGCCTTCCTCCTGCCCTTCCTGCAAATCTGACACTTCAAATGCTTCTTTTGTTTTGGGTACAAGCACTTCAAATACTGTGCTTACAGATTACAACTAATGAGTAATGACCTCTGGAACAGAATAGGCCGGTTAGTTATGATAGCCAGCTAGTAAGAAGGTGACCCACATCGGGGATTGTGATTTTAGTGTGTGCCACTGATGCAGATCCGTCAAGGACTCCGCGTCCTTTGGAGTTCTTCCCTACTCTTTCGAACTTGAGTTTCTCCCCGGGCTCCTCCTCCACACTCCAGATGCTCTTACACTTGATAAATTGGTAGTTATATGACTGCCATCAAGTGAGCTTCTTGTAAAGATCCAACTTACAACGCATTCCAGATAAATCAACTATGGACTTCGGGCGTCTCTCACTGCGGCTATTCTAAACCCTAGTTTGAATTTCACTTGCGAAAAGACTTGAATTACAAGCGCCATCTTGACTCGAATTTGTTGCAAGCAAAGCCATGCAAATTCAAGCTTGTTGGCTTTCTAATTATTTCCTTGAAACAATATAATGAGCTTATCGAATGTATATTTTGTGAATGTTGAGTTCCATCCAATAAGTGCCATTAGTGGGATTTCCTGTTTTGTTCTCAATTTTTTGGTGATTCGCATTTTTTTATTAATGCAGGAATCAAGGAGTATAAGGACTTATGCATCTGAGATTCGCAATGCAAAGGCATCCGATAAAGTTGAGAGAGCACCTTTTTCTGGCAATACTGAGAGGATTTTTGAAATCCCACCTCGAATTGAACAGCACGATGGTACATGCAAGAGAGAAACTGTCAGTCACCTTGAAGCACTTCTTCCCTTTTTGTCCTCGATAAATGACACACCTATATTAACATATAGGCCATTGTCGAGTGAACTACATTTAGAAGCAGGTTGATAGAAATTAAACTGGAACTCTGTTTTATTTCGTTCTAGATATTTGCAAATACCAGTACCATGCTTCGTGTGCAAAGATATATCTTGAGATTTTCTAGTTAAAGTAGAATGTCAAAGCCATTATTTCCAAGGTATTTGAAATGAAGAACATAATCTTCCTCTTATCACAAATGAAGAAGAATCCATTAAATATTATTCCCTCTGTCCGGAATTATTATCATCATAAGGATTTTGAGAATGAAAAAATAGTTCATTTTGGAAAACCTTATAGTGATAATAATTCCGGAAGGAGGGAGTAGTTTTTAGTTCATTCTAAAAAAATAAAATAAAACTATTAACGTGGGGACGGAGGGACTATATAATGTCTTCTGTCAAGAGGTTCTTTGAATGTATAAAGACAGCTGTATCTGATTGCATTAAGAACACAATGATACATCTATATATACCCATTTGAATTCATTAATGAGAAAAAAACTACAGATTCTACCGTTTTTTAAGACATCAGAGACCTTTTGAAGAGTGAATGCTACAAGTAGAGTATGGCAATGGGTGTTCAGAATTTTCGATCCCTACTAACATTTTTCTTATGGGTGTAGCATTTTTTTGAAAGGTCTCAACTCTCAAGACATGATTTGAACAAATATTTAACAAGGATAATATAATTATCATGCATTCTGCAAGTGTTTATTACTTAACGCATTCTCCTTTCTGTAAACTTCAAAAAATTAATTCCAAGAGCAACTAAGCCGGCGCAAGTGTTGCTTGAACTCACTGAGGTATTGAACAGTTCTCTCTTGATACGAAATGAGAATTAATATACGTTTGATCTTCCTCCTGTAACAGAATCGAATCATGTTGCTGAGATATGCTTTGCAATCCTCGTTTGAAACGAATAACTCAAGATCTTTTTTTTTGGTAAATTAATAACTCAATATCTAGAACTCCCTCCAGTCACTTTTAATCAAGATAACTAGTAAAATATGTGTATCAAAATTAGATGATACTGTTCACTGTGACCAAAGATGTATTCTCCACTCGGGCTCAAAAGCTCGCACCCGGAGCTCTACATCTCCCTATCAGCATTTCCTAAACCCAAAACCCTACCTTCTGCGCTCAACCTTCGCTCCCGCCGGGAGCTTTAGGCTACTGTAGGCCCCACATCTCAATAAAAAAAACATTTAAGTGACAGTCTCGATTAAAAGTGTCCGGAGGGTGTACATAATTATTCGTCAAACACATAAATTTGGCCTCTCATTACCTCTATCAACCCATTCAACGCCGCATAAATAATCTTGGCTTGTGGGTGAACTCTGTCTCTCACAACAAAACAATGCACATCCTTCTCAATCTCAATCCAACTCAAACCAGTCTCCTTCTTAACCCCCATCTCCTTCATTTTCTTCATCACAGAAGCTCTCTTTTCCCACTTCTCTGTACAAGAATACATGTCGGCCATCAGGACATAAGCTGCAGAGCTATCAGGTTCCACTCGCAACAAGCATCTGGAAGCATATCTCCCCATCTCCAAATTCCCATGAATTCTACACGCTCCAAGCAAAGCCTGCCACACAAGAGCACTGGGCTCTACAGGTAACCCCTCCATAAAGCATTTTACCCGTTCCAAATGACCCGCTCGCCCAAGTAAATCCACCACACATGCGTAATGCTCCATCCTAGGACTGATCCCATGATCCTTTGCCATAGATTCCAACAACCGCATGCCTTTCTCAATGGATCCTACATGGCTACAAGCATGCAGCAACGAGAGAAATGTAACATCCGTCGGCTCCAAACCTTCTGCAAGCATTGTTTCATAGGCATGAAATGCCTCTGAGCCGTGACCATGGCGAGCAAACCCAGCGATTATAGAATTCCAGGTGATTGTATTCTTGTCACGCATCCGATTGAAAATTTTAATAGACTCACCAAATTCACCACATTTGGAATACATAGTGATGAGTCCATTCCCAACAAAATGATTATGGCCAAATCGTTTTTTAATTGCTAATGAATGGATCTGCTTGCCTAAAGCCAATGAGGTAATAACCCCAAAGACTGCAAGAACAGCTGAAACCATATTTGCATCAATCTGAACTCCTCCTCCTGTCTTCATCATTTTTACAAATAGTTCAATAGCTTCTTCTTCCATCCCATTTTGGGCAAAACCTGTGAGGAGAACGGTCAAGGTTACCTCGTCGTAGCCCTTTGCCAACTCAAAAATTTGAAACGCATCTTCCATGCTCCCACACTTGGAGTACATGTCCATGAGCGCGCTCTCCACGCAAATGTCTAAATGAACTCCGACCTTTAAGACAAGACCATGAATTTGCCGTCCTTCCACAATAGACTGCAAGCCAGAACAAGCCTGCAGAGAGCTTGAGTATGTCAAAGGATTAGCATCCACCCGCCCGCGCATTTCAGCAAACAACAGGAGGCTTTCCTCAACGACAAACTCTGGGCGAGCCCCGATACAATTGCAGTCCAAGTAACCACGTTTTTCAGAGGCATTTCATCAAATAGTCTGCGCGCGAATTCAGGACACCCACATTTGAAGTAACCAATAACAATAGCATTCCCCACCGGCACTTCTGCCCCAAAGCCACTGATGATAACCACCGAATGGAACATTTTGATATCGTAAAGGATACTGGGATCGGTGAAGGACGACAAAATGGTGGTCATCGTCGCCTTGTCCAATTCATGCACCTTCGCTTCCCGCATTCGATTGAAAGGCCTGAACCCAAAGCCGAAGTCTCGGGCAGACAAATAACCCAGATGATGGAGTTCCAGGATATGGTATCTTTGTAATCCATCGCTCCGAAGACCGCATGGGCGTCGGCGAGGCGGCCGCATTTGGAGTACATAGAGATGAGGGAGTTATGGAGGACGAGGAGCTCGTCATTGGTATAGGTACAGGGGACGGGGAGGAGGGAGTTTTTGAGGAGGGCGGCGTGGAGGGAGGAGCCAAGGCGATGGTTGGCTTCTCTGCCGCAGATGGAAAGGAGGGTGCTGAGGTTCACGCAGGTTAGCCTGCCGGCAATTCGTATTTTCATGCATGAAGGCCAAAATAAGCCAGAATCTTGAGACTTGAGAACTTGAGACCACGTCCAGTTCAGGCAACTTCGAGTCAAAGTCTTTCAGTCGAGACAGTGGAAAATGGAAACAGCTCAAACAAGTAACAAGTGGGCCTGGCTGCCCGTGCAGATGCCCATGCGTCGCCTGGGTCGGTTGGTCCAACTTGTGATGTTAAATGGTACTTTGGGGCTGTTTGGGAGGCCATACAACGATCGTAGGAAAGGAAAAAAATTTCCTTTTCATTTGATGATTGAAGTATGGGTTTTAAGGATTCAAAAAGGAAAATGAATGATGGAAGGGTAAATATGGTCATTCGTCACAAGATTCCCATTTAAAAACCCATTTGACAAGTGAATGTCCTCATGAGGACATTCACACCATGAATGAAAATGACCATTATGATCATTCACCTACTAAACGTAAATGAAAATGAAATGTGCCTCCCAAACACTTTTTAATGGGAAATGGTGGGAAATGAAGTGGGAAATGACCTCCCAAACAGCCCCTTTATCTCCCAAAATAAAAAGGTAAGTTAATTACAGTTTAACTTTCTCGGTGGCCATTTTTAAGCATATTTGCAATTAATGATCACGTAAGACATCGTTATATCTGCTTACAATTTGCAGTTTACCACTTCAAGTTATATATGCTTAGGATGGATTGTACGTATTACCAGTCAGATAAGATATTACAGGTTAGAGGTGTCTCGTATTTGTCATGGCAAGACACGACCTGAATTGAGTCATATACTCTAAGATACGATTTTATAGTAATCTTTAAATTGTCATAACTCGCTCATTTTTTATTCATTTTTGTTCATTTTTTTACATTTTTTTTATTTCTCCTCATCCTCCATTTCATTAAGATCACAGAAATATATACAAATTAAACTTGTCACTTGCAGGCGAGTATTTCACATTTTTGTCTATTTTTATCCTCTTATTTGATCTTCACGAGCGGTCGAGCACCAATGAGTGACCTTTATATATTTTTTTTTACATGTAGATCTCAATTTTTGTAGTTATACAGGCTTCCCCTCTGCTTTTACATCAAAATTCCTTTATCATAGATTTTTTTTTCGTATTTCTCCCTGATTTTACTATTTTTTGACATAAAATTTTATTTTTCTCGAGTTGGATGGTGCCGACGGTGATTTGAACTGCGATGATGGATGGACCTTTGTCAGAATGTCTTCTTCCCCAACTGGATGCTCCTGTAAATTGCTAATTTTGATAAGAATTAAGCATTTTGGTAAAAGGGACATTTTGGAAAGAAGGTCATTATGTGAAAATTGGGCGGCCGCCGCAGAGGGCCGTTCGAAATCGCCGCCTTTGCTTCCTAAAACCGAGCTGAGGTTTTCGTGTCGTCTACAACACGACTTTTCGAATAGCAAAGACACGAGTCAGCTAAAAGAATAGCATTTTCGGTACTCTAGGTGCCATGTCATATGGGATTTTACGAGAAAAACCAAGTAATATGGGAAAATGAAAAATGGCGCCAATTAATACGGAAAAAACTTGGGATACTGCTAGCACTTTTTTCGATAATCCTCTACATATGGTAGTTTTAAATGTTAAGAGACTCAATGGATTGGGAGAAACAGCATGTCTAATGCTCTAGAATTAGGTTCAGTCGCTTCCTTCCCAAAAGAAATTGTAGTTATGCAGGGTGAGATTTACTCAAGGATTCGGGCTAATTGGAGTTGTGGTCAAAATGCAAAATGGAACACCTTCAAAACTACAATATGCACAGAAATAGCAGGCGACGCAAACATGAGTGAGCCACATGTCTATTTCCGACAGAAGAAACAGCATCAGTAGTTAGCTCCTCAAATAACGGAGTGATTGTTCAAACTGTTTTGTCTTCACATATGCATTTTTAATCACCTAAACCGGAACCAAGTCCATTAATAAATAATTATAGCCAAAAAAGGCCTTGAAAAAAAGAAGGCATGTAACATTGACATTGTTTTTCATTCACGAAAAAAAAGCAATAGAATCTGAGAGAATTTAGGCTCTGTTTGGTTAGCACTTTTAGGAGTAGGAAATCAAAATTCTTTAGATGAATCTAGGTTTAAGAAAAGTGGTGTTTGGTTGGCCAAAATCAACTTCATTTGATGAATTTAGGTCATAGTGACAAAAACTGTAATTTTTAAAAGAAGACAAAGACATTTGATAACAAAAAACCTCATCATTAGCTTTTTTTTTAAAAAAATGCCCTTGTCATTTTTTGAAATTTACATCAAATGCCATTAAAAGAAGCTCATATGACTTCTTTTGGGAAAGGAGATTTCCCAAAAGAAGCTGGATTCTTTTTGGGCAACCAAACAGGCCTTAATATCATAGCAGAGCCAAATCTACAATCTTAGAATGTAAGTGCAATTCTAGAATGTAAGTTGGATGAACTAAATCATTAAAAGCAGTCTAATTAGTTCTCTTGAAAGACATCAACAACTAAACATTTGATCAACAGAGGTGAATGAAAGAATAGCCTTTTTGGTTCGAGTACAATCGCAGCTAATGTGGGCAATTTAGCTTAAAAGAACAACCTCTACAAGGAAAATGTTTACATACAATAAATAAAAACACCATTGCAATTCAAAAAATAAATAAACACCATTGAAAGTAACTAAGCAGCTACTTGATCAGTTCAGGCATCCGGCCTCGATCATGGACAGGCGCCAGACTTCTAGTCGATCGGCAGCTGCTTGACCTCCTGACAGTACCCTCCTCCCCACCACTCTCGTCATCATCCTTGAGAAGCTCCATCAAATTTCTGGCGCTGGAGCTCCTCACCCTCATCGGCCGGCCCACAATCTTGGCCGGCCGACCCACGTCCTCCGCCGCTATGCAAGGGTTGTTGATGTTCAACAGGCTTTGGAGCTGCAGGGAGCTCCATCTCGACAGGGCAGTGAGACCTTCCACCACCTCCTTCATCGACGGCCGCAGGTCGCGGCACGACCGGAGGCACTTGGCCGCGAGCAGCGGGATCTGTTTGCGCGCCGCCGGGTCCTTGGGCGGGGAGATCCTCGGGTCGTAGACTGACATGATTTCCCCCTTTTTTATCAGAGGGATCGCCCAGTCGAGGATGTAGGGCGGGGAGTGGGCGACGTCGATGGCCTTCCGGCCGCTGATGATCTCCAGAAGTAGAATGCCGAAGCTGAAGACATCGGTCTTGGTGCTGAGGTTGTCCGGGGTGACGTAGCAGGGGTCTAGATAGCCGAGGGTTCCCGCGGGCGGGGTGGAGGTGAATCGCGCGCCGCCTCCAGCTCCGCCGTAGCGGAGGGCCAAGCCGAAGTCGCCCAGGCGGGCGTTGAAGTGGCGGTCGATGAGGACGTTTTCGGATTTGATGTCGCGGTGGACGACGGGAGGGTTGGATGAGTGGAGGGTGTGGATGGCCTTGGCCGTCTGGAGGGCCAGCCGGAGCCGCCGGCCCCATCCGGGAGGGTTGGAGCTAGAGTGGAGGACGTCGAACAAGGTCCCATTCTTCATAAACTCCACGACCAGAAGCCGTTCGTTGTTGTCACCGGAGGTGGTGAAGCCAACAAGGTTGACCAAGCGGGGACTGCAGATCTGGGAGAGGATATCGATCTCGTTCTCCACTTCGATGCGGGCGGGGGTGGAACAGGCGGCGGTGGCCGCAGAAGAGGACTTGGACGAGGAGAACCTCTTGACGGCAACAAGACGGCCATTATGGAGCACGCCCTTGTAGACAGAACCATGGCTGCCGCGGCCGAGCAGCTTCTGGGAGGAGAACCCGCCGGTGGCAGCCTCAAGGTCGCTATAATCAAACTGCTTGATATTGAGATTCCGGCCGGGCGTAGCAGCGGCGGAAGGATCAACGGCGGGGTGGCTCTTCTTCTTGGGCTTATCGGCCGGTTCGTGGGCGGCAGCGTGGGAATCGCAGGTGACGACGGCCAAGTGGGACTTGCAGGAGAGATAACCCATTGATGATCAGATGCAACGGGCTGCTAAGACTGGGGAGCCGAGTCCGAGTGAGGTGATTTAGGTGGGCAAGTCGATGAGGACGCGGGGAAGAAGAAGAAGAAGATGATGGGGCAACTAGAATCTTTTTGTTGGTGCCATACTTCAATGTGATGGGGTCAGCTCGGTCAGGTGTGGTTGGGTCAGAGCGGGTTCGGTGATTCAGTTAACCGGCTGCACCAACTCCAACTCCCACTAGACCCCATGAAGGCATATCAAAAAAAATGTTAGTAAGAAGTAAAATAATAAAAAAATGTTAGTAAGAACTACTGGATTTATCGATTCATGGACGGAGGGAGCATATCCTTGAGTTTCTAGCACGCGACTCATGCATGAAAATAAAGTGAGCTATGTCCTATGTGGTCCGCCACTCACGTGACAACTGAAACATGATGTTATTTCACGCATGATGAAATGGTGGCAAGACATGAGCATTATAGTCAAACACAATGAGAAATCGGGAAAAAGGAGGAACTTGAATCATTTAAGTGGAATGTAAAAAGTAGTCATTGATCATGGCAAAGCAAAATAGATACTAGATCACAGAATTTGACCAATTTTAATTCAAATCAAGGGTTACCAGATTTAGATCACATAAAATTAGTGTCGATTTGAGACTGGTATATGGTTGAGAATCCAAATGAGTAACTATCCAATTCCAGACTAGTGATAATGATAAAAATAACTGCAGGTACTTGGTCCCTAACCAGGGTCTCATCATCACCGGCGGGGGGGCGCTTGTGTAAACATAAGTTCAAAATCTATAATTTCTACTGTGTCCAATTTTACTTGTCTGGATAAGAAACCTAAAATAAACTGATTTTAGTCTATTTTTCATTTTCTAATCCAGACAAATAATATTGGACAAAGGGAGTATTAAAAATTTGGCAGGGTCTCTCCCCTCTGTTTTCACCGTTTGTTACACCTAAAACATTTAAAAGCACCTGTGCATATACGATCAATTTACATAGTGACATATTTTGATATTCTTGTGGAAAAATTATTTGATATACCACCCTGTTACATAACACATTTATTTAAAGGGTTACTAACATTCTAAGAATGAACCCTTGTTTCAATATGCAAAAACTGAGCTAATCAGCTACATGAAAGAGAAAAAGAAAAGATGTGAAGCAGGAGGAGAAAGAGGTCCTGACCAGTGGGCCGCTCATTATCGATTCCCCGCCTCACTGTCTGAGCCTCCTCATCCATGGGGGGGCTGCGCTGGTCCGTTACGAAACCCAACTTGGCTCAACGCTGGAAATCTATATTATATTTTGGGGGGAGGGTAAAAAAATTTCACAAAAAGCAAGATGGCCCTGACCACCTACTGTCCAAACATGGGTCCGCCACTGGTTGAAGTTGTTGTTTAATCTTTTGTGAAGTGATTCCATGCGACACAGCAAGAGTAAATGAGGAGAGGAATATGCAAAGAGTCTATTGAAAAAACAACACCAAAGAGAGACAGAGGACACCCTCCTCTCAACAACACTGCAGTACAAGCTGCCATACTATTTCGCAATCTTTCACATGAACCTATACCATGTTAAATCTCAATTCAGAAAGGGTGATTCCATCTGGAAGGAAAAAAGAAAAACTACAAAGCTGCATTAAGATCTAAACACCATGGTATAGGGAGTTTTTTCCATATTACCTGGCGCAAAATCTCATATTCCCATATTACCAAGTTTTTCCCGTGAAATCTCATATGACCCGGAATCTGGACTTGATGTACCCAAAATGCCCTTTCTTCTATTTTTTCGTGTTAACACTGTGCGAAGAGGCGTGTTGTGTACAACACGCCTCGAGTGTGAAGTTCTCCGGCGATTCCCATCGGCGACGGCACCGGCGACCGGCGAGTTGGAGCGGCGATTCAACCGGCGGAATACACGGACGAGTTCGAGCCTAGTCGCGTCCCCCATCTCGATATCGAGCTGCCCCCCTGCTGGATTTCGACGACACGACTGAGGGAGAGTGGACAAAGGCGGCGATTTGAAGCGCATCCGTCGGGATTTCTGATCTTCAACCTTGAGAAGACCCCCGCGGCTCCCTCCGCCTGCATGCAACAGGCGGATTGACCGGATTGAGCTTCGGTGCACGGCGAGGAAGACTGTGAAGGCACCTGCGAGGAAATACAGACATACAGACGACTAAACTACGGTAAGTTACAACTATCCTACCTGATTTTAGTTTCATAAGGTCGGACATTTGAATTTTTAATTTTTACTATGAACTATAAAGTCGTGTCTAGAGTAGACACGACTGTGTATTTAGTCGTGTCCGCGACGACACGACTTTTATATTTTCGTGTTGCACCGAGGACACTTTTGTACTGACCACTATACCTCACTCCTTGCAGATGGATAAAAAAAGAGATGAGTCTATGGAGGAAATACCACCGGAAGAGGAGGAGGATCATGATTTTGTCTTCGCACCTCGGCAGCGAAATCAGAGGGGCAGGAAAAGGAAGGCTCCGATGGACCGACCAGTGAAGAGAACATATAATGCGCGACCGGCGCTGAAGACGTGTTGTCAACCGGGGGCGATGAAAAAGTGTGCGGCCCTCCTACAGCGTCACCAAAGATGTGCCCAACTGATGAACGAGGCTGGTTTCGCTGTCATTTTTGAAGGTGAGGACGTTGTTGTATCTCGGAACCTCCTCGACCATTTGGTCAGGTACTGGGATGAGTCGGCGAAGGTCTTCAATATCAAGGGTAGGACGCTACATTTCACAGAGGAAGATGTTGCCCTTATCACCGGATTGCCCGCAAAGGGCGACAGAGTTGAGGTCCTCCCCTCTTTGACACGCCGACCGGAAGGTCAATTCTTCAGAAAGTACTTCGCCGCGAGGAGAGCAGACATTCCACACATTGAGGAAATGATAGACAAGCTTAGCGCGGGCGAACTGAAGATGGAAGAGGAGGACATTGCGAGGATGATCATCTGCCTCCTCTTCTCCACAGTGTTGTTTCCACACAGCACTAGAGCGGTTCATCCCTCTTTGTACCGTTACATTGACGACCTCCCAAGATTGAGGTCATACAATTGGGCTGGGGCTATACATAAGATGTTGGTTTCTGGTATAACCCATACCAGCCGCCTAGTGGGAGCGAGATCGCAAGGAGAGTGCCTGGGCGGTGGATGCCTAAATGGCGCCGCATATGTCCTTCAGGTATGTAGCATTCATAGTCTTCGATCGGGAAAAAGTCTTATACAATACCACTATATATATAGTCATGTATCATAGAACACGACTATATTTATAGTCGTGTATAATGAAACACGACTAGGTATATAGTCGTGTTATTTAAGACACGACCATAGTTCAATTCGTGTTGAACTTATAGTCGACTAAGGCAACCGCGCATTGTTATAATGTTTTCAACTGTTTAATTTGCAGATTTGGTTTTTTGAGCACACGACAATCTTCCATCCTGTCATGGGCCCTACCAGCCCACGGGCGAAAAGATGGCCAGGAAGTGGGGCCCTCATTACAGAGGTGAAGAAAGGTGCACAGAAGAAGCACCGCATGGCCGACTATTGGACGGGAGTGTTCCACAATCTTCAAATAGGGGAGGAACTCATCGACGTAATCAGCCCCATGGCCGGAGAGGCATATCTCCTTGCTTCGTCAACCTCAGGGGCCCATCCTCCACGACGGCAGAGGCCGCAGAGGCCGGAAATGAAGACGACTCCCAACCAACCTGCCTCCACTTCCTCGAGAAAGGCTGCCCAGTCGACTGCAACTGCAATGGGCCGATTGGAGGGTGCCCTTCAGGGCATACAGTCACTAATAGAGATAGCTCTGTCTTCCTATGAGGAGATGGGAAGGAGAGTACCACTTCTCACAATATTCTACCGCTTCCAGACTCCTCTCATCAATACATGCCATGGCGTGCTTGCACGGAAGTCCCATGCTCTGGAAGAAGCCGCATGTGCATGTTCTATTCGTAAGGTCCACAACATCCTGATGCGAAAACATGAATTAATTAGTGTATTCGACAATACAGTCGTGTCGTCGAAGACACGACTGTATGGGTAGTCGTGTCTTCGACGACACGACTTTGTTATAGGCGTCTCTTACAGAAAACAAATTTATGCTTACCACATGGTATAAAGATGTCACTTCAAACTGCCGTAATGATAGCGGTTGAACTCGAACTGTTCCAGCACTCTGATTCCTCATCTGATTGATATGATTCTGTGCATATTTTGTTAACGGAGTCGGTAGGCCGTCTGCCTCTATTCGGCGTCTCTGAAAATGGACGCTTGTGGTCGCCCGCGTTTGCTCGATCAACCGAGTTATTGGCCAAAACCTTGCCTTTAGAAGCATATTATTTACACTTTCTGACGCGTTCGACGTGAGAGTGCCGTACCTTTTACCCGGATATTCGACGTTCGCCCAATGTGTTTTCGGAATATTGTCAACATATTTCCAGGCCGCCTCATTGTGTTCCTTCATCTTCTCCATCGTAGCGTCGAATTCTGGTCTCCTGAAGCATTTTGCAGCTCGGAATAGGAGTTCCTTCAGGTACTTATCCTTCCAAGTATTAAGCATATTTGCGGCCATATGCCGGAGGCAAAACCCATGGTGAGCCTCGTGAAAGACATCGGCGACCGCTCTCAGAAGTCCCTTCTGTCTATCAGAGACAATAGTGTCCAGGGATGCCGGGGGGTCCGTAAAGAGAAAACATTTAAGTAAGGTGAGGAACCACGTCCTGTACAAGTGAGAGACAAACATATTAAACATAGAATGCTTCAGGTTGTTACAAGGTCGTCTATAAGCAAAGGACGACTAGATGAGTAGTCGTGTTGTCGATTACACGACTGTGTGCCCAGTCGTGTCGTGCCTAACACGACTACTCATACAGTCGTCTTTCCTGGTTTTAAACTTACCACGTTTTGATATTCTCTTTATCCACAATTGCATATGCAAGACACATTAATTGTTGATTGCCGTCGATTGCTGTAGCAACCAATAATACTCCAGGGTACTTTCCTTTTAGGAATGTTCCATCAAGCATGAGCAACGGTCTCAGTGTTCTTCGGAATGCTCTTGCAACCGGGCCGAACATCCAAAACACACGTCTGAAGTCGTAGCCGGCTAACTCAATTGGGATATCAGGTATATCAGCTGATCTTTCGATGACCACATGTGTACCTGCGTTAGACCGCTCTAATTCCCTTCCGTATTGTGGCAAAATACGATAAGCGTCTTCAGGGTTGCCATCGATCAATCGGATCAATTCCTCTTTCGCCCTCCATGCCCTTTTATAGTTGACGGTGACGCCCCAATGCTTCTCAATGTATTGTTGGATATTTGAGATTTTTATGGAGTTTGAATCCTTATGGAAGCCATGACACTTCCTCGCGATCCAGAGGTGAGAAGCCAATGGATGATCTTTCGAACTTAGAGAAGTGTCACATGTATGCCGTTCTTCCCTCCTTGTTACGCTGACTCCATCAAGTCTGTTCGACGCTCGTATGTACCACTTGCACCCCGAAACCTTGCAACTTGCAGCGAATGTGTCCTTGCTCTCATCCGCTACTTTGAACATGAATTTCCTCTTGATTGCCAGATCAGTTAGAACCATCTTGAACTGCTTGACGCTTTCAAATCTAGCCCCTAACGTAAGTTGTGCCTCGTAGTCTTCTGCTTGCAAACTTCCGGTCAACATCGTCTCCTCTTCACAATGTTTTGAAGGACCGGCCTCTGCAGAATAGGTACCCCAATCCCAACCACCATCACCCTCAATATTGAGATAGTCATCGTCCTCCAACGCGACAGATTTCCCTTTAGATGTGTCTCTTGCCGTTGGACCTCTAGAGGTTGATGTTCGCGTGTGATATGGCTGGCTGAAATGTGGTACTGTAAGAGGCTCATCCCACTCATCTGCAGACCACGGTAATTCATCTTCATCCAACAATTCTTCTTCATCTGGACTGGAATCTTCATCGTCATCTTCTTCATCTTCACCTTCTCCATCTCCGAAACTGCGGGCAAAAACATGTATGAATGGACTTGACAAAACGATTGCACGTACTATGAGGTATTGTTTTATGCAACACGAATTGACTTATAGTCGTCTACGATTCAACACGACTAGGTATATAGTCGTGTTCAATAGGCACGATAACCCTTTTAGTCGTGTACTATGAGGTATTGTTTTATGCAACACGAATTGATTTATAGTCGTCTACGATTCAACACGACGAGTATATAGTCGTGTTCAATACGGCACGATAACCCTTTTAGTCGTGTACTATTATAGTCGACTATAATAGCACACGTGTTGCTTGTATCCGCGCCTTAGAAGTCTCACCTCGCATAGTCCCCATCTCTTCCTCCTTTGACTGCTGATGCGGGTGTCTTATTGCCCGGGCTGGACGGCCTCTCCGGCGGTGTGTTACTGCCCGGCATCACTTGTGCCTCTGGTAGCCTCTCCGGCGGTGTGTTACTGCCCGGCATTACTTGTGCCTCTGGTAGCCTCTTCGGCGGTGTGTTACTGCCCGGCATCACTTCTGCCTCTGGTAGCCTCTCGGCCGGGCTGTTATTCGCATTGGCATTTATTTCTTTATTGAGAGTCGATGTCTCGGTGTTATTGCCCGTAGAAGTCCACTCCACGTACAGGCGGACTAGTCCATTTGTGCCTTGCTTGCTCTTGTGAAGTATAAATATTGACTCTACGTCTTTATCGTCTTCAAGGAGAAATGTGTATTCTTCAGATTCAACATGATATGACAAAGTTAATGTACCAGGTGTAGACTTAAGCGGTAATCTTTCTTCGACTAGCTGCAACAGTTCTAGGTACTTTATTCGTGTATCTATAGGCAGGAGCTTCCGTATCCCGCCCACGTACTTACCAGAATCCGTCAAAACTCCATCATAGTGTAAACAAAGAACTATCTTCTCCATCCGTACTTGCCATTAAAAACCCGACATAAGTTACAAATCCGTGAGACACGATATATTGAAAACCGTATATGAGTGCATCGTATATGAGTCGTGTTTCATCAAACACGACTATGGTAACAGTCGTGTTGTCGACGACACGACTGTAACAACAGTTGAAAACTTGCTACGTTTTCAACTTTCTTCTCTGGAACCAACTTTCAACATATAAATCGTCGTATTTTAACTTCACCTACCAGTTTTTCGATGTGCCTTGCCTCCGTTGAAGTTGTTTTCCAATACCCGATCTTTCCCGCTCCTTTTCCCGCTTGTTGCCGCGAATATGACCTTTTCGGACTTCGACGACGCCGGCGCCGGCGATGATATGGGCGGAGCGGCCGGACGGAACGCCTTCTTCTCCGACTAGCGGCAGCTTCTCCGGGTACTCGCTCCCTTTCCGGGTAGTCGCTCCCTTTCCGGGTAATATGGAAAACCAAAGTGTGGGTGCCTTATACCTAAACCTAAGGGCATTTTGGGTACTTTTCGGGTCATATGGAAGGAAGAAAAGGATTCCGGGTAATATGACAAACCGGTGTTTGGCGCCAGGTCATATGTAAAAAGCTCTGGTATAGGTTCATATGAAAGACCCTCCACCTAAAAACAAGATTAAACACTAACAAATATACACAATTGCAATGAAAGTTAAAGTGGGACTGAAACTAAAGTTACCCTACAATTAAACCTCTACTAGAAAAAAAATCGTGTGCATCGTCCATCTAATGTCCGACACGGTCAACAAATTACGTTCCATGACAATGTCCGAATGTACTAAGCTAGTCAGATCATGCGCCACACTGATCAGTCCCGGTCATGCGAGACAGCTGACCTATAGTACGGCTGGTGTCCAACTCGTACTCAAAGTGTTCGAGCTTCGACTGAGTTCGCTGCGAACAACTGTCGACTGCGAAGGCGAGAGCAGAGCGAAGACTGGCAGCGCGGGAAACGGAAGAGGTGCACAACGGAGGCGCGATGGGGGTTTTGACGAGAGTAGGGAAGAAGGTCGGGGAAATGGGGTTCAACATTGGCGGTGGCGCCATTAACTGGTTCCCCGGCCACATGGTCGCCGCCACCCGCGCCATTCGCGACCGCCTTAAACTCGCCGATCTTGTCATCGAAGTTCGAGACGCACGGGTCAGCCCTTTGCCCCCCCTCCTTCCACTCTCTCGTTTTACCCGTTTCGCTCTTATTCTCCATTTATGCATTTCATCGAACACTTGTTGTCTGTGGTCTCTACTACTTTCGCACACATGAGATGATTGGAATTCTAAGGTTTCAGCTTGCTCCATAATGATTTAGCATTCTATTATCCTACTGTACAGATTCCCTTGACGTCTGTAAACCAGGACCTGCAAGATGTGCTTTCGAACAAAAGGCGCGTCATTGCATTGAACAAGAAGGATTTAGCTAATCCAAATATAATGAGTGTAAGCAGGTTCCCGCTTGCTTTGCGTTCTAGGATTGTTCAAATTGATTTGTTAGTTCCTTTATCGGTTAATCGCATGCTATGGTTGTTTTCAATTACTTCTTGCCATGCTAGCCTTTGAATTTACGGGCATGTTGCTTGCTTGTTCTTTTTCTCAAAGGTCTTTTTTTTTCTGAAGTTCTCTTACACTGCTGTTTTATTTGCACTGACAGAAATGGGTTCATCATTTTGAGTTACTCAAGCAAGATTGTCTTTCAATAAATGCCCACAGCAGAAGTTCTGTCCAGAAGGTTAGCTCCACCAATCTTGTTGCATATGCTGCTGGTGCTAATATTAACTCAGTACTCGTAGTATTGCCTTTGTGATAGTTAACTTCACGTTTCTTGTTAGAAGATTTGGTATCTTTTTTACTTATTGATTGAACTTTGTTTATAGTTATATGTCATTTTTCGTATAAAATTGACTTGATCCACCTCTGATGTGTGGACAATGATGGTTGTGATGCATAGTCAGTAGTCAAATATAGTTAGGAACACATGGAAGTCATGTTTTGAGAATGGTTAAAGAATCTTACATAGTTAGTATCAAATATGATGATTGAGCATGCACCTCTTATTTTTTTTCGAGAATCTTATAGTAAGAATTATGACATTGTCCTTGTCTTTATGAATTTCAAAATTTTCTTTTCAGAATGACAACCAAGTCATAATGTTCTAAATCTTTGCACAAAAACTTATTTTTTTTCCCTTCTAGTCTTCCTTTCCTTGTACTTGCCACAGTCTTTTTGCTAGTTGCACTTAGTATCCCCTCATTTGATAGAAATGCTGTCGATAAGGGGCATAGAGGAAGCTGGAAAGGAAGTCAGTATGAAAGAAACTAAGTTTTGTTTTCTTATTACTCATTTATTGTGTACATCTGGTCATATACATACAATTTTTTAGAAGATCACTGATTTTGATCACTTTTGAGGGATCTAATGTTTTGGTTCATTGAATCAAGCTTCTTGCGCTTGTAGAACTCAAACTGAAGGAGGTGATCTCAAGAGAACCTACTCTACTTGTTATGGTCGTCGGTGTTCCAAATGTTGGAAAATCAGCTCTTATAAACTCCATCCATCAAATTGCGTCTAGCCGCTTTCCTGGTAATGTTTTCATCGTTTCTCCAATATTTTATAGCTTGGCTGGTGTTGTTTAATAAGATTATACATGCAACAGAGAGTTGCAATTTGTTGGAAGAAAGATCCTGATCAGTCTCATTCTGAACTACTTAATTTCGCCTATATGGCTCTCATTCTCATGTAGCATATGCATATCCAAGTTTGTCATATACTGAATTTAACACTTGTTTGGCCTCCAATCTCTTTTTATTTCCTTTGAGACCCTTTATCTATGGTGGAACTAGTCTGCACTGCAGCTGCATGCGCACTAGTGCACTGAGAAAATCCTAGCAGTTGGATGATGGCCAGGGGCTTTCCCTTTGTTAGTGGTGACTAACCAGGGGGCAAATCTAAAGTCCATGAAGCTGCGGCATGATTTTCATGTTTTACCTTCACCCTCAATGAAAAAACGGCATTCAAGAAACCTGACTGGATATGTATGCTGCTGTAGTACAGGAGAAGAGAAAACGAGCAACTGTTGGACCTTTGCCAGGCGTGACTCGAGATATCGCAGGATATAAGGTGATGGTATTTGAACTGACTGTCTATGAGCTTTACGTTAAAACTATAGAAGTTTTCTTGTCTTCCCTATTATATATTACTAACTAGAATCTGACGTATCTGTGTTCCTGTCACCAATTTCACAACCTTACGGAATGATTAGTTGTCATGCATTTGTCAAGAGTCTCTTTCTTGAATACTAATCCTGAGTAATTTGGTTGACAGATTGCCCATCAACCGAGCATCTATGTTCTGGATACTCCTGGGGTATTGGTTCCAAGCATACCTGATATAGAGACAGGGTTAAAGCTGGCTCTCACAGGTTCACCTATTGATATTGAGCTGATAGTTTTCCATGTGCTTGTTAATTTTCTATCTGCAAATTCTAGATGGCATGTTGTTGAGCATTTCAATCAATTGTGAAGCGTTGTTACTGGAATAATTAGAGAATGACTTGCTGTACCCTACCTTCGACCTAGAACTTTGAACATGTTCCTTTCCTCTCGGCCTTTGTATTTTTTTCTCTGATTCTGCCCTCTCCAACTGTCACTTTGTTCCCCAGTCTGCATGGCTAAGTCAGGGCTTGTGAGCTGGCTTGGTTGCTTCTTTACCTGGTTTTAATAACTATGGATCCTGGCCTATGAGTTAATATTAGGATTTTTGGTAGGACTTCTAATTGTGTTTTGTCCTAATATGATTAATGAGATTCACTTAAGCTAATATCAGCATGCATATGTTAACCTATCTGGAAAGACTACTGCATTTATACAAGTAAAATATTGATGGAAGCTAGTACTCTACATCAAATCTGTACGGCAAACCTGTACACTGGCTTTTTTTGGACAGTTAATGTGGGCCTCACATAGATCACTTTTTCTATGTGCAACAAAATCTGCCACCTCATCAGTGTATGGGTTTGATGTACAGATTGAGTGTAATAATCATTTTTCCAATACTGATTGAATTGTTTGTTGTCATTCCCGATCAATATGGCAGTTGGAAAACAGAAAAATCTTTCTCAAAGGATTACTTTTTATGAGAGAAGTCAAGTTTTCAGTTTTACACATTTATTAAGCCCTAAGAATTTCCTGGTCCTCATTCATGAATATGGGTTTTCCTTATTTGTATGACTTGGACTAAACCTTCATACTGCTGAGAAACTAGGCATGTGGATGGGTTTATGTATTATTTTCTTGCAAATTTAATATTTTTTCTGAATGCAAAATTCATATTTTCTTATGAATACTTCAGTATGAGGATGACTGCTGGTCAACGTGAACTTTGTTTGATACGATTCTTTGGCTCAGCAAACCATTTAATTATTTCAGGTGCAGTGAAAGATTCTGTTGTAGGTGAGGAGCGGCTAGCACAGTATTTGCTTGCTGTGTTGAATACTAGAAGTACACCTCTTCACTGGAAGCAGTTTCGACATAAGAGGGTGGAAAGGTGTAGTGATGAGAAAAACAGTGACAATGACGAATCTCTCAGAATATCTTTGCCTAGAAGAAGAAAATTGTTGAACGAGTCTGATGTGCACTACATTGAGGTAATAAAGCTTCCTTCTTGTATAACTGAAAGCTTCTAAATTCTAATCTATAAAGGGATGATATTATACAAGCTTCAACTTCCAAGTTGGATAGACTTAATTGGAACATCAGAGGCTTTGGATCTGTAGTGAATTTTATTAATTTTTTGTTCATTTATGGGTAATTATCCATGGTAGATGGCTGTTCATTATCGCCAAATTGTCATACATGTTCTTAGTTCTTGTGTGTGGATAATATGATAGAGGACCACGTAATTCAATTATGTGATGATATTTAGAATTTATTGTCATCAGGTAGTCATAGGCCTTTTTCTATTGATGGGTGGCTCTGGAGTATGGCAGACAACATTGATGTTGCTGTGTTTCTTTGTTCTCTTGTCTTTAATGGCTTTTACCTAATTATTAAGCCTTCTCGATTGTGAAATCATTATTGGTAGCTGCATGTTTTGTGATGCTTTTGAATCTTTATATTTGTGCAATGCTTGATGACCTATTGCGATTTTGTTTGTCATCTTACACGACCATCTTCCTTTTGGTGTGTATCTGCTTAATTTATCACAGAATCTTGTGATTGAAGTCCAGAGAGCACTCTATTTAACTTTCTCCGAGTTTGAGGGCGACCTAGATGACGAGAGGGACTTGGAAAGCCTAATAGAAAAGCAGTTTATTGAGCTACAAAAGGCATGTAGAATTCCTCAGAAGGCTGGTGATGAAGCTCGATTGATGGTTTCAAAGAAGTTTCTTACTTTATTTAGGATTGGTAAGCTTGGTCCCTTCACACTTGATGAGGTCCCAGGTCCCTCTTCAGGTTCTGTTGGTAGGTAATTATTCTGCAGTTTGGCAGGTCTTACGTAGAAATTGTGTTATCTTGGCGACTGGATCATGTTATGTTACTGGTGTACATCGTCATTCACGCAATCATATTTTTTTCCTATTTAGAGAATAATCTCTGCAGAAAAGGATAAAATTTTGCCATCAATGTATCTTAACCTGTTGTTCTATGGAAACTGTTCTTATGACGTATAATGAACGGAGTCATTTCCTTCTGATTGGATGCCTATAAATCATGTGTGTTTTTTCCTATTTCGTGAAGTAGTTTACTTGCACAATGAAGCAAAGTAGTATTTCATGAGACATAATAATGTGAACGTGGTGTTTATTTGTTTGGGCTGTCTGGGACCTCTACAACCGTTACTGCAAAGGAGAGCTTGTCTAAGGCGTATGCTGGGTTCGAGTATGGTCTGTGGTAAAGTTATTACAGAAGATTTTGCCTGCATGGCTGACTGGATATGGCTTACCAGCGGCCGAGCTTGAGGCCAGCGTGGTGGTACGAATCAACCCTGATTGATCATGAGACCTTGAGGAGGTGGAGAAGAAGGTTTCGTAAGATGTCCATCTGACAGCTCCCAACCCGTGTATTGTACTTACTGTTGATCATTAGTTACCCTCGAGTCTCACCAAGTTAATGCAATCCTCGCATTAAAAACATGGGATAGCAATCCTGAATTGTCGTGTCGGCAGGTCGCCCTATGAGCTGGAATTTGGATTTCAATCAGACACTATTTTGGGCAGATTTAATCACAGGATTATCATGTCGGTGTGTCTATTAAGATGGGAAGAGCCCACCTTAAGATGAACTACTTGGACCATGGCTCAGCAGTAACACGTGTATGTGAGAAGAGATCAAATGACCGATGGCTTTCCACCACCAGGCCTCTCGTGAGTGGTTCACGACTACAAAGGAAGGTTCCAATATCATCTCTTCACAAATACAAACAAAACAAAAGCATATAAAAGGTAGGATCCGATTCGTAACCTTTCTCTTGGCCTGGTCCTCTATCATTGCCCAAAATTTTGGTAAATTTTCTCTTTCTTGTTTCCCGCCCCCATTAACACTCGTGGAAATGCCACGGCTGCCATCGGTGACCACCCGTTCTCTTCCCTCGGCGTCCTTTCTGGCAATTACGAGGAAGCAGAAAGCCATAGAAATAAGTAGCCATATCGAGGCACCCCTATCGTCTCCCACTGCAAGGCAAGGCTGGTGAGAGAGATGGCCGGAGCGCCGTCTCCTAAGGCGAAAACCAGCAATGAAATCTGGGGTCTGGGCGGGCAACTTCTGGTTCTCTTGCTCCACGACAGCGTCAGCTACCCACAGAACAAGCCCAAGTCTTCTTCTGCTTCTTCTCCCACCATTACCAGTAGGGCTCAGTTTACCATCTTGATATGCCTTCTTATCCTTTTCGTCACTCTCCTCCTCTTCGCTCTCTCCAACTTCGACTCGTCTTCATCTTATATTGCCAATTCCGGCAAGATTGGCTTAGCGAGGAGATGGCTTGCAGAGAAGAAGCCGCCGCCGCACAAGGTGCATGGTAAGTTCAAGAGCAACTCCTTTGCTTTGCAAGGGATGGGGGCTCTGTTTCGAAGAGGAAACAGGGCCATGAACGATCTGCTGGTGGCGCACCTCACGGAAGAAGTTCAGCCACAGGATTTGCGCCTGTTCCTGAGGGCACTTCACAGGTCAAGTCTCACTGTCAGAGCCGACGTGGTCTTCGTCTATCCTCGCCTGTCGTCCGAGTTGAAAAGCGTGATTCAGGAGGAGAACGAGTCGTTCATCAATCTCCTCAGACTCAATGAGTCATCTCACGCTCAGGGCGGCGGCTCGCGCCATCTGTCGCCATTCAACGCGACCCTTTTCAGGACGAAGCGCAACGTGAGCGAGCCGCTATGGGGCCGCGGGGGAGGGAAGAAGGTGGAGGAGAGCGGCGATTTAAGTTGGGGATCGTTGGTCGGATTCGACTCGGGCGAGTTGGACTCGGAGGACTCGTTGGCGGGGTTCTTCGACGACAAGGTTCCGATGCAGCTGAGGAGATGGGCCTGCTACCGGATGCTTCTGGGGCGCCTGCGCCACAACCTCAAGCATGTTATGATCGTCGGCGTCAAGGACGCGCTCATTCTAGGGGATGCTTTTGCCCGAGTCAGGAAACAGAAGGGCGCCGAGTCGGTGGGGGTGGCGGACAATGTAATCCTGGGCGGGGCACGAGCGGTGAGGCGTCTCTCCAATGCCATGCTAACGGAGATAGCGAGAGTGGCGATTCAACGAAAGAATAGAAAGCCGCATCCAGAGTCGTCGCACATCTTGGCGCATATGGTGAAGAATAGTAATTCGGCTTTAAGCAGAATGGTGGAGGTGAAAATGGCTACAGAGCTCCTCCCTGATGACTCGGTAATGCTATCTTCTTCTTCTTCTATTCGAAATATCATTGCTGTTCTTCAAAAGGAAATTTGTTCGTCTTTGGTAGATACATCATCTGTGTATAGAGACTGTTAACGAAAATAGTTTTACTACAGTATAATTCTTTTGCAATGATGATCTTCTTGAGATCGTACTATAAGAAGACTTAGATTTGATTGCCCATTTTCTAATATATATATATATATATATATATAAATAACTTTATTCTAATTCTCTAGAAGCCTGCGAATTGGGCACTTGCATTTAGAAACTGGCACGGTGTGTGGATCTTATTGAGCCCTCTGTCTTAGTAAACTAATAACAAACACCTCCAAATTTTTTCTTAGTGACTTATTCTTCACAGTTCGTACATGAAACGTTATGTTCTGATAGTCTGATTCTTAGTTTTATACCGTCTAGTTCTTCTTGCATTAGTCTATTAAACTGTAAAGAAGAAAGTCAATTCCTTCACCAAAACCTAATGCACTCGATTAGCGGAAGAGTCAACTGTGTTTACTTGATTAAAACAAGTAGTAGGACTGTGAAACTGCTAGTAATATGCGTGAAAAGGCGGTTGGGGGTGTCTTGGAAGAAGGTAAAGAGAGAGGGCGGGAAGTGCGTGAAAGATGAAAAGAGGAGTGGCCGACTGGAATGAGAGGATGGTTGAAACTTGAAGGGGTTCACAAACAAAATGTGTGGCACCAACTGCAGCCATTAAAAGACATTGGGTGCTTCGTCTGCCAACTGCCAGACCACATGAAGTTGGCTTCTCCCTTTTCGCTGATGCTGCAAAGTAAGTCGTCTTCCCACTCTGCTTCGTCTGCCAACTACCTCCCATTGTCTTCATTCACATGCATGAGCTCTGTAACTCGACCAAAGTTGTGTGTTCCTGCCTTCATGCCCTTGTATTGTACATATATATGTATCTTGATGGTTGGCCGTGACTGATCTGGTGGTTTTATACCCTCTGGTTGGCTGCTATCCTCCTGACAGTAGAACAGGCACTAATTACTCTTGACCCATTTCTAAGGGAGGATAATATAAGATGGAAAAAGTTCATGTCTTGTATTAATGAGCTTTGTTTGATCAAGAGCCGACTATGCATTAATGCCTGGCGCACACGTCTGGTCGTAAACTAAGGGGAGTAGGGACGCTTGTACATTCTATTTTTCATTTACCAGCTATTAGCCTATTAGACGATGCATGATGATTTCCCCCCTGTAGTAATGACATCCAGGCGCATTGTAAGAGAACTCTTGTATGAATCCTTTTTTCTTTAGGTTACGATTCCATTTTCATTTACCTGCTGTTACACAACGAAATGATGATTGATGATTCCCCAGAGTCATCGCACGGAAAAATGGGCTCCCAGTTGTGTGATTGCATCTAGAGACTGCAGTTGTATTGGCAGTGATGTAGAACCAACTAACAACCTTCGTTTGCGAATTTGGATTGTGGAAGGAATTTCGAAGGCTATGACGATTAGAAATGGCAGCCTGACTGACAGATCCGGACTACTTATTTGGGGGCCATTCAGCGATGTACAACCAATAACGCCTTTTGGTTTGTGCTCATTTGGAAAGGATACTGATAATTCTACACCATCGCTTTAAACTCCCTACACATCTCTAAAGGCTCTACAATCCCACACAAATTTGGTACCACCGACAGAATCACTAGTATAAAATGAAAAATCCTCCAAAGCCAAAAAAACAACAAAAGTCCTTTATCCAGTCCGAACTCCGAACAAACAATCTAGTCCTGGACAAACGATATTTTTGTGTTTTTTTACCTTCTGTTGTCCTGGCTTAAACACTCTTGATAGTAATAGTTTCTTCTTCTTTTTTGGGTTGTTGTTTGGTCCAATAATATGGGGCTTAAGCTTCATCAAAACCCGCCCTAAGGTTAAAATTGTTTCTTTTTTCGCTTAAACTTACTTTGTCTCCTGTTAGTGATATTCGATAAGTGAATTTGCCTTGTGCTTTAGCTCCGCGACCAGTACATGCAGTTTTATCTGATATTCGCTTGACATAAAGTTCGAGCTGACATGCTTAAAATTCAGGTGTTCTATGTTGGGCCTGTTTTTGTAATAAAACATAAAGTGGCCCAACTATCTCAATTGACAGTGTTTTGGGTTTTTATAACTGTATGAGTAATGGGCCTGAGTGAGAATACCCATTAAACTGTGATTTTCAGTGGCAGATCTGAACCATTGGATGACCTATGGATTAACGGTCAGGATTCTAGGGTTCTTAATAATGGTGTCCTTGTTTTGTTATAAATACACTATTAGCCATCCTAATACAGTGTCTTAAGCGAGATTATTCTCAGCCAAATTCTAAACCAGAAATACATTGTGATTCTGAAGACGATTAGCAGAAAATTAGCATAAAGACTCCATTAAAGGTTTTAATGGCTGCAGGTATGTCTAAATCTCTTGCTTTACAGTTTACTATTCTAGATACAATTCAACTAATTTTGAAAAGCAATTAGCCCAAACAAAAATGTTTGTAATTTACGTTTTTTAATTTGTTGTGTGTTTTTTTATTGGCTGTGTTATTTGTTAAGTTGACTTAAATATTAAAAGTAGTTCTTTCTTATTAGCTTGAGTTTTTTGAAAATATAGTTATCTTACATGGTACCGTAGTACTAGGATCTAGAAGATCTTAGGTTATAACCTCATTGAAAGCATTTCTTGTCACGCCCCAAATTTCCACAACCCCAATATGTGCGGAAGCGATAATCTAATTAAGGTTATAAGGGTAGGAATCTGGGACGGACCGAATACTCGAATCATCACATACCCATTTACATACTTGGGTCATATTGGATCGATAAGACTTAAACCATATCCACGTACATGAGATAGAATAACAAATGAAGTCTAATTTAATTATTACATTATTCGACAAGTCTCCACAATTAACAAATAAAATGGCACACAGGCCGCAAGTTCCACAATCAATGACATAAACAGTAAATTAAAAGTAACTTGTCTTCTGACTTCAGCGCCCAACATCACCAAAAGTAATAGTCGATCACTTCTGTTCCATCTTAATCCCTACAACAGAGGATGCAGGAGTATTCCATAGGAAATACCCAGTAGGATACAAAAAAACCCACAATAGAATAATAATTCAAATGCCAAAAGATTCAAAGGTTGAAGACAAGTACATATAGACTCAGGATCAGCAATTATGCAGTTCGCTTACCAGGAAACCAAACATCATCTGAGACTCTCAAAGGTCAAGGAAGGATAAAATCAATATATAAAATTCCAAACTTACAGAGAGTAAGGAGATTTCACAAGAGTATCTACTCCAAACATCCAAAGGATTGGAGATAACAATTTCTGCTCTCAGCTCTGTCCGCTTCCCCTATGGACATCAATACCCGAACATCCTAGAGGTTCTATAGAGGAACCCGGCCATTCGTCTAGGGATGCTGGCCCCATCGGTGCTTACAGGCACAATGGGCGGAGATTGCAGACCTTCCATAATGTCATATAATCTAAAGCGCATGCGATTGCCATCATCGGCTGAACTACAGAGGTTCAATAAATCTGAGACCACCATGGGTCTAGCTATGGCTCGTGAGCATACTATGATTCCAACTAAGAGTTCTCATAAATGACTCTTAGCGGAGAAACAAATATTTCAACCGAGTGACACTGAATACATCTGAGCCATCTCATTATGAGGCTTGAAACATGACTTTCTAAATTTGACTCTTCGTAGGAGTGCAAGATCATGTTCGGACATAACTCGAATTGACTAAAAAAGGAGTGTTCAATATCTTGAAAGAATTGAGTCTAGGAACTCAACTGAGACCCGACAAAATGACTCATCAACGAGACACGCCACAAGATTCGCCAAAGATCACGTTCTGCCACCTTCACCGTACCTAGCCCTAGAGTTGACAATCCCCGACACTGAAATGATTAAATGATATGCCCATAATAGATCATGCCATAGGCATTAAATACAGGTCAAGCAATGAGGCCTCTTGAACAAAGGATTGTTCAAGATAAGAGACACAAAGGACGATTAATTACGGACAAATATTTTCAGCTCTAAGACCCAAAAGTAAACTTTTATAGTTACTGTTACAAAGGCCCTAGAGGTCTTAACACATTTAATTAGTGTTTTAAATACTGTTTTAATCCATAATTAGTAGTAATGTTACAGTTTAGGGTTTTTAGAACCAAAAATAGTGTTATGTCCCAAACAGAACAGTCTAATTCAAATGATCACCACTTCTTGTACATAGCGAATCAACCTCTGAAATTTTTTATACAGGTATCCCTGGGAGTCTAGTTTACAATCTGACAGACGGCATAATTTTTAGATTTTTTTACAATTAGTTATCATTTTCTGATTAGGGTTTGTCGGTGCAGGAATAGTCCTCGCTGAGAACAATTAGCTTAAGTTATATTAATTAACTAATGATATATACTTGATTAATTCATTAATGACTCTTTCTGACGTTATCAAGACATTCTTAACAACTTTTACAGAACCCAAATGGTTCTGAAATTTGTTGATTTAATTAATTTTCTGCTACAAATTTATAACCTAATTAGTGATTCTCTCCACTTAATCCATTACTCACATCATACAATTATGCCATGTATTCCCGGACACTACAGTGAACAGTGACGTCCTGACATGATGTCAGACTCCATTAGTACGACATAGATTGGGTTTTATAAATTTTAAGTTAATTAATTCATTGCTTAGCATGGTATGTACTTAGATACGTTACTTGATTTGCTAACATGCATTCTAGTATGATAGTCTCATGTAATCATAATTAGGACACCTAAACTTAGACATACAACATTCTATCATGCTGGACTCTGACTTAAAGATTACGACTTTTCAACATCAGAGACTTAGATAAGTACTTTGTTCATATTTTAAAGATGTATGACAAAGGATCACTCCGATTTTAAGCAATCGGTTACGTTTACAACCAACATGATGCAAAACCATCAAGGAAAATGGACAAATAATTCTGGACAGACATCCAATACAATTAACAGAGCATAAAGGACATATCTTTTCATGTAGAGTGAAGTGGGGAAGTCATCTAGGCATGGGGCGAGAGGAATTGAAACATACGTATGGTCAAATACGGTAGAACATGCAAACCGAAGCACATGACTTTCATCGCATTAACAACAATATTGAGACATGTAAATAGAACATGTTGTAGGCTATAAAATCAGCAACATCATACACTCATGATCATACAAAATCATAGAAAATAAATTGTGGTAAAAGATTATCCTACCTCGTGGAAACTGATACCTAATGCTCGTAAATCGGTTTCTACTCGATCTTGAGACCCTTCTTCTTCACGAAAGCACCACGAAAACCATCAACGGACACACCACCACTGTCACGCCCCGGGCACCGCCCGATTCGAACCGAAAATGGTCCAAGAGTCGAACCGGCACATGGGGGCGACGTTAAGAGATATAGCGGAAGACTTATGCCCCTCTTACAGGCAGTCTCTCTAACAGAGTTACGCATAAACAGTTTTGAGCAAGGGTAAATAAGTGGAATAAATGTATAGTCTAACTCAAAGTAGATCGACAAGTCATTAAACCCACAAAATACAAATTTGAGCCAACACACCAGCTCGAATCAAAAGGGTTTACAAGTCTCAACATACCAAATATAACAACTCCAAAAGATAAACTAATCAAGTCTAAGGCATCCACACCCAATCCCGCTGTCTCTACGATCACTCCTCAAATAGAGGATCCTGTTCGTCTGCGTGTCGTACCACGCAGCCCCAAAACAAAACAAAGAAAGCCAAGCATGGGAAGAGAAATCACCATCTTCATCTTCATTATCTTCTTATTCCTTTGCTCTAGCCTCAAATGATGCTATAGATTCTCCAAGGGATGAATATGTGGTCTACTTTTTAATGCCCAAAACGTTCCTTCATAAGACCTATTTATAAGTTTGAAGAGAAACCATGAAATCCCCTTCCAAATCCGAGTCGAAATAGGTCAAAATCGCGTTTTTCGTATACGGCGATCGATCGGCACTATTCACCGATCGATCGGTACTGTTCATGACAAATTTCCAGTAGATACGATCGATCAAACGGCGACGATCGATCGCGAAAATTTCGATTTTTTCCTAAGGCGATCGATCGCCTTATTTAGCCGATCGATCGGCACTATTCATCCTGCAGCACAATTTTCCAATGGTCATAACTTTTTGCTCCGAACTCCGAATTATGCGTGGTCAGTGGCGTTGGAAAGCTGACTTCTTGAACTTTAACATGAGACTTGAATCAGTCCAATCAAAAATATACACACGAAGTTATGAAGGTTTAACCATTGAAGTCTTATTTCACCCTATTTTTGCATCTTTGCTCTCATTTTCCTACAAAACCAAAAACTATATTAAGGTAGCAATAATTCTAATCAAACACTAGCATAAATATAAGTTTAGGAGATAATAAAATGTATATTTCATGTGTAGATCAACTCCATCAAGGAGTAACACAATTTGCCATAAAGGCGGGACACAATCAAGGCCCGAAGGCGTATCATGGTCCGGTTCCTACACAGGAACAAGGGGGTGGTCAATCCCAACGTGCTACTCGCCCTGGACAATCCTGGCCAAGGATGCCCGAATCTCAAATAGAGAAACTAGAGCAGGTGTGTTCGCCCTGGGTAGTCTCCTGCGGTGGGGGAGAGCCCGAATCTCATCCTGAGAAACTAGAACACGTGGTAGCTGGTGCACACGAGCCTACCACCCGGGTGCTCAGTGTCCGGTTTTTGACCTCTCAACTCCGCGAGGCAAGTCCATCCCTTGCCCCCACATATCTCAATTAAACTCAACCCGGGGAGTGAACCTGTTCCAGGAGGGAATGAAATCGAAAACATGTCCTTTCGGACCAACCAAGTTTCGATTAATCCATCGATCGATTAATCCGGCATACAATCTCACACATTGCATACAATTGATCAATTCCGTTTAAACAACGATAAAACTTTATCCATGAAGTCCGATACATGATGCATGCTATCATGGTACATCCGTGAGCAATCCTACGTGGGTTCCAACATTAGAACGTGCTCCCAATCCATCCCCTCATGCATCATAATCAAAGCATATATTAACTACAATATCATGATAAACTCCTAAATATGTGTGTGTTCATGCACATTCTAATCACATGGCAATATGCTTTGACATAACCTCATAAGATATTAAATGCATTTTTAATTCCCATTTCAAATCACAATTCTCAATAAAACCATACTTGACATAAAAGAGCACATCTCATAGTTCACAATATCATAATTTTGTCAGAAACATGCTTATTCACAAGGATTTCACCATGATATTATTTCAATATCAACATGTGTCATTATCAACATGTGCAATAATATCACATACCCTACTTAGCTTAATCCATCCATATAGAGTTGAAGGCTTACTCCTACAAGCATGCTCCTTTACCATACAATAAACCATAACATGATCACCTCAATTACTCATAAGCAATATAATCTACACATGAATGATGCATTTCATAAGCCATTTAACCTATGTTTATGTTGGTGTTTGATTAGAATTAGGGTACTTTAATATAGTTTTTGGTTTTTATAGGAAAACAAGAGTAAGATGCAATAATGGGGTAAAAAGTAACTCTAATATTTGAATCTTCATAACTTCGTGCAAAGATATCAGATTGGATTGATTCAAAGTTAACATTAAAGTTCATGAAATCAGCTTTCTAACGCCACCAACCACGCTTAAATCCGAGTTTGGAGTAAAAAGTTATACTCATTTGAAAATCGGGCTGTAAATCAAAACCGAGAAAATGATCGCGGGTCATCTCTCCCATTTTCAAATTTTCAAAAACCGAGACTCTATTAACACATCTTGAAAGCTTAATACATGCCTCAAACATTAATAAAAACCCATCAAACATTCCAGAACATATCCACATATTATTCTAAGATGAAACCCTAAGAAATCATAGCAAAAGATTAACATTTATTAAACCCACCATTAGAGCCCTAAACAAGAACACTCATTCAAGTAAAAACTCTTAAAATAAATCATTCACTACCCAAAACTAAGATTAAAGAACCCATTACCTTGATTTGATGAGAGAACCCTTGAACCACCTTGAATACCTTTCAAACAAAATGATTTTATATTAATACTCTATTAATCATTATTAAGTTTTGAAAAACAAATGCTAAACCTTAGATCTAGGGCCTTTTAAAAACATATACATATGATTTTGAAGATTAGGCTTAGTAGATAAGTATAAAACAGTAATTTTTATGCTTTCAAAATGGATTAAAGCAATGAATGAATCTAGATTAAGAAATGATTAAAAGATTTTTAAAGAAAATAACAAAGATTAGGCTAAATACCTTTAATTCCTTCCTCTTTAAGCAAGGGGAAAGAGGTTCCTAATTCTCCCAGCCAAGCCTATTTCCCAAATTGGGAAAGGGCACAACACTTTCCTTTTATAGAAAAATTTGGGTAGCCCTAATTAAAGTTTGGGGTAAAAATAAGGTTTTTGGCTAAAATTGGATAAATTGGCGATTTTAATACGAAATTAAGTCCAGAAAATTCTGAAATTTTTTGTAATAACTTTCTGTAATGTCTGGAGCATTTTGGTCACAAAAACCTAATTTTTGACGGCGGGGCCCGCCGGGGTCCCGTCAAACCCTAATTCAAAAAATGCAGGTTTGATCTAAAATCACTTGAAACTCATTATTGTGAAATCATTTTTGATTAAAACCTTTGTAAATTCATTTATTTTCGAAAATAACCGACTTAAATCGGAAATCACTTAAACCACACGATTAACCAATGACTAATATTAAAATAAAATAGTTCAAAGGTTAGGGTCTTTACATCCTCCCCCTCTTAGGAATTTTGGTTCCCCAAAATTTGCTAGAGGTTCGCGACAAAAAGATGAGGGTACTTCTTCTTGATCTCGTCCTCCACTTCCCACGTGGCTTCCTCGATCCCGTGATTCCTCCACAACACCTTCACAAGTGGGATCGCCTTACGTCGAAGTACCTTCTCCTTCCGGTCAAGAATCTGAATCGGTACCTCTTCGTAAGAAAGGTTCTCCTGGAGCTCCAATGGCTCGAAATCTAAAACATGGGTCGGATCTGGCTCATACTTCCGAAGAAGTGAGACGTGGAATACGTCATGGATGTCAGCCAATCGGGGTGGGAGTGCTACACGATAAGCTGTGGCACCAACCCTCTCCAAGACCTCAAATGGTCCAATAAAACGAGGTGATAATTTCCCCCGTTGTCCAAATCGAACCATGCCACGAGTCGGAGAGATCTTAAGGAACACATGATCGCCCACACTAAACTCCAACTCCCGCCGTCTCCTATCGGCATAACTCTTCTGACGGCTTTGAGCTGTCTGCAACCTCTCCCGAATGAGGCGTATCTTTTCCACTGACTGCTGGATAAGGTCTTGGCCAGTGAGAAGATGCTCCCCAACCTCACTCCAACACAAAGGTGAACGGCAAGGATGCCCATAAAGCGCCTCAAAGGGTGCCATTCTAATGCTTGCCTGGTAGCTATTGTTATAGGCAAACTCAACAAGCGGCAAATGTTGTTCCCAACTTCCTTTCCACTCGAGGATGCATGCACGGAGCATATCCTCAAGAGTCTGGATGGTCCTTTCGGACTGTCTATCCGTCTGAGGATGATAGGCAGAACTGAGGTGCAGCGATGTGCCCAAGGCACTCTGGAAGCTCTGCCAAAACCTCGAAGTGAAATGCGGGTCACGGTCCGAAACGATAGATACTGGAATCCCGTGCAACCGCACAATCTCCTTCATATAAAGAGCAACCAAGGCATCTAAAGGAGTAGTCATCCTGATCGCGAGGAAATGAGCGGACTTCGTAAGTCGGTCAACAATCACCCAAACCACATCATTACCACACGGCGACTGAGGCAATCCGGAGACAAAGTCCATGGTGACATGCTCCCATTTCCACTCCGAGATCGGAAGTGGTTGTAGTAAACCGCCTGGATGCCGGTGCTCTGCCTTGACTTGCTGGCACACAAGACATTTGGACACAAAAACAGCAATGTCCCTCTTCATCCCTTTCCACCGAAATGTCCTCTTCACGTCGTGATACATCTTCGTTCCCCCAGGGTGAATGGAGAACTTAGAATGATGTGCCTCCGATAGGATACGGTCTCTCAGCTCCACAGAGTTTGGCACACACCGCCGACCCTTATACACCAAACTTCCATCAGCCTTTTCTTCGAAACCCAACACTGCTTTCTCCCGAAGCTTGGCCTTAAGAGCTAGGGTCTCTTCATCACTTTTCTGAGCTTCGACCACATCATCCACCACACTAGAGCTGATAGAAAGGTTAGCAAACCAGCTCCATGTGTCCTCCAAAGTCAATTCCGGCCTTAGCTCAATGGCATCCTCATAGAGGAGCCACTCACGAACCCGCATGCAAGCAATCGTAGTGGCTGATTTTTGACTCAAAGCATCCGCCACCACGTTCGCTTTACTGGGATGATACGATATCGTGAAATCATAATCCTTCAAGAATTCTAACCATCTCCTCTGCCTCATATTAAGATCTCTCTGGGTGAATAAGTACTTCAAGCTCTTGTGATCAGTGAATACCTCAAACTTCTCACCATAAAGATGATGCTGTCAAATCTTCAAAGCAAAAACCACGGCTGCTAACTCCAAATCATGAGTGGGGTAATTCCGCTCGTGCACCTTAAGCTGTCGCGATGCATAAGCTACCACTCTACCATGCTGCATTAGCACACAACCCAAGCCGCGAAGTGAAGCATCACTGTATACTACATATTCACCACTCCCAGAAGGCAAAGTCAAAGCCGGAGCTGAAGTCAACCTCCTCTTCAACTCTTGGAAACTCTCTTCACAAGCTAAGTTCCACTCAAACTTCTCATTCTTCCTGGTCAATTTGGTCATAGGACTCGCAATGCTAGAAAAGCCCTCGATGAAACGACGGTAATACCAGGCAAGTCCCAAGAAACTGCGAACTTCCGATGGATTCTTTGGTTGTTCCCACTTCAACACGGCTTCAACTTTCGAGGGATCAACCGCCACACCGTCTCCCGATATAACATGACCCAAGAACTGCACCTTTTTGAGCCAAAATTCACACTTGTCAAACTTCGCAAAGAGCTGATGCTCCCGCAAAGTCTGCAAGACAATCCTCAAGTGCGTCTCATGCTCTTCCTCATTGGCCGAATAGATTAGGATGTCATCCACAAATATAATCACAAATCGATCAAGATACGGCCGAAAGACTTAGTTCATCAAGTCCATAAATGAGGCTGGTGCATTAGTAAGACCAAACGGCATCACTAAGAACTCATAATGACCATATCGGGTGCGGAAAGCCGTCTTTGCCACATCATCAGGACGGATCCGAAGTTGGTGATAACCCGATCTTAGATCAATCTTAGAGAAAACCTGAGCCTGCTACAACTGATCGAAAAATTAGTAAAAAATTGGAAAAATTCCAAAAATGCAGGTTTGATCTAAAATCAATTGAAACTCATTATTGTGAAATCATTTTTTATTAAAATTTTTGTAAATTCATTTATTTTCGAAAACAACCGAGTTAAATCAGAAATCACTTAAACCACACGATTAACCAATGACTAATATTAAAATAAACTGGTTCAAAGGTTAGGGTCCTTACAAGGAAAAGGGTGAATCTCTCAGTTAGGGACGTGATCAATCCATCCTAACAGTTCCACACCTTGGTTGGTAAGTATCTTTGACCAAATCACTTAGTTACCAAACTAATTTCAAGTAAATATCCTAATTGAAGACAATTATCCTAATTTATTTCCTAGACATATGGCATCCTTCATTCATATGGAAAGGGCCATGATCTCATCCCAATCACGTTCACAATCTCCAAAAAAAAAATCTAATTCTTTGCCATAACTAATTCTCCATTTAAATAGATTGTCAATTAGCTATTAATTAGGGTTTTCAAATTGAAATACTTTCCAAGGTTTAAATCTGTTGATTAACACTAATTAGGTAAGACACGTCCTCCAAAGATCCCCCAAAATCAGCCCAAGAGGTTCCCTAAAGGATTTGCCTCGAAAAACGTGAAATTAACGGCGATTGATCGGTTCGTATATGCGATCGATCGGTCCGTATACGCGATCGATCGTCTAGCGATCGATGCGATACAAAAGCGATCGATCGGTCTGACGAAAAAATTTTAAATTTTTAAATTCAATTTTAATGAGTTTTCTAGAATTCAAAATTACTCCATTTGAGCAATAAAATTCCACTTTATTAAATTTACGGTCACTACATTTCTACTCCAATTATGTTCTACGTGTAGCGCTGGGTTGATCTTTGCACATGAGGGAGAATATTAAAATATTAAATATATAATAAAAATTATTTAAGTCTTGGTTTCAAGTCCTGCAAGGAGTAATTTTTTATTTATATAATTTCCTCTCATTGATATTTAGGGGCCGTTTGGGGTGTGATTATAAGTAAATATCCAAAGTGAATTTTTGACATCCACTTTAGCATTCATATTTTTTCCATATCGAGCGTGAAACACGACTTGAGATGTTTTGCTTTTAATCACGCCCTTGAGATGTTTTGCTTTTAATCACGCCCTAAACGACCCCTTATACATATTTTTCTAATGTCATGTTGGGTTGTCCTTATTCTCTTCTCTTATTATATGCACGTGCTAAAATTTGGTAGGTGCTTACACATACGAACACACCGGTAAGTTGAATTAAATGTTAAAAATAACCCTTTCCTATTAATACGAGATTTTGGTCATGTGACTTCTTTGTGGGATTTATGGTCTAATAAAAATGGTTTTTTTTTTCAAATGTACATAGTATTTTGGAACAGAGGGAGTAGTATTTTAGTCTAGTGAATACAGTGCTTTCATGGCAAAAAATTATTACGTACACGTCATGCAGAGGAAACTCACGCTCACCACCGAAGGGCGATTATTGACACGGCATCCCGGGTTAACCGAGAGAAGTTATTAACTGCGCACAGCGCACGGGAATAGTGTGCTCATCACCAATGGGTGATGGGCACTCCCCCTGCTTGTGGGTCCCTGTGGCAATCATGACAAGGGTATACATTTCTTGATTAGAAAACGAAAGTCCAGACAAGTATTGAACGGAAGGTCGATAAGGTAGAAACAAGGACAATCCGAACCCTCCCATAATCAATAAAGAGAAGCCGGCAATGGTAAGAGAGCAGAGGACTGGAGTCGCAGAGCTGAATCAATCAGACTAATCTCATCATCACAATGGACGAGCACTTACCGGTGGACGGCAGCGACGAGGCACGGGAGCGGCACAAGCTGGCCGAGCGGGAGCGGCGCAAGTCCATGAGAGAGCTGTTCCTGACCCTCCACGCCCTCCTCCCCCACGCCGGCACCGTCCGCAAGGAGCAGTACGCCATCCTCGACGAGATCATCAAGTACATCCCCCTCGCCGCCGCCCGCCTCCGCTCACTCCAGTCCCGCCGCGATGCCCGTGCCCGCCCCCGCTCCTCCTCCTCGTCCCCCACCCTCCACGTGTCTGAGCTCCACAGCTCGGCGACCGGCGGCGACTGTGACATCCGGGTCGCGCCGGAGCCCGCCTCATCCGTGGCTGTCCGGGTGCGAGGAGACCGCGTCAACGTCTCCCTCTCGGACAGCAAGGGCAGCAGCAGCAGCAGTTCCCATGGGATTCTTCTGTCGGCCCTGTTCGACGAGCTGGATGCCCATGGTCTTGAACTAAGCCGATCCACGCATTGTCGTGATGGAAGCAAACTGCTACACCACTCTGAGAGCAAGGTTCTGCTCCGTCTTCTTCTAAGTTGATTGATGCGTACTTGTTGTATTCCTGTTTTCTTTGTGAGAGAGATGTTAAATTTAGTTCTATCTTTTTGCTTTGTAAATGATCTAGATCGCAGGTGGATTGGACCGATCTCTGACATTGCTGAAGGCAAGATTGCAAGATCTGGCCTGCAAGCTACACCGATTGAGGAAGCCGTCGACACCATCATCTCTGAAGAGAAGTTTTGATCAAATGCAGTGCTGATGTATAATTCGCCATTTTTGGTCGGAAAATTGCTACTCTCAGTGTCTCTCGACCTTTCACTACTGCGTGCAAAGATGACGAGATAAAATTTTTTGTAAAAAGTGTTCCATATGCATCTGCTTATGAGATGTCACTCCCAAATGAATTTCATTTAGTCTACTCACTTCACTAGTTCCAGTTAAAATTGACAGCAATGTCACTAATTAGGAGGTTTCTTCACCAATTATTCCTTTTTCTTTTTACGTTTCTGAAGTTAAATAGAACTCACTTCAATCTATAAATCACCAGAAATGAGTATTCGGCGTAAACAAGGACAAAACATGTTACTGAGATCCATAGGTGGGTGATTCAGACCTCTGTCACTGCTTCCCCCTGTATGTCCGAGAAATTATTAGGTACTCGGCGCAGGGGAACAGTCATGGTCCCAATGGATGATGAAGACGACTCTCCTATTTGTCATGATGGCCACAAGGGACCCATAAATTAAAAATCGTGCCTATCACCCATCGGTGATGAGCATATTGTTCCCCTACGCGCCGCGTACCTAATAATTTCTCAACCGGTCCGGTTGGAATGCTGCAATGTGACTAATTTAACATACACGTCTTCACCTATGGCAAAAATGCACATAACAGCCCCGTATAAAAAAACTTGCAGATAACAATAACAGCTTCCAAGCATATTTGCTACATTTTGAGTAATACAAATGCCTAAAGTTTATCTCGAGGGAAATATATAGCACCAATGTGTGATTTTACTAGTGTCTCAGTTGGTCCTTTATTTCCTCTTGGTAAGTAGGATTCTTTATTATTTTAAATTTGGTAAATAGGATCTCGACACCTTCGACTATGATGGACATTTATACAACCCTAACGTGCATATATGGTCTTGACTTTGGAAGCATCTTTCTCCACCTCTACGATATCCTCCATAAAGTGGAAGTTGTTGATTATAATTATGATTCAGCTATACACTTCAGCATACAGGTTTTGCCAGTTGTATGCGCTGTCGATTCTGATGATCGACGGCTCCGATTCTTGGAGGATTTCCTCGTTAACACGGCGGAGACTTGATTTTGCCGTCTCTAATTTTCCACGAGTTCACACTTGGCTAGATAATGTTAGTATTATTAGGCCACCAATACGGTCTGGACTATTTGGGGCTTAATGGACAGATGTTAGTGGCTTTCTCCCAAGTCCCTGATTACATATTACATGAGTAATGTAGGACTTGCTTCTTGAGTCCTAGTCGCTAAGGTGCAGTGATTACAGTGTCTCGTTTCCTTAGAGTTATAGTGCCAGTCTCCCAGACGAACCAACTCACATTATTAACAAATAGGATAGGATAGGATGAGAGGGAGTACTGTATATGTTTGGTGAAAGACGGAATGACATTCAAACCCATCTTGAGAACGGTATTTCTTTTTTCTGAATTTTCAATAAATTAACGAACGTGTGATTTCCATCCTTAACGTTTTTCTTTCGCACTACCTGACCTTATGGAGTACATAGAAGAATCCAAGCTTTATATCATGCTTGTGGATTCTTGTACTATATTTGCAATTTCTTCTCCCACTTATGGGATATTTTTTTTTTGGAAAAAAACTATTCTGCGTTTCAGTGCATCAGCTGTCAGATAACGTGGGCCCACGTGGGGCCCACTGATCTCACGGCTACTGCGCTCCAGGACACTGGCATATACTGTAGCGCAGGCTAGCCCTGCTCTATTTTTTTTGCCTCCATAAGGGATGTTGATTGATGTCTAAGGGGCCGTTGGAGCGTGCAAAATCAGTTGATATTATCCTAATCAGCTGAATTTTTTTCTATTTTTCTTGCCTCCACAAGGGATGTTGATTGAAGTCTAAGGGGCCATTGGGGCGTAAAAAATCAGTTGATATTCTCCTAACCAGCTGGATTTTTTTCGGCTGGATGGTGGTTATTTTTCAAACGGCCCCTAAATACCACAAGTCGATATTCTTTTGGTGCATTTTTTTCTCCTATAGGAGACTAGTCTGATTCTGCTTTTTTTTCATTGGAATCACAAATCAAAACAAGAAGTTTTTTTTGCGAGTCAACGTGAGCCAAGGTGATGTAAGCCGTCAGATTGTGATCCGACGGCACTTAGGGCACTGGGCAGTGATTGAAACCTTCCTAACCCATGTATTTTTACCCGATGCCGCCGGATCGAAATCCTGCAGCTCCCAAAGCACGTGAGTTTACCCCAAAAATAAAAGCTAGCAAGAAACACGACAAGAATGTTTGCGCCACTCAAACCCCATCGAGTACTCGACCAAAGAAAGCACAAGTTATTGCATCGAATTGGTCTGTAGCAACACCGTGGCAGATTATGTACCAATGAAAAGCCGCGTGCGCACCTCTGCCTGTCGAGCTCATAATGCCCCCCTCTTGCTCGAAGCATACGAAAGTCTGCTGAATACCAGGGCTCTCTTTGTTTTTAGCCACCAAGCTCTTTAGTGCTGCCACTGCGAACCAAAAGCCCAAATTCTTCAGGCCATTGAAAATCATATATCTAGTTGTTCGACGTCCACATTCTCATTAATTTGTACGATTCCGATCCCCGATCGCGTTTAATAGGTCCAGTTTTTTTTGTCAACTACACTAAAAATTAGTTCATTCGAAAAAAAGTGTAAAGTGACCGCAGGGAGTAAACTAAAACTAAACAAAACACACACACACACAAGTATAATGAGCAGAATGCCTTCGTAATTCTCAATCTCCTTATACTAGATGCCTCCTTTCTCCCTTTGTAAAGGCAATTACCTCCCACAAATCCAAACCTCACTATTCCGAATATATGGAACTTTTAAGTTTTTTTCTCCTTCTCTAAAAATAAAAGAGAAGTTCATGAATAGATTGTATAAAAAAGTCACATATTTGTTTAATCCTGAAGAATAAATACTACTCCTTCCGCTCTAAAATATTACGTACATTTGAGAAAAATCTCATTTTTATTTGACCATGAAGCTCACCAGTAAATCACAAGACTTCTTCTCCATGATATCCTGTCCAACTCGTATGCTCATTCAAGAGCCAAGTTCAAGTCAATCGTTCTAAGTCTCCTCCAATTTTGGAAAGAGTAAGTCACGCGATTTAGCAAAATATACACAGCATTTAGAACATTGAATATTTCTAAATGTATATAGTTTTTGGAACGGAGGGAGTAATAAAAACCCGAAGATAGAATAGAAGAATCCAGGTATATCTCTCTCTTGGTGTCTATATCATCCTTTCTCCCTCATAGTGTGCAAGAAAGGAGGAGAAGATCTGTTGATTCCATGGGATTGAATCCAGCCTTAGCAACATGGTCGGACGAGCAATCTCGTCGCGTCTCTCCAACCTTCAAATCTTTGACACCGTGGCCAGAGCCCTGCCCGTGGGTGTCGCCTTCGGTGTGTGGCGGCTTGTAGTACATGCGTCCCGTCTGCGGGCAGTGAGAGTGGAAGCGCGCGGCCGCCCTGACGCCAGCGTCCAGCATTTCCATGTATTTTCCCATCTAAAACAAATCTCCTGCTTTTCTCCCACCAACAAAATATTTTAACCCTTCTTCACCTCGTTTGAACAGAAAAACGATGGATGCACGAGGGAAGAAGGGAGACAAGCAGAGAAGATGCTAACTAAATCAGAAAACGTCCCAGACCGAAGAGTCCATATGGGCTGAAGGCTGTTCTGGTTCTGGGCAAGCTCTCCAGGAAGGAGGCGCCCTTGCTTATATAGTGCTTTGTTGGGCATTGGCAGAGGGGACAACATGCGTTTCCGCCGTCCCTGCGTCACGGCGAATCCGTTCCTACTTTTCCGAGGCTGCTCTTGCTTGTACGTAGGTAGGGTTGGCGGCTGGTTTCATAAGTTGGACCTCATCTTGTACGTATTCACCAAATTACCATGTATATAAATATATTAGTATACGGTGTAGGTACTGATTAAAGATGCTTTTGATGCACTAATTAAGCACTTAATTGGCTTAAACACTTGCAACTTGCAAGCTGATTTCTACCCTGCTGCAATCCTGTACTCATGGAGAAGGTTATTTCTGTTTTGACAATGCTACCTGCCCCTGCACACCGAGAAATTATCATGTCCAACTGGCAGTTAAACGTCAATTCGACAATGCACATGTGCCATGTGCGCCGTTGATCCCAGATGTTGAGGAGAAATTGTTGGGTACAACTGGCAAACCATGTGAGATTTATCTCCACATTACCGGAACTGTCAATCTCCCAAATCGACGGGGCACAACCCTCTCCCTCCATTTCCAGCTGGAGAGCGCAACCCCTTCGAAGTGTGCCGTCAATACTGGAGATCGACGGCTCCAATAAACGGGGAGTAAAAGTGATCTGGTGTACCTGTAATAGTGAATCGACAATTTCGAACTCCGACTTGAGGTTGCTTTGATTCACAAAAAGGGAAGGACAATCTAAAGCACCAAAATAATTGAACACTTGTTTTCAAGTATAACACGAAGTACTTTTTGTATGCCTCGAAGTGCATACATCGTTTGTATGCCAAGAACTAATAAATCAATGGAACAGATCCAACCTATTACATATTTCCTTATTACAGATTGTATATCGTAATATATCTATCTCTCGTGTTATACAACACAATAAAGAATTTCTCTTGTATCCGCGCCAATTAGCGCGCTGGGGCTGCAGACTTCGCGAGCAACGGCGCTGGGGCCTTTGTCGTTGCTCGGAGGAGGCTTGTAATACATTCTGGCCGTCTGAGGGCAGTGAGAATGGAACCGAGCGACGATCCTCACTCCTGCATCCAGCATCTCCATATACTTGCTCATCTTTCCGCTTAGCTGCTCTCTATCTAGCGATACTTGCGGCCTCCTCTCTCAAAGGATAAGCAATGAAGGAACGAAGAGGAGACAGGAGATAATTAACGGAAAATAGAAACTCTTCTGATAAATCTCAGAAGGCGTCCCAGATGCAGGAGCCCATGAGATGGGTGTGGCTTGAACTGGCTGTATGGAGGAGACGGACATTTATAGGGAGGGAACTTCTAACGCTACCTCTGCTTTCGTGGTGGTTCCCCATATTCCTGGTCTCTTCTTTCCACCCATTGCATGTGAGGAAGTCAGGAAGTGGACAAATTCAGCGTTGGTATTGCGCGTAGTTGAGAGAACATAAATTAAGGAGCACACCAACCAAAGCGTAGAATGTGAATGAATCAACCCACCAGAGATTCTACTTTTTTTCTTCTGTCCACCACCATTAAACTAATTAAGAAAAGTCACCGATTGCAGACATCAAATGTTCCTTGAGCTTGATTGGAGGCGCTTTTAGCAGTGCTTGTGGCGCCTCAAAGTTGGAATTTAGCTCACCAATAACAGTTGAAATTTTGAAGACTAGGAATTGCTTTAGGTGACCATTCCACGGCAGAGACATATTGGGTGGGGGTTACCTTTCTTGTATTCGGGGGCAAGATGCCAACTTAACCCCGTTCAACTTGCAGAAGATTGTAAATGTGGCCTTGACCTCTTCCACGTTCCTAACTAGGCTTAGCTCATAATTGGTCATCAAGCCAGTTTAAAGCCCTGAAACAAAAAAGACATTAGGAGAGTCATCTACGGGACGAATTAATTACTGTGAAATTAAAAAGGGTAGGCAAGATCATCACGACAACCTTAACTAAGTTGGGTCCGGGAAAAAAGAAAAGACTTAAAGGCAGGCTAGGAGTAGTCAGGGTTATCTGCACATGAATAATGTTTGTGCTCCACTAATTTCGTAATCATCGGCTTGCAGAGGCATTTTGTATAATGAATAAGGCTAACAAACTTGTAAGCATATGTTTTCTCCGAGTTTCAGCTAAATCCGCTGCTTAGAGTTGGTGAGGTGGCCACCTCACAACTCATGACGTCTCTGTTATAAGTTATAACAACCACGTTTTCCTTTCGTAGCCCTTACTACTAACTCCTTAATGGTGATTGTTATAAAAAAAAACTCCCTTGGAGATTGGCAGAATACGCACAAATCCCGCAAAGAACCAAACTGTGTGAGTCTCCTCCAACAGGGTCTGAGCTAAAGGTAACTTCAATTCAATTTGGTTGTTAATGATGCGGCCGTAATGAACCAAATTTACATGTGCAATTCTATTTTGCTGGGTGAAATTTAGTTCTACATAGGAACTGAGCCACAGGCTACCTGGCCTTACGAATTCTAAAAACAATGCTCCCACAAATCAACGGCACCTAAAATGCCCGTGAATTCATTGCTTCACGAAAAATGAACATAGGAGTAGCATTAAGCGGTCACTTACACACAAAGCGATTATAGATCAATGCACGTTTAACATAATAATTATGAAAGTTCTTCAAATACACTGTCAGTTAAGAAAAAGTTTATCTGACGCACGTAGGCCAATTGTGCAAGTCATCAGTCTTAACTAATGAGATGCTTTTGTTTTCATGAGTGTCACGTTGGTTCTGGATGACAAGACTAAACCACCCATCAATAAGGCTCTTAAAAATTAAGCAGATGCTGGCCTTATATCATTGAACGTATGCCAATTTATTCCTCTATCAAGTTGCCACCTTTTTTAAGCAACAGCATGATGCCGACTTCCTCATGGAGTTCTAGAATAAGTTTTTCAGGAAGTATGGAATAAGGTATTAATCCTCAAATAGATGCTTCTTCATTCGAAGCACACCACGCCTTGTACCAATGTTGGGTAAAATGAAGCAAATGACTTGTGCACGTTCATGGCCGCAAAAAGAAAGAAAATACTTAGAAAAAAATGAAATAATTTTTCTTTTTTGCTCTTTTTTATTTATTTTGGTTTTCTATTTTAGGCAATTAATATGAGACGACGGGAGTAGCACTTAACCGTTTAACACGCCACAATAGAAGCTATCTAGTATTTGGATGTTGCACTGAAAACGCAGGATACGCAAAGTTAACATGTGAAGGAAAAATGGCAAGAACAACGTTGGAATTTTGGATGAACATAAGACACATGTGTTTCAACTTTGAATGAATCCCTATGAATTCTATGGTGCATGATCGAAGTGCTCATTTGGCCGGCCTATTAAAACTTTCTGGCTGTATATTCTATTGTCTTATTCTGCATATATATTAATTTTGTCAATTTCTAGCCTTCCAATATCAATATTATTTATGTTGAACCTTTAGAATCACGATCTTGGACCTTTATTTTGGCATTTTCTCCTTTCACACTAGCTACCTACATAATAATTCTGAAACTTGAAAGGTGAAAATCAAGTAGAACTCTTATATTTTAGTGCTTTTTGAAGAAAATGCAGGTTCATGCTTGTCCGCCTCAATCAAAATCCTTGCTCCGCCCCTACGTTGAATAGATTTTAAGCACCGGAGGAAAGATATAAATCTGTCTTAAGAATATACTGTAATACTAGCCTTGACCTTTGCGTAGAGTACGTGTTCAAGGTTTTCTGTAAGTCTAAAAAAAATCACATAAGCAAAAATTAAGTTTGTAATAAAAAATCTAGTAAAACTATGAAGCAAACTACACATTTCTAACCGCGTGACATATTATGCATTCCTACAGTCCTTTCGGAACATGTATACACACCAAAGTTTCTTAAATTACTATTCAATGGGGTAGACACTTACGCTTCCCTGCTACAGAACTTTCATTCACTTGACTAAGGGGCCGTTTGGGGCTTGATTAAAAGCAAAACATCCAGGACATGTTTCAGCTGGATGTAAAAAAAAACATGAATGCTACAGTGGATATCCAAAATCTAGTCTGAATACATCATAAAGATGTTGAGCTACCACGTACTATTTATTGTGGATTTTGTGGGATTTTTTTAAATAAAATATAAAGGTCATTAGGATATCATGATGATCAGAAAGAGCATAAAAAATAAGGAATAAAAAAAAAAACGGATTAAAAATGAGAGAGACATGAACTGTTAAAGTTTGTCTTATTTTAATGGGGAATTACACGATCCAACGTGTTATAGTGTCATCGATTACACGATAGCACACTTATATAGTGTAATCGATTACACGATAGTTCACTGTATAGTGTAATCGATTACACGATAGCTCACAGTCTCGTTTAATCGATTACACGATACAGTGATAGTTCACTGCATAGTGTAATCGATTACACGATAGCTCACAGTATAGTGTAATTGATTACATTTTAGCTCACTGTATCATGTAATCGATTACACAACAGCTCATTGTATCGTGTAATCGATTCCACGATAGCCGAGCTATCGTGTGATTAATGCATGATAGCCTATCGTGTAATCCAATGCACGATAGCCTAGTTATCGTGTGTTGGAGCTCGCTATCGTGCATTGGAACTCAGCTATCGTGTAATCGATTACACGATAGCACTGGTTATCGTGTAATCGATTACATGATAACTTTTTTAATTAGACAAACTTCAACGATGCATTTCTTATTCATTTTTTATCCATTTGACCCATTTTTTTTCCATTCTTCTTTATTTTTAGTGCTCTTTCTTATAATAATGAAAAAATATCCTAAAACGGACTAAAAATGAGGGAGATATGATGGGGAGGGGGGTCCATCGGCTTAACGGTGCGGCGACAGAGGCATCGGGGCAAACACTGGGGTGACCAGTTTTGGACGACCCGAGCAGTTGCCTGGGAGGGGTGGGTACGGGTTCCATCAGCTCAACAAGGCGGCAGTGGCGAGGTGGGAGGCTCAATGAGCGGTGGCGGCAACAGGGGGGAGGGGGCTCAACGAGTGGCGGCTGGGACGGGGGGCACTGTCAAGCCCTGAATTTCAAAACCTCGAATAATGCGCAAAAGCACTAGCTCAATTAAGATTATGAGGCTGAAACACGGGACGCGACCGAATACTCAATCACACCACGTTCTCATTCCAGAATGCTTAACCAACGCCCGTTTACAAAAATCTTAAATAATAAAACTACGCTATTACAATAATTCAATTATCACAATTCATCTAACATAAATGTAATTCAGCACACAGGTTGATCAGTTCACCATGAACAAGAAATTAAAAACAATAAATAAATAAGTCCACTTCCAACATCTTTCCATCATCGAGCTCCAAACACGAACCTTGCTAGTTCCTCTCCACTTTAATTCCTGCATCGAGAGATGCATGAGTATTTAGAAAGAAATACCCAGTAGGAGCCAAGAAAAACCCACAACAGATAATAATAATAGGAATACTGTAAAAATGAGCATTAAAGACACATTTAAGAATATCAGGTAGAGTAAATGCATGGTTCACTTACCAGCTCAAAATCAATATCAAAGACCATCAGCGGTCAAGAATGAATAAACATAACTCAGCTCCAAAACGTACAGAGCGTCAGGAAGATCAATAAGAATACTGACTCCAAACATCCAGAGTGTCGGAGACAACAATTTCTACTCTTTGTTCAGTCCACTTCCCCTATGAACATCAATACCAGATCATCCTAGAGGTTCTACAGAGGAACCCGGCCATGCATCTAGGGATGCTGGCCCTATCTGTGCTTACGGGCATAATGGGCTGAGACTGCAGGCCTTCTGTAATATCATACAGTCTAAAACGCACGTGTTGCTATCATCGGCTGAACTACAGAGGTTCATAATATAATCTGAGATCACAAAGGATCTAGCAATGGCTCGTGAGCATACTATGATTCCAATCTAAGAGCATTCATCAAAACTCTTAGTGGAGAAACAGTTTACATAGAACTGAATCAATCTAGAAATATCAAGAGCTCTCTCATCTAGAGACTCAAACATCAATCTTCCAAAATCTGACTCACAGAGGAGTAAAGTAACAATCTCATTGATACAATATCAATTGACTCACATCGGAGTACTCAAGAAATACAATCTGAATTGACTCACATAGGAGTAATCAAAGAATTCTCGATGTTCAATCACAAGATGACTCAAGACTGAGACTCATCAGAAATAACTCATTAAACACCTCCACCATACATGGCTCCCATCAAGACCTTATGAATTCTAACAATACTGAGGTTTATATGTCAAAAATACAGGATGGTAGGGTCTAAGAACCTAAACCCTAACCAAGAATCTAAGAGTTCAAGTTCGACACCAAAAGATAGTACATTAGCAGAGCAATGCACCATGAGTGAATGACTCAGTCAGATATGACTCAATTTTTAGTTTTTATATGATTACTACGATTTATCAGTAGGTATATCACCTAGATTTTTATATAAGGTATAGTTTAATCACCCTAAGATATGTTCTTATCCACACAACAGCTCACTTCCCAAACTCTCCACAGTCAGCACAAAACATATTTTGGTCTGACATTTTTATGACAGGCAGCCCCATATCTCTAGTTTCTAACCCAATTTATGACATAATTTTATGAATTTTCTACATTTTGTTATAATTTTTCTATTACAGTCTGTTGGCGCATGACTAAGTTTGGCCGAGAGCATTAATTATAAACTTACTTAATCAATACGGTCTATTACTCAATTAAACACTTATTAATGCATTCAAGACTTATTACATTACTCTCTTGGGCGTTTACTAACTCCCAATTGTTCTGTAATCAATTAGTTTCATACCTACATTGTTATTCCCAAAACTGATTGTACATATTCATCCAGTTTAACTGGTAACTGTAAATAGAACGATTAATTAGGGACACATTTTCCCATAAAAATTGTTACTTTAGTAATTAATATCATATGGTATGTATTATTATACAAAATAGTTTTGTACAAACCCCATTCATTTTCAGCCTGAAACCTGCAAATGGGACAATTAATTCAGGACACGCTCAACACTGACGCATGAGACAACTAGGGTATAGTGACCTTCGAGTTCCAGTGACCCTTATACATGGGGATTAAATCTTTAGAGTTTTTTATCTTCCAGTATACAATTCATAACTCGAACTGTTTTAATTTAATTAACCCTTTTTAGCTAGTACTACTCAAAAGAGACATCTTTATTGAGACATAGATTCTGACAACCCAAGACGTACCTTGTACTCTGAAATCGACGAATACCAGTAAGGACGACTCGTAAAGATCATGACTTTAGGGTTAGAACAAAATATACTACGACCATGAGGATTACTATGAGACAATTCAGGTCAATCACAAAATCAGTCGATGCTAGAAGAGAAATTGGACAACTTTAGGCGTCCGGAACAACGTGAAGCATGAACCAATTGTGACAAGCCTCTTTGGATAGCAATAACATTATGGAATATCTCAAATTAGCCATGCATGAGAAGTGTTTAACAATTAAGATCGGGTTCAACAATCGACATGAATTACATATAAGAAGAGTATTTCATCGAATTGGATAACGCCGAAAATCATAGATCGTCGATGAGATTTCAATCACAGCATGATCATATAACATATTCATCATGAAACTTCACATATTAAGCCACGAGTTTGTGGGGAAAAAATGCACCTACCTCGCGAGACAAAAAAATCCGATTTTTTTCTTTTACGCGAGTTGTCCCTTTTGAATCACTTCTCTTGCTTTTACGATCCAAGCCCTACGGCTCGCACTACCACCACTTAAGTAACTGTAGAAGGCTGAAAGGAGGATGGACGAGGCTTCCCTTTGCTGGTTGCACGTATCTTAAAGTCTCAAAGAAAAGTGCTGGCTCTTCCTTTATAGTGATTAAATAGCTTAGGTTTAAATCCAACCCTTTTAATCTCAGCCCTTGATTTCCTTCTCATCTAAGGCCCCCACTGATCCCTGATCCTAACCTCCTCCACTTTCCAAGACGTGCTTCCCAATTCTAATTCCTAAATCAGTTAGGATTCCTACTAAATAGGACCCATGATCTCCCATTTGAATGGCATCACTGCTTCTGGCAGTTTCCCAATTCCAATGAACGCCCAATTGCCATGATCATCTCGTCCAAAATTGGTTAGTAAATCTTGGGTAACCTCTTTGTTAAACTCTAATTGACTCCTCATACTAAATGGCGTAGTCTATCCCATTTAATTAGGGGATTAAGTCAAATCAAGTAATTACTTAAAATAGAATTTGTAACTTCCTATTGAAAATCAATTCCACCATCTTCTCCCATCTCCATACGTGTCACTAATGAGTTTAGTAACTGCCAATTACCCCAATAATCACGTCCAAAATTTCCCTCCTTCAGATTCCTTAATTTTCAATTTAAAAGTCCCAATTCTAATCAAATTCAAAACCGGGTTTTTAATTCCATTTAAATCTTTTCAAACCACCAATCACAATTCATCAAATTAGAGAATTACATGCTTATCTTGCATAAGATTTTCCCATTTTAATAAATGAAAAAATTCCGGATATTACAGGCATAAACTCTTTCAGCTCAACGGGGCACTATCGGGGTGGGGGTACTCACCGGGGGGGGGGGGGGGGGGGGGGGGGGGGGCGAACTTCTGGGAGAGTTGATTTTTTTTTTCGTTGAAGAAGCGCGACGATCGATTCATCAGCCCAATTCTCACTTTGGTGAAAATCAGCCTTTCAGGGTGAAAGATGGAAAATTATCATCTTTCATCTTTCAGGGCCAGTTTTCAGCCTTTCAGCAAACAAACACCTTTCAAGCCTAAAAAGTAAAAAAGTAAAAATTTTTACCTATCACCGTCACCGACCACTTTTCTACCTTTGAGCATCCAAATACTTTTCACACTGATAGGTGAAAATTTTCACCTTTCAGGGCCAAAAAATTATTTTTTTCACTAACCAAAACCCTAGGTCGATAATGAAATGTGAAAGCTGATAGTGAAACTGATAGTGAATGGTGAAAAAATAAAATCAGGCTAAAAATAATCAAGGTGATTTGTAGGTGATTTTTCTTATTGTAGAAAACCCGTTTGGAAACCTAAAATTAATCATATTTTCAGTCTTTCACCATCAGCCTGACTCTTGATTGGTGACTTGCGCTTGAGAACTTAAAAAAAATCAGGTATGATTTGTGTTTGACAAAGTCGATGAAAAATATATGTTTTGGATAGCGGGGTGGCGGCGGCGTTGGTGGTGGGTGGTACCGACGGCTGCGACGATGGTGGTGGTGGCTGGTGGGCAGCGACCGGTGGGTCACCGGTGACGGTGGTGGTCGGCGGCGGTAGTGGGCGGTGGTCGGCAATAGTGGTGAATGGTGGTCGGCAGCGGTTGAGTGGTGGGTGGCGGTGACGACGACAGTGGGCAGTGGCTGGTGAAGGTGGTGGGCGGTAGGTGGCGACGGTGGTGGTAGTGTGCGGTGGTGGGTGGTGGTTGACGGTGGTTGAGCGATGAGTGGCGGTGGCCGACAATGGGCGGTGGTAGTAGTGGGTGGTGCCGGCCGTGGTAGTAGTGGCCGACAATGGGCGGTGGCGATGGTGGAGGTGACGGGGAAAAAAATTTCACGCTGATGCTCATTCGAATGAGAATCATCAACAAAATCACCTCTTTCAGGGGTGATTTACTGATTTTTTTCGGTTTTCACCGTCATGAGTGAAAATTGCCCAAATCAATAACCAAATACACTAATAGCTAATAGGTGAAAATATGTGATTTTTTTCAAACACCAATCGGAAGAATAAGAAGAATCTAGCAATTCGTGGAAATTCTATTTTGCTGGGTGAAATTTAGTTCTACATAGGAACTGAGCCACAGGCTACATGGCTAAATTTACACGTGCAATTTGGTTGTTATAACGTGGTCGTACTACTAAATTTCACCCAGCAAAAATAGAATTGCACATGTAATTGCCCGTGCTTAGTAAACAAACACCCTTAGGAAGAATAAGGCACTTTCAGCCTAATTTTTTTTCTTCAGATAATCAGTTTCCAAACGCACTCTTACGGGTATTTTTTTTAAAAGGGTTAATTATGGTTGTTGAAAGGACAGATCTTGGACGTTATTGCTGCATGGATTTGTTTTGGGGTAAGAAGTGCTCCATGGATTCGAATCTGGATGGACGATGGATGTTCTTTGTCGTTTATCCCCCACGCGCAAGTCACAAGTTGTTTTTCAATGTTACAAATTTGGATACAGGGTAAAAAAAATCATTATTGTACAATGGCAATGCTCAAATTCACATAGCTCGCCAGTTGAGGCTACCAACGTGCCGGACATTTATCCTCCAAACCCATCTACCGATCGACCCCCTCAATCTTGTCCTCAATCTCAGAGTAGAGCTCCCTGAGCCTGTCCAGGTTTTCGTCGGAGGTTTCCCAGTAACCCCGGCCGTTGGCCTCCAAGAAGGTCTGCACCAGCTTCCTGAACGAGTTTGGGTTGGTGTTCATCAGCCGCTTGAGCATCTCCTCGTCCTTGATGAACGTGGTGTTAGCTTCCTCGTAGACCCAGTTGTCCACTTGCCCGGACGTCGCGCTCCACCCCACCGTGTTGGTCAGCCTCTTCTCTATCTCCCTCACCCCCTCGTACCCCGACCCCAGCATCCCCTCGTACCACTTTGGGTTCAGCAGCTTCGTCCTCGCGTCCAGCCTCACCGTCTCAGCCAGCGTCCTCACCTGCGCGTTCGCCGTCGTCGTGTCGGCGATGTACGCGCTCGGCTTCTTCCCGTCCTTGCGCAGCGACTGCACCAGGTTGGTCGGGTCCGAGTCGAAGTAGTGGCTCACGTCCGTTAAGGAAATCTCCGACGAGTCCAGGTTCTGGAATGTGGCGTCCGCCGTGCTCAGGGCCATCTCGAACACCTTGCGCTTCTCGGTCATCCCCACCCCGGGCGCGTCGCAGTCGAAGGCGAACGACTTCCGGCTCAGGTACATGTCCTGCAGCTGCTTCTCGTCGTTCCACGACGAGTTTTCCACCGCCAGGTTGACGTTCGACGAGTAGGAACCGGAGGCGTTCGAGAAGACCCGGGTTGCCGCATCCCGCAACGACACGCCCAGGGCCTCGGCTTGCTCGGCTGCGTGCTTCTTCACGTAGTTCATCTCCTCCGGCTCGTCTAGCTCCGCCACCATCTTCACAGCCCGGTCTAGGAGATTCATCTGCAGCCAATTTGCTTGAATATTAGAATTTAGCAAAGATATCTAGCCGAAGCACAGTGACAATATACGCTCACCAATTGTTCGACGAAAGTTTTTACCTGATTAATGAAGAGGTCTCTGAACACTCCGGAGCAATTGACGACGACGTCGATCCTAGGACGGCCAAGCTCCTCGAGGCTGACGGGCTCGACTCGGTTGACGCGGCCAAAAGTGTCGGCGATAGGTCTAACCCCAATCATCCACAGCACCTGAGCCAGCGACTCCCCGTAAGTCTTAATGTTGTCAGTGCCCCACAATACCAGGGCTACTGTCTCTGGGTACTTCCCGCCGTTCTCCGCCTTCTGCCGCTCCAGCAGCCTGTCCACCACCACCATGGCGCTCTGCATTGCCGCCGCTGTTGGAATTGACTGGGGGTCGAGGGCGTGGATGTTTTTCCCAGTGGGCAACACCTTGGGGTTCCTAATTGGATCGCCTCCTGGACCGGGTTCCACATAGCTGCCTTCCAGCGCCTGTTTCAAGCTTCCGACTTCGTTGTCCATCACCACCAGCTTCAAACACTCTCCCAGGAATTCGAACAATCCCCGGAGCTTCTCCCTGTCGGCTCTGTAAAATTTGGTGTTGGAAAGGTATTGGATCCAAGGTTCGACCAAACCAAAACCAAGGATGGAGCTCAGCTTGTCGGCCACATCCACCACCTGGCCCTTCTTGTTGGTGGTATTCTCCACAAAGGCCGAAATGGCCCCGCGGGAAGCCTCGGTGATCTGTCGGAGTAGTTCGACATCCGCCAGGATACCCTTGTTACTGCCTCTGTACACATCTTCAATTTCCCTCCCAACTGTTGCAGCCAATATCCCAGGCAAAGAGTAGATGCCTTCCTCTGGGCGATCAAGGGCAGCGATGTTCACCAATGTCGCCACCGCCTCCATGGCAGAAGGTGGCTCCCCAATCACATGAAGCCCGCAGGGCAACAGCCGGGACTCAATCTCCATGATCTTAGAGTAGACCTTTCCAACCACGAGGTCCCGCTCATTAGCGGATAGCTCCACTCCCTCCTCTGGAAGGCCCACATCCTTGTCGAGGTTGCATTGCCTTGCAGTGCTGATAATGGAGCTCACGATCTGAGGGCCACGCCCCGTGTCCTTGAGTGACTGGTAAGACGAAATCAGCTCGCTCAATTGCTTCAGGCCCTTGTATAAGCCAGCATTCTCTGCCGGAGGGGTCAGGTAGCTGATGGTATTGGCATAGCTCCGACGCTTAGCAATGGTAGCCTCAGATGGATTATTCGCTGCATAGTAGTAGATGTTGGGAATGTTTCCGATCAGGCTGTCCGGGTAGCAAACATCACTCATCCCGACTTGCTTCCCAGGCATAAATTCTAGTGAACCGTGAGTCCCAAAGTGCAGGACCGCATCGGCTTGGAAGATCTTCTCAACGTAAGAGTAGTAGGCGGCGAAGCCATGGTGGGGACTGGCAGATTTGGAGAAGAGAAGACGCATGGGATCGCCTTCGTACCCGAATGTGGGCTGGACTCCTATGAACACATTACCATATTGCTTGCCGTAAACCAGCAGGTGTTCACCGTCCGAGTTGAGATTGCCAGGGGGTTTGCCCCAGCTTTCTTCTAGTGCAGAGGCATAGGGTGTTAAGCTCTGGTACTCTCGAACGTTCATCTTGTAGGCAACATTCAGATTGGGGCTGTTGAATTGGGCCTCCTTGTCGTGGATGACATCTTCGATGAGGTCCTCGGCTGTCTCAGGGAGGCCTTCCACGTTGTAGCCATCTTCCTTGAGGTTTTGACAACAGAAAAGATGGAAGCGAAGACATTGAGGGTAGGCAGCCGTTCCTACATTGCCCTTGTCTGGTGGGAAACTGAAAACTGTAATTGCTACCTTCTTCTCCTCCTGTGCACAAAACCAACACCGATTTCAAAAGTTTTAACATAATATACGTCAGAGTGGAGCAACACAGCAAACTGAAGGTAAGAACATATGAACAGGGAAAATCATTCTCATATTCTGCTTTCTTAAACATGTAATGTATGAGCATATGGGTAAGAATATTTTGTTGGATTGATGTAAATATCATATCAAGAAGTGCGCAAAGTGATACACTATAGGCCAATTGATGAGCTCATATTTTTATTAGATTCCCTTGATGTGAGGGTGGGCGTAGATATTGGCATTTACCGCTCATCTGAAGGCTGCCATTTTTTAACCATAAGGCTTGTGCTAGCTGGAGAAAAGCAGAGCTATTTTTTTGTTTGTGGAGCAGCTAACTTTATATACAAGAGATTCTACATTAAGAAGCAAAAACAGGCTCACCATACGACAAACATTTACTGCAAGAGAAGCTTGACTATGGTCAGTACCTTGGTTTTCCTCTTAAGTTCAGCCCATCTGACTGCTCTTGTGCATAGCTGCTCCACTCTTTTGTGAAGTGCGTGCGATTTCCCTGAACATCATGAAATAACGGTATGACAATCTAGTAAAAGACCATCCAATTGAATCATGGCATAGCTAAGTTGATGCTATAGCTGTAAAAAAAATAGCTGTGATGATATGGATGCGCATTTTATGAATTAAGATTGCAACAGTGCGACTAGTGACAATGGAAGAACAGCAGAATAGCAAAGAGGAAACAGGGCTTACCAGTTCTGCCGTCCCTGCCGGAGAAAACAATGGGCTCCATTCCACCGTCGAGCTCAGGCAGTGCAACTTGCAAAGCCACCTGAATCGGGTGCAGACCCAGAGTGCTGTTCAGCCACTCCTCTGTCGTCTGGAACACAAGGGGTAGCGCAACAATGTAAGGCACATCCAGCTTTTGCAGCGCCTCGATCGCCCGGGGATGGTCCTGCCTCGCCGGTCCGCCCACGAGGGCGAAGCCCGTCAGCGACACTACCGCATGCACGAATGGCTTCTTGGTGATGGGGTCCACCAGGTACCTCTCGACGGGGCCGGAGAAATCCAGGCCGCCGGCGAAAATGGGTATCACCTTCGCCCCTCTGGCCTCCAATTCCATGATGACGGCCACGTAATGGCTCTCGTCCCCGGTGACGATGTGGCTTCTCTGCAAAATCAAACCAATCACCGGCGCCTCCTTGCTCTTAAGCTTCTCATTGGCGTCTCGTCGGGTCCCGTACCAGTTCAGGTACTCCTTCACATCGTCATACATGCAAGGAGCAAGAGGGTGCCAGATTCCAGTATCGAGGAAGAGAACAGGGTCCGAGTACTCGATCTTAGTCCCCTTAAGCGCAGGAACGTAGGAGCCCGAGATCATCTTCACGAAGTTCTGCAGATTCTCAGGGGACCCACCAAGCCAAAATTGCAGGCTGAGGATGTAGAGCCGAGCATCTTGGGCCTTATCGCTGGGCAAATACTTGAGCACCTTGGGCAGAGTCCGAACCAGCTTCAACATGCTGTCGGCGAACCCTGCAGATTGCTTCTTCTTCTTGAAGAGCTGGAAGAATGGGCTCTTGGACTGACCCAGCTGGGACATGCTGAAAGAACCCAACTTGTTCAGTCTCATCACCTCAGGCATGGACGGGAAGACGAGAACTGCGTCCATCCTGTCCCTCTCCTTCTCCACAGCAGCCTTCACCTTCAATGCAAGCTCCTCCACAAAAATCAAGGACCCAATGAAGACATTGGCGTCTTCCAAATCTTTGCAGAAGATTTTGTAAGTGGATTCATCCCGGAGCTCCTCCACCAAGTAGCCCACCACTTCGAACTGGGCGTAGCTGGCTTCCTTGTTCAGACTGTTCACCGCGGCAGAGAGCGAAGACTGGTACTGGGCCTCCAGGACTACATTACACGATTTCACCCGGGGCAAATTTGAGTTCCTGTCGGGAATGATACGCCGAACTTCCTGAGTGGTCTGAGTGAACAATCCATTCCCAACTGCAGCACATCGCACTCTCAGACCAGCTCGGCCGGGCCTCACTTTCTTGGAGAGAAATGAGTGAAGAAACAAATGTCTCTGGGTAAGATACGAAGAGGGCTCTGTTCTGGACGTGCGTAGGGTGAATGGGGATGACATCAAAGACGCCATCTCTGTCTCTCTCTTTCCCCCCTCTGTGTTCTTCTTTGTATCTCCTCCTAACTCTTCTTTGTTTTCTCTTATTTACACTCTTGAGTGGGAACTGGGAAGTGGCAGTAGAGTAGAGGAGGAGGATGTGCTTGTGCTGTTCTCTCAATTCCTTCAGCTTCTTGGCTGGGATTCGTCTAATATTGGTGTTGGGCGTTTGTGTGGAAACGGGTGGAAGAGCGATTTAGGCCATTTGTTTTCACTTGGTGGTGGTGCAAATGCCGCGTGGCTGGGACTGGGACGTGGAGGGAGGCCCCTCACTTTGTTGAGTAAGATCTAAAAGGGATGATTTGGATAGCTTGGGGATGGAGTCTCCTGGCCTCTGATTGGCTCGTTTGGATTCCCCACCGAGCTCGTGGTGGTAGCAGTGTGGATGACGAAAGTGCAAAACAGGAAGGGAAGTATCTCCTGTTGGCTGGTGCCCGGTGGCGCTTTCACCTCCCTAGGTCTCCTGACCCTCCTGATTTTTTCTGAAGGGCTGGTGGTTCTCATGAGCAGATGATGATTTTTTCTTATGAGACTCTGCAGTGCCATGATCAGAAGAAAGAATTGAGTTCCTTACTTTCTTGTATTTGATACGGAGGGGACAATTTTTATACAGATTGTCTAGTACCCAAAAAGAAAACAAAGAGTAGTACAGATTGTCGTAGTCAGTAGTAATCAGTATATCATTTGGGACGTCTCCCTGAGGCATGAACTAATCTAGGCCATACGAAAATCAACCTGGTTCAGTGACAGCATAGGAGAAAACCGATAGTTTTACGACGGGCTTAATAGCTGCAATCGATTGGCTACAATACACAAATTTGACAACTTTGAAGGGGACTTATTCACATCAAATTGGGAATTTGGAATTTTTTAGAGATCCCGTATTTATGCCCGGCATGTGGCACAAGTTTGATCTTGCAGCCATAATACGAGTTTTCACAAGCCGTCCACGGCCAATTCGGACATCTCCTTGGGGTATATACTGTTAGAATATACAATAAATGAATAAAGACTTTCGTTTCCTAACCGCTCGAGTTTTGGTAAACTTGGTTATTTTACATGGTATCGGAGCTCCAGGACATGCAAGGTCCTGGGATTTAGTTTCGCTGGAGGCATTTATACCCTATTATGTTCCACGTGTCACGCTTTGAGGATGCTTACACGTGAGGGTAAATGTTATAATATACAATAAATGAATAAAGATTTCCGTTTCCTAACAACTCTTTGGGAAACTTGGTTATCTTACATATACTATAAATAAGACCCGATCCAGTGACGGCATTAGAGACTTTACACTTTTTGTCGACTTGCAACTATCAAATAGTGAATTTGTACAAAAGAAATGTAGATTGTGAATTCGTGATTTTTCGTGTTACCACCAGAAATTCCACCAAAGTTTGAGTCGATCTTAATCCTGGTGTCAGTGATTCCAACGGAGATGGTTCATATTCTTCAAAGCAACAAGCCAAGTAACCGATGCCTCAAATAGTCAAACATCTGAAATTCACGTTTTGTTGTTGTAGTGAACTTTACTAGACTTGTCAAAATTATTGCCAAAGAAGAAAAAACTTGTCAAAATTGATAAATAAAGTGTTGTTGTCCCACTTTGTTCATTTCAGAAACGTTACAATATTTGTCTATAAGAAATGAGGACAAGGGTGTGCAAGGTACATGTATTTTTTTTTTCTAATAAAATTTTTTTATTCAACTAAAATAGAAATTACAAACAAGGAGTCCTCATCAACTACAACCACAACAGGAGATAAAGGAACTCCAAACCCACAACTAACAATGATCAACATCTTTTCATAAAAGTAAGACAAAAATATTTAGCAGATGTTCCATAGACAGAGGCACAACGTCGAGCTCGAATCTATTGTAGAGGACCTTGAACCCAAATATTTTGGGCTATCTCTAAATGGTCAGTAGACGGATGTTGATTAACTAATAAAATATATATCTCTAAAGAAACATACAATGAAGCTATCAAGTTGTGAACTCCAGATAACAACTTCACAACTAGTAGCTCCGGAGATAATTGCCCAACCAATAGACAGCTAATGCAAATCCGGATGATTGAACGCACGCCCATAGCAACGGGATTTGGTTTCTCACCCCAAGAGCCTTGACCTAGTTGAATATCACTCAACTTGGGCACACCAAAAGAAAAAATCAACCAGTTATAACCAAAGGGAATGAGATCTGACAGCAGAAGAGTCGATCGAAGCAAAAATGCCCCAAGAGGACAACTACCAAAAGAGTCACGCTTTATCCATGAAAACTTCCATTGAACCCACCAGTACATCCGCACGAAAACCAGGGAGGAGGAGAAGTAAAGTTTCCCTCTCACCACCCTCCTAACCACCTAAAGAGACCCACAGAGAAAAACAAAAAAGGCGGAAAGGTCGTCCGCAAGCGCAGGGGCTCAACCTCTGGACAAACACCAACTGGAGCGGGCTGTGTACCAAGCACCATTGGGGAAGGGGGAGGTCGAGGCAAGAGAAACTAGGGGAGTGGGAGACTTCTGCAGTGGCTCGCTAGCCCTGATCGGAGGCTGGCCAGGGTAGGGGCAGAAGACCTGGAAGGGAAGAAAGGAAGGGAGGGGGTGTTCTACCGGAAGGGAAAAGAGGGGAGAGCTTTTCTCTCCTCCCACTCTTGTATTGGTCTTCGCTTTCCCTCGTGTGTAAGTTGCATATGAAAGCATGTCACTCTACAAATTTTTTTTGTTCATTCACATCACTTTCTATAATTAGAATAAGGGTTTGCCATATTAGCCTTGGTATCGGGCCAATACATTCAAACCTTTCTTTTATATTACCTCAGTCCAAAAAATCCTGGCCACAATTGAAAATGAGTTAAATTTATTAGCACGTAAGGCCCACAATATTTCAAACCTCCCCTTACCCCGGCACATGCATTTCAAATGCAACCAGATTTTTTTTAACTGAGACAGTATCTATGATCTTATATTTTTTTGCAACTAATGTGCCAAAAAGAGGTCCATTTTTTTGGGGGGATCTCCTAGATCATATCTGGGCTTTCTTTGGCCCATTGACAAAAGTTGAAGCTTTCAACCCTGCTTTTTTAGTTTTCTGGCAGGAAGAAGCTTTCTACTTCTGCTGGCCCAACAACAATAACATTGTCAATTTAAGCATTCTAAAGACATCAGTTAATTGGGTCTGTTTTTTTCCAGTTCGAACTTTGAGCCTTGCATGTAAGTGATTTGAACAAACTAGCAAAAAAAATGTAAGTGATTTGAACTTGCAACATGTATACAGTACTATTAAAAAACACAAAAGAGTTGTTGCAAGTTACAACATATAATACTTGGTTTGCATTGACAGTGTTGCATTGGGCCATACTTAAATCGAGCTTGTGTAGTCCCGATCCATAGACGCACTGATTGCCTTATGCCACATTTTAATTTAACCTTGGGTTGTAAGTTCTAACCCTGTTAGTTTTACGAACAAAACCTTGTCTGAGCTCCATTTACAACTAGTGAATAATTTGGAAGTTATAATTGCACTTCCAACCAGAAGGCTTTTCAACAATTTAACTTAGCCTGGCGGTAGACCATCTCACCCATCCTCGGCTCTGGACTCCTCCGCCGGAAGGTGTGCTCAAATTAAATGTTGATGGGCAGCGTTTGCGGAAGAAGGCTCTAATGGGGAGGTTGTTGCATGTGCTTGTGAGGTCCCCCAGTTCTGCATGGTGAAGAGACTGAATTGCTTGCTCTTGCCAAGGCCATTTTGTTTGCGTCGCGTATGATGTGGAGGTGAATTATCTTTGAAGGGGGATTGCCAGAAGGTCCTGGAGGTTTTCAGCGCCGGCAACGAATACCCCATCCAGACTTGATTTCATATACCATTCAGCTCGTAGAGCCGTGGATGACTCTGACGAGGTTTCATTTGCTTTTGCTCATTCTCTCGCAATGCCCTTGAATTTGCCCCTATGAGGGAGTGGTGTAATTCAACCCCAGAGTTTCTTCAAGCTGCATTGTGTACTGATGACTCTGAGGGCTCGCTGTAATGTGTTCTTTTTTTCGGTGGAATCACATTCTCTTTTACAAACAAAAACAACTTGACTTATTCTGTGGTTTCGACATGTTCCACGAGTTGATATATTATTATGAGATGCATATCAGCGCTTCTTTTTTCGATAGAGCGAATCAGCACTTCACATGACAACAATCGTATCGATCTCTTGAGGGAAAAAAATAAGCTACTTGAGCAGCCACGTTCGTCAACTTCTATACAAGAAGTTCTTTCTTTTTATATACAGTATATTAAGTTATTTATTTTTTGAGATGAGTTTACATGAGATCGTTCTCATATAAGGAGCATGAGGCCAATCTTTATTGCCGTTAGATTCTGATCGGAGGGTGGATATCAAATTAGTAGGTAGGTGAGTTTGTCACATCAAGGAGTGGGTGAGATCATTATGGGTATTTGTAGCCGTCAGATCAAGATCCAACGGCTATGATTCAAAGTGGCCTCATATAAGCAATATGAGAGCGATCTCATTTAAACTTTTCCCTTATTTTTTTATACTTCATGGTATAATAAATTTGGAATCTTGAAAATGTGCAATCTGATGATGACATACTGACACCAGGAAAGTCATTAAGGTGCGTTTCGCAGCCGAGATTTGGACGATGAATGATGTCATTTGTCTAAATCCCAAGTTTTGAAAATATGATTTTGGGTGGGATTTGATTTTGTCCCAAATGACACCCTAAATCCCATCATTTGGTTTTAACAATAAAAGGGATGACTACAAATCAGACGTTTTGACCTTGTCATTTACACAATTATATATTAAATATTAAAATATCACTCATAAAATTATATCATTTTCCAAACACTAAATTTTTAAAATACAAATCTCATTTACCGCCTCTAAATCCAAATTAAAGTTGCGCTGGATTAGCCATCAATTATCATCACTAATTAAAATTACAAGTTGGCCATCCACCTGAGATTATATAATAAGTAGGCCTTATATGCACCAATATGGTCCATTAGACTCGAGCACCCCTCATTATCACAAAAAAAATTATAAAATCATTACTTGATTTTTTTTTTATAGAATTATTACTTGATGACCACAGCACAAAATAATTGATGGCAGCACTGGGCTGCTGGACCTGACCTAAGTCGTTGAAGTGGGCCATCGAATCATTCGTGCTTGGCCCCCATTCAGGAATTTAAAAAGTGGAGCAAAGATAAGCCGAATGCCAACGGCTCTGCTACAAATCCCAAAAGGTATGTTGTCTTCCCCACTCAGTTGGCACTGTCGTTAGCAGAGCCGCATTTGTGGTCCAGATCTCTCGTCTCGTCCATCTCGGCTGCCGGCGCCGTCGCACGCTAGCGGTAGAAGAAGGTTCGAGACTGAGAGTCTCGTGAAACTGAGACGAGGGGCGGAGATGGCTGGGGCGGGGAAGATCGTGTGCGTCACTGGCGCGTCAGGCTACATTGCCTCCTGGCTGGTGAAGCTCCTCCTCCAGCGCGGCTACACCGTCAAGGCCTCTGTCCGCGATCCCAGTAAACAACACTCCGCTCCCTCCCTCTCTACCTACTTGTTTGTTTTATTGATCTCTTCATTTTTTTCAGAAAGGATTGATTTGAATTCGGGTTTTGGTTGAAATTGTTCCGATTTAATCGGAGGTGATAAGCTTTATTTATTGACATTGGTTTTTGTGGTATGGATGGTGTAGATGATCCTAGTAAGACGGATCATCTGCGTGCGCTTGAAGGGGCCGATGAGAGGCTTCACTTGTTCAAAGCAAATTTGCTGGAGGAGGGATCTTTCGATGCTCCTATTGATGGGTGTGATGGGGTCTTCCACACGGCTTCACCCTTTTATCATGCTGTTACTGATCCTCAGGTTCATTTTCCTTCGTAAACTATGAAATTTTTGGTTAGCTTTGTGAAAGATCATTTATAGACGTCATATGTGAAGCAGTGAAGGTTTCAATTTTAGGCAGAAAGTGCGATAATTTTGGTGTTCGTGTTCTGCTTATAGCAATTCTCTGTAGGAAACAGCTCAGATGTTCCCCTTGTTATCGAGTAAAGTTATGGTGAATAGTTTAGTAAGGCTTACTGGGTAAAATTTACTTGATCCTACTTGATCATGTAACAAAACGGTCGACGGTTATCCTTTTTTTCCCCTTGTAAATAATGATTTGGAAGCATAAAGGGGACTTATTTTTTTGTCTTTATTGCCAAACTTTGAGAGATATGATGTTTTCCACAATTGTTGTCAAAATTGCATTTGGGAACAAACTATTTTCGTTACAGTGATAGGAAAAGCTCCTCTACGTAGCATTAAATTATGCCCCTTTTTTTATAGAAGAGTCATGCGTACGATATTCCCCACAAAATTTGCTTGTTGGCTTCTGATTCTGCATATGTGTCAACCTTGCATCATAGAGCAATTGGTATACTTACATTAAAAGTGAGCATTATAGCATATGATTTGATTATTGGTATCAGCAGCATATTGGAACTGGAATAATAATGAACATTAAGTCAGCACTACCTATTTTTTCCTTATTTCAACAATTTGATTAGCTACAACATTTTATAGGTTTTAGGAGGTGCAGTTGTGAAATGAGCATCTTAAGGGCGTTGGAATCAGTTTGATCATCCAACTTGAAGTTAACTGAATTTTATTCCACAAGTTAATAGTATTTTCCTCAGTTTTTTCGAGTTGCACATGGTTTTCATGAGCTATACACTGTCGAGCATTCATTTTTAAGTATCAAACTTTCATATGTGCATTTTGATTAATTTTTCAGGCAGAATTAATTGATCCAGCACTCAAGGGAACTCTCAATGTTCTTAGTTCATGTGCCAAAGCTTCTACAGTTAAAAGGGTGGTTCTAACATCATCCATTGCAGCAGTATCTTATACGGGACAACCACGAACATCGGACGTGGTTGTTGATGAGACTTGGTTCAGTAACCCTGAGTTTTTAACATCAATAAAGGTATGGACTGATGCCATTAGTTTTCATTACGTTGTTGGCAAAATGTTGAGAGTATATGTAGATGCTTCTTCATACTTTAAAGGAAATAACTTTTTGGTCCTTCTGAAAATATTGTTTTTAACTTGGGTTTATTTTGTCATAGACTCCTAAGATATTTGATGGTTCTTGGTACTTTTTGTTTGCATTGTTGCCAAGAGCTGCAAGAATTCTTAGAGGGTGTTGTTAGTTGGCTTAGAGCTGCCATGTCATTCCCCCCTTTTTTGCGACATAAAGTTTATGAATGTTTGCTGTTCCAATACTATGAACAGTCTGGTTGAATCTCTCGAGTACTAGATGTTAGTTTTTTCCTTGCATTTTATCTTAGTAAATGATTTTTTTAATTTTAAAACTAGATTATGTTGGTTTAATTGGAAATACATGTTATCATCTTTTATCTATATATCTATGCGAAATTAAGTTTTCACTTTTGGATTATTTGATATTTGTGGCATTTTCGGTTCAAATAGTTATATGCAAGAAATTATTTTTTTCACACATTTGCTAAGTGGATTCTGTTTTCACACTTTAATATGGTTAATATTTTCTGTATTTCGAAACCAGATTGTGTTGCTTCAATTGGAAATGCACATTATGTTTTAGCTCTATGAAGACTGAAAATTTCAGTTTTGTGGCATTTGGTATTCTTGTATTTGTTTCCAAATAATCATTATGCATCAAGCTATTTTCCATCTGTTATATGCATACTTCTTCTCTATCAGAAGTTAATTGTGCAATGTTTTTAGTCTTTCTCAATATGTTGATGGGAAGATATAGATATCCAATATATATAAACACTAAAATATGGAACATAAAGTGTTCTCCATGTGACAATTTGGAATTTTGGGGGTCTGAATCCTTGCTTGGAAAAGGGAACACATTTATGTACTTCTCTGTCATACTAAACATTTTATGTATGACCGCAGGGTTGGTATATGCTGTCAAAGACTTTGGCTGAAGAGGCTGCTTGGAAGTTTGCAAAAGAAAAGGGTCTTGACATGGTTACAGTGAATCCAGCAATGGTGATTGGTCCACTTCTACAGCCAACACTCAATACAAGTGCCGAAGCAATATTGAAACTAATAAACGGTAAACTTAATAATTCCTTATTAGGCAACGATCCTGTATCTGTTCCTTAATTAATGTCTGTAGGTGGTGCTATCTTTTTTTACTCTTTCACAGTTCATGTTTAACATCTTTATTTAAAAATGTCTTCTTCCTTGTGAGACTTTTCGCTTCATTTAGGTTTAATTCTCATTTCTACAGGTTGGTAACAAGGCATTGAAAGAATTTAGCAAATTAATTTTATGTTAGACATTTTTTATGTGGAGTCCAACCTTGACTTATCCTGTATTCCAGCTCCCATTAGGAGCTCAAGTTGTAGTGTATGCAAGATGACCAAGTTTCCCAGAAGCTCGAGCTGTGAGGAAACGGAAATCTTTATTAATTTATTGTATAATTTAACATCCTCCATCACGTGCAAACGTCCACAAAGCGCGGCACGTGGAACATAATTGGGATATAAACGCCTCCAGCGAGACTAGAACCCAGGACCTTCCATAGCCTGGAGCTCTGACACCATGAAAGATAACCAAGTTTCCCAAAAGCTCGAGTTGTTAGGAAAGGGAAATCTTTATTCATTTATTGTATATTCTAACTGTGTAGATGATAGCAATAGCGTTAATTAAAAATGTCGCATGGCTGCAGCAACATTTAAGTGAGGATGCCTGGAAGTTTTCTTTATTAGCATAATATCTTCTTAATTTTGCATATTTTTTGAACTAAAATACTTAATACCAGTATTTTCTTTTACACATATTGTAAATATCCGAGTTTTCGTTATATATCATTTTTTTAATATTTATGTTGTTTTTGTGGAAACTTTTTAATGACATTAGCAGGATAATGAATGGCTTAAATGCAGGATCTCCCACATTTCCAAATGCATCATTTGGATGGGTTCATGTAAAAGATGTTGCAAACGTGCATATTCTGGCGTTTGAGGTTCCTTCAGCAAGTGGTAGATACTTAGCAGTGGAAAGAGTTGTTCATTATTCAGAAATTGTGAAGATATTAAGAGAACTTTACCCTAATTTGGCTCTTCCTGAGAAGTAAGTCAAATTTATTCTATATTACCGGTGTCAGCTTGGACCTTGAATTTGCACTTTCTCATGTTAGCCTGTTTTGAGGCTTGTGTGGCCTGATTAGATTGAGAGGAATAGCTTTTCCAAATAACAACCCCTGCCACCATAAGGTCTTTAAATGGAACTTTGACAGCTCTAATTTTGAGCCTATTATTATGTGGATGCGGGCTAATTTGTTCTCTAATTTCTCTTCAGACTACTAGTCTGCCAAGTTCTCATTATTTCTTTATCTGCAGTTGTGGATAGGTTCTAAGAATGTTTTCCTTTTAATTTTTTTTGGATAGGTGTGCGGATGACAATCCATATGTACCTATCCATCAAATTAGCACGGAAAGGACCAAATGCTTGGGTGTGGAGTTCACTCCTCTGGACGTGAGCCTGAAGGAAACAGTTGAAAGTTTGAAGGAGAAGAACTTTGTCAGTTTCTAGTTACTACATTTGCGTTCTGCAGACTTCTAATAAGTATTCAGTGCTATTATGCTTTTGCAATGGACTGTATGATATAGTAGGCGGATCAATATGTTCATATGGTAGATGAAAGTAGTAGAACGGTAACACTGCTCTGGCACAAGAAGGCATGTTTGAGTACTGAGCGTATATTTTAGCACAAGCATGCTCATCATCATTGTCACCCTTGATCGTTAGTTAAGAATGCTTTTCAGGTATGAATTACAGCGACTCAAGTGCCCAACTAATGGTAGCCATACACAAAAGTGTGCAATTCCACTCAATTAGTGGAGACTATTTTATGTTACTATAGTATTCAGCTATCTTCGGAATTTTACAGGTCTTTATCCTACTTTTCTTTTTGATAATATCTACAAATTACCCTTGCTTGCTGAAACAAATCTGCACGTTCAGGCAACAACGTATAATGATCTAGTTCTGCATAATTTGCAAGGTTGCAAGGTATGATCGCCATCATATCCTACTTTGGCGAGTGAGCATCAGCTCCTCTACAAGGTATTTTATCACTATCATTAACATTTTGGAAAAGGCAAAGTACTTCAAAATGTTAATGATAATGATTGTTATTTACGGCACTATAATATTAATGATGATGATTAGTATTTTATTATTTCTGTATCATATCTGGCACTAATAGAAAATTATTCTAACCTATAATATGGGAAAAAAATGCATTAACCGGGAACCTGGCCCAGGTGGGGCCCGCATGTCTGATTGGTTCTGATCTATGGGCCCTGCCACTAAAGCCCGGGCGTTCGCCTGCCCAGGCTATTGATGTATAGCATAACTCTATGTACTGGTATAATGGTTTTCCGTAACAATGGCTAGAGGAGGATGGCCCCCGTAAGTCAAGCACTGCTTGGAGTTAGGTTCAGCAGAAGTCTACTTGGGCTATTCAATCCTGACGTGTAGAAATACACTATACTGTGATATAAAGTAGAAATGCATTATATTCAGAGCTTCGTGGTCGCGGCTTATTGTAAGTTTTTGGACTTCGAAAGGGACTGACGATATTGCCAAGGATCCCAAGCACACATAATGACTTTAGGTATATGTCCAATGAAGCTTGTATGCATTTGAATGAAGACGGGTTCGTCATTACTTGGTTGGCTTTTCTTCTTCACCACAAAAAAACAGAAGAGGGGAAACAAATCTGTTTTCCTGGTATGGGCCTTGGAATTTAAAAAATTTAACTCATTTTCACAGCCTTCTTTGGACGGAGTGAAGATGCTAGTTAATTGGAATTTAAAAAATTTAACTCATTTTCACAGCCTTCTTTGGACGGAGTGAAGATGCTAGTTAATTGGGTCCAAGCTGGACCTGGTTCTGGTTGTTTTTCCATGTTGGTCTGGCCAGGTCTTTGGATTTTATAAACCTGGTCTTGGCCCGACTGGTGGGACCGCTGGACCGGTGACATGTCCAAATCGGGTCAACTGGATCCGACCAAAAACAAGGAAGAACACTGTGGAAGGAAGAAGATCGGACCAGGTCTTTGGATCTTTTAGACAATTAGACATACCCGACTGCCAGGATCACCAGACCAGTGATAAGTTGAGGTCGGGTCAGTCGGGTTATGGGAGGAGGAAGAGGCAACAATGCAGAGGAGGGAGGCAAGAGCGGAAAAAATGAAGGGAAGGAAAGATCAGGATGACGGTCCAAGGGAACCGGATATGCTGGTGAAGCTTCACCAGCGAGGCCATTGGTGAAGTTTTACCGGCTGTCGATCATATGGAATTGACGGTGCACACAGACATAATGTGTGCTCGGTCAAAAACGCGTCTTTTGGCCGGCATCATTAATTCCGTATGATCGACGGCTGGTGAGTAGGTGAAGCTTCACCAGCAGATCTGGACTCGTCGGGCAGGTGGATTTTTCTTGTTATTGGTTAACAATGCAACACACACACAATGCTGCAGGGAAAGATAGTCTCAACTCTCAACACACCACTTGCTGAATGGGTTCAACAGCCTGACAACGTCAGCGCTCTATGCTAAGGTGATAGGGAGCCATCCATCTAGGACCATACAACTGATCAACGGCTCTTTGGCACCTTAGAGTAGTGTGCCAGGGACACTCAATAATTTCTCCTGCTAAAATTCTAAGTGCCGGTTCTACTAGATGGGAGTTTCCGGGTCCATAGGATCCCCACTAGAAGGGGGCGAATACTGGTTTTAAGTTTTTTTTTCCTTAGCTCATTGTAAAAAAAAAACTCTTTGCTCATCAGACTATGATGGCGTCCACAATAACAATAACGAGAAGTAGAACACAAAGCGTCAGCATGAATTACAGAAACTCCTCAGATGGCAAACATCAGGAACAGTTATAGAAAGCAAAATTTGCAAAATGATCTGCCGCTTGATTAGCTTACCCATAAACATGTTGAAACTAGATCGTCGGAAAGCAAGACAAAAATGTCTAATTATGGACTTAATTAAGTTGTGCACTTCTTTTTTTGAAATAAAAAAATAATGTAAGTTGTGCATGCACTCGGCTAGTGAGCAGAGTTACGTTGCGGCAGGGAGTAGCGAAACGTAGATTTTCAATGCACATGCTCCAGTTGCGTTGACATCAATCACATAAACTGTTCAATTAACTCATTGGTCCACATTAGTCCTCAGTACTGACCGGAGAGATTGGGACAGAAATGGAGATCAGATCAATCTCAACTTGATTGGTAGACTCCGCCGTCTTGCCTCAAATTGAGTTTAGAACTGGTCCATAGTCGATCGATTATTGACGAAACTCACTCCCACGTTTGAGCCAAGTCTCTCCACAATCTGCCCTAAGCGTTCATTTTGTCATTGTCATAAGGTCTCTGGCCTCCCCTAATTAAAGACCTCTCCCTTTCGATATATGCCATTTTCTTCCTCTTCAATGCACGCCTCTGCATTAATCACCTTCCAGTGATTCTAGTCCCATTCTTATCATTACATGTCCCTATACTATCAAGTGGAAATAGAGCTATCAGCTATATCATATCTGAATTCAGTCATTCGAAGATATTAGGTGATGCAAAGAAGATGTTGCGGTGGAGGAACGATTGGAATCTCAATGTAGAAAAAAAAGACCAAAACCATGTACATGCTCCTGGACAATCTTCTTCTATCTAAACTCTTGAAAGTCATAAACAAGGGATGGATGAATTGAAAGCAAGTGGAAAGTGCACTTGATTGCATACAAGCTTAACCAACTTGTCGCCGCAAAACAGGTATTGGATAACATCGTGACAAGCTTTTCCTTTCGATCCCTGCGACTTGTGAGGGGAAAAACAGAAGAGTGGAGGCCATTGGGATAAACCAAGTGGAATCTGACGACGAAGCTTGCCCAATGTCAAAGCATGGATGATGATAGGCTGCGAGGTCAGCCCGAGCGTGCGAGTGAGCTGTGAGGAGGCTGAAATAAATAGTTTTGATGTCAACATGTTTTTATGATGCTGACGATTAAGCTTTCTTTTTGTATACAGGTGTCCTGCTTGGTGCACAATTTCAATGGAAAGATGAAGATGAATTGATAATGGGCTACCGGGTTAGCTTGAGAGTGTGGATGAGGACTGAGGAGAGTTCAAATCAGTAGCTTTGATCAAGATCTTTTTGTGGCACTCATCAGGCTTTCCTTTGTGTAATAGTAGTATTATGCTTGGAGTTGCATGTAGTAGAAAAACGACAGAGGAGGAAAATCAGATGTGGAATTCCCCATAGGATGATAGCAGCTGGCATGTCGTCGTAGTAAAGTGAAACATAGAGGAGACAAGGGTTACAGACATGTAGGGGAAACGGGGGTGAAGTGAAAAAGGTTTTATCGGACCATCACTGTCAGTTCCATGTCCACCACTGCTAGTACTCCGCACCATGCTGCCATGAATGCTAAAACGAAAATCATTAACTGATTCTCATTAAGTACCCGGAAAAAACATTGGCAAATACAAAGTTCTAGAACCGAGATGAAAAATGTGATGAGGAGCTTTTTTTTTGGATGAGCTTTGTGTTGAGGAGCTAATGTTGAAAAATGAAACCTCTATTGTCTTTGTGAGGCATGTAGACTATAATAATTCATACTCCTTAAAGTTGTTGGTATATTAATTAAATGAACATTTTTTTTGTTGTCTATGAGTAAAAATCACGGATCTCTCAAGTCCGGCAGTTCGCCCTTGAAGGATTTTTGCTCCCGCCTCCTTGATATACCTAATACCTGATCATGGGTTTTACCTCATCTGATACTACTTAATTACATTCCATATGACTAGTGTTTTATTTAGTCACTGGTCCCATTACTATTTGTAAAAATCTTTCAGTATCAATCAGATAACGACCACCCTTCTTTCAAGATAATATTATTATTTACTTCTAACATAGAGATGACTTTTTTTCTTGGGATAATAGAGAGAAGACTTATGTGCACTGAAAAGGGAAATAGTCTAAACTTTATCTATAGCTGAAGAAGACCATAACAAAAGTTCTATAGTTGACGAAAAAAGCGCATGACTATATTTATAATTTTATCTTTTATGCATATATAAACTTCTATGTCATGGTTGATTTGGCAAGTATTGACCCATATTCAATAAAATCTTAGTATCAGGTTGAGTTCAGTTGTGTTCACCTGGAACACCAGTAGAAGTTGTATCTCCTTACACCTAAGCACGGTCTTAGAAGTTATAATAAGAGGGCTACAACATGGCACGCACGAGGACACATTTGGTGGAAGCCCACGTCCCTGGTCACTCGGTCATGCCTATTTTATCTTCACCTAAAATACAAAATTTCTCCAGAAAAAAATATTAACATGACTTCCCAGTACTCCCTCCGTCCCATATTAATAACTCTTTTTGGTACCTCATTTGGGCTTAGTTCTAAATGTTCCTAGCAATGATAGGGCTTCAGTAAAAATCATTCTTTCCCAATGCAACTACTAACCTGGGACAAAGGGAGTATTAATTTGTGAACTAGTTCAATGGAACAAGAAAACAGTTTGCATCCTTCAACTGTTTTGAGTCGGACGAAGTCAGCTTTCTGTCTCGTGTTTCTTCCTGGAACTCAGGGGTCCCATACACAAGGCGGCAGCAACACAAACCCGAAAAGCTGGGTTGGGCGGGGCCCGCACGCCCTTTCCCTCCAGATTGGTAGATATTGCCACCGCTTTCCCGTGTGCTTTAAATAGACAGAAGCCGGGGCTGCAACCTCTCCCCGCCTGCCAAATGGTGGGACTCCAAGACGATGTAGGCGACGGAACCGGAGCCTCGACCTCGCCGGGCCAACGCCCACTCCCAACCCACACGCACATTCCGTTTGTCCACACAAACACCTTTGTTCCCAACGCCCAGCAGACCACACCACACAATGGCACCACCTGGCTGCAGCGTCAGCGGAGAGGCGGCGGCGGGGGAGGCGTTGCCGGCCGAGCTCTAGTTGGTGGTGGTGGTGGAGGAGGAGGTGCGACGGGCCCGAGGAGGCTGCTGAGGAGGATGTACAAGGAGCTTGGGGCAAAGGCCTGGGAGTCGACGGTGCGGCGAACGCAGGCAGCGGCGAGGAAGCGGGGCTCCGGCATCTTCTCGTCCATGTCGGTGGCCCACGCGGAGGATGACGAGGGGGTTGGTGGCGGAGTTGGGGAGACGACGACGACGTACCACGCGGAGAAGCTGCTGCCGAACGGGGACTTCTACACGGGAGAGTGGGCCGGGGAGGTGCCGCACGGGGTGGGCAAGTACCTGTGGACGGACGGCTGTATGTACGAGGGGGAATGGGCTCATGGCAAGACGACGGGGCGGGGGAAGTTCTCCTGGCCATCGGGCGCCACCTACGAGGGCGATTTCAAGACCGGTTACATGGACGGCTACGGGACCTACACAGGCTCCAGCGGGGACACCTACCGGGGCCACTGGGTCATGAACCTGAAGCATGGCCAGGGCAAGAAGAGCTACTACAATGGGGACCATTACCAGGGGGAGTGGCGCTACGGGGTCCAGGACGGCTACGGCAAGTACGTTTGGAAGAACGGGAACGAGTACGAGGGGGAGTGGCGCAGCGGTGCCATCTCCGGCAAGGGCTCCCTTTTGTGGGCTAATGGAAACCGGTACGTGGGCTGCTGGGAGGATGGGCTGCCCAGGGGGGACGGCAGGTTTCTCTGGGCCGACGGGAGCTTCTACGTGGGCGTGTGGAGCAAGGATCCCAGAGAGCAGACGGGGACCTACTACACCAGCGGCGCCGCTTCTCCGGCCGGGAACCCCGAGTGGAACCCACAGCAGGTGTATTTGGTGGATTTGAGGGATTGCAAAATCTGCCCAGGGGAGAATGTTTCCATTTTGCCTTCGCAGAAGACGCTCAGCTGGGAGAAGGCGTGGCGGAGCCGGACACCGCCGAGGAAGAGCTCCGGGGGATACGAGAGGGGGGCGCTCTGGGACGGGGAGGGAGAAGGGGTATTGGATAGGGACGATGACCCGTGCACGGCTCGGCCGTTTAGCCCCATAGACTTGACAAAGGAGAGGAAGAGGCAGGGAAAGACCATCTCCAAGGGCCACAAGAACTATGAGCTCATGCTCAATTTGCAGCTCGGAATCCGGTAATTAGCTGCTTTGGACGTTTTTTCATTGAATCATGTACGATTTTTCATATTTCATACTGGTTAAGTTGCCAAGTTGTTTATACTACTGTTTGATGGCGATTGTTAGTTTCCTGTTAGCCTTGTCTACAAAAACACAAAAATTATATTGCTTCTTGTTGTCATCGTGAAATCCAATTGTTAGCCACTATGATGTGTTGAGGAATGTTTTCGCCGACGGGAGACTATTAAACTCCAAAAATTATATTAACAAATCTCCTCTTAATATAGAGGTGGAAAATGATTGCAGTTTAATAGACTCATGCACATCTATTGTTTTTCCGCTTAATCAAATCCAATGCCATTTGTTTATGAACAACCTGCCCTTTTCGCTAGTCTCTTTCTTGTTGTTTCATAATCTGATCGACAAAAGTGTGTATGTCCATGTGGATTATTTAATTTTTAAGATATGTGATATATGATTTTTATTTTTGGTTGCTTATTATGAAGAAGGTTGTAATGGGTGCAGGCATTCTGTTGGGAAACAGGCTCCAACCACATCCCTTGACCTCAAAGCCTCAGCCTTCGATCCAAAAGAGAAGGTATGGACCAGATTCCCCCCAGAGGGAAGCAAGCACACTCCACCCCACCAGTCATGTGATTTCAGATGGAAAGATTATTGTCCAGTCGTCTTCAGGTCAACTACCTTTCTCAATTAAAACTTGTTCATTCAAATGTCTACTTGTTTTGTGTTGATGATCTAACTCTTGCAATTATAATTCTCAACCAGAACTCTCCGCAAGCTGTTCAAGGTTGATCCAGCTGATTACATGATATCGATATGCGGCAATGATGCACTTCGGGAGCTCTCATCTCCTGGCAAGAGTGGAAGCTTCTTCTACTTGACTAATGACGACAAGTACATGATAAAGACAATGAAGAAGTCGGAAGTGAAAGTAATAAACTCTGTTTCTTGCTTCTGAATTTCTCCATGTTAATTTTTTGAGTCTCATGTTTGTTATTCACGAATCTCATGCCATGCCACAGGTCCTCCTGAGGATGCTTCCAGCCTACTACAACCATGTTCGAGCCTTTGAGAACACCTTAGTGACCAAATTTTTTGGCTTGCACTGTGTCAAACTAACAGGCGCTACACAGAAAAAGGCAAGTTCGTGGACATCAATCAAAGATGTTTCTTTAAGAAATTTTTCATATTCCACTGCTCATCACTGCTAGCCGGTTTGGTGACTCAGGTTCGGTTTGTCATCATGGGCAATTTGTTCTGCTCCAAATACCCCATTCACCGGCGATTTGATCTGAAAGGTTCTTCCCATGGTCGTATAACCGACAAGCCAGCTGCAGAGATTGATGAGAACACGACACTTAAAGACCTTGATCTTAATTTCATATTTCGGTTGGACAAGTGTTGGTTCCAAGAGATGCTTAGGTACTGCTGTTTCCAAGTCTCTACAAATCTGCTTCAGTATCATGACAAACAAAAAAGTGATGCATACAAAGAAATGAAATTTTTTTTTTGCAGGCAAGTGGATCGAGACTGTGAATTTCTTGAACAAGAGAGAATTATGGATTACAGTCTTTTGGTAGGACTACATTTTAGAGACACGTGCTTCACTACAGACTTGGGCGAGGCTATGACCCCAGGCGACAGAACTCCTAGGGGTGATCACTCATTGCTCTCAACCAACGCCTCTCATTAATAATCTTTGGTTAACTATATACTGTCAATTCATGCAGGTGGTCCTGATTCCGATGGTGGCGATACCACTCCTCGTCTCCCTCGAGCAGACATGGATCAGCTTCTTAACGACCCCAGCCGGTACAGTTCAATGACTATGCTTCTTTTTTAAGAAAAAAACTACATGAGAAAGATATGTTATAATTGGATGAAAATTTAAGTTTCATGGGATTATTGCATTCACATAATTGTTGATGCTACTGTCTCTTTAAAATCTGAAAATAATGTTGCCTTTTAGATTTTCTGGGTGCAAAAATGTTAGTCCTATTTGCATTTGTGAAGGATTGAAATTCAGGAACATTGAGGTCCATAATACTGATGAAGTTGTAATGTCATCTGATTGCTGCAGGTGGGAAACTATCAGGCTTGGCATGAACATGCCGGCAAGAGTCGAACTGACAGTAAGAAGGTACGACGGTGGTGAACCGCAGCTAATTGGGGACCCTACCGGGCAATTCTATGATGTGGTCCTGTACTTTGGTATAATAGATATACTCCAAGACTACGATATAAGCAAGAAGCTTGAGCATGCATACAAGTCCATCCAGTATGACCCTACATCGATATCTGCTGTTGATCCCAGGCAGTATTCCAAACGATTCCGTGATTTCATTTTTAGAGCTTTCACGGAAGATACCAACAGTACAGGATTCTAAACACAAAAAAAAAGGAATATACATCTGTTTTCGCATTAGGGACTTCACATTCCTTGTAGGATTAAGGTGGAGGTTTCAGCAATCCGCCTTGGGTTCCCGATGTCTCCATGTATAGCATTCAAAAGGCCTGTGAGATAGCATTTGGAGGATTTGATTGTGGCTGCTGAATAGCATGCCAACCATTCAGCACATCCATTCTCTCTCAGTCAGTTCAATAGCTATAGAAATTTTTATGTTGTAATTTAATGTAATGATAATATGATGTTTCTTTCTTATAGAGATGAGGTTAGGCAATTCAAACTGTAAAGAAATTTACCCGTGGGTAAATTATATGAGCAATTAATTCTTTGTATCCAATTCTTTCTGCCCAAGACTAACAAGAACCCGGGGATCTGAAGTTTCAAAATAAAGAAAATGTACAGAGAAATGTAACGTTGTTGATTTTTCTTAATGCAACAGTGATAATGTAGTTGTTTTATTTTATATCCTCAAAATCCACTGGGGCCAATTGACCCCAAGTGCCATAGCGTAGCTCCCACTGATGCCAACAATTCAGCAACTGTTCTCTTTTAGTCAGTTGAGTAGCTATAGAAACTTTCATATTGCAACTTAATGTAATGTTGATATGTTGTTTCTTTCTCATAGTGATGAGGTTATGCTATTCGAATGAAAAAGAAATTTGCCCGAGGGATACAAGCATTTGATTTTTTGAATGCATTTCTTTATGCCCAAGACCAACAAGGCCCCTGGGATTTCTGAAGTTCCAAAACAAAAATGACAGAGAAATTGAAGATTGATCGATTGCTTTTGTGTCACCGTGTTAGTATCATTGGTTATATGCTGCCCAGGCCTCTAAATGTTTGTCCCCGGAAGCACCCACTCTGTAGAGACACGAGTCCACTGATCCTGCACGCACTCGGTTCGTGGCGGTGGCGGTCAGTCGGTTCGCCATCTCCTCGCATCGCATCTTCCTTCTTCTCCAGAGTCCATCCCACACCAGCAAAGGAGGGGCACCTTCCCCTCCCAACCCCCCCTTTTTCTTCTCGTCTTTCCCCTGCTCCTGCTGCTGCAGCCCTCTTAGCTTCTCTTGATGGACGCACAAACCAGCCTCGTCCCCTTCTCTCTCTCCGATCAGGACAAGGTTTTCCTTTTTCTATTTTTTTCAATGTTTTTTGTTAAATTAGAGTAATTTTCCAGTTTTGACGAAGAATATGGAACGTTATTGCAATGAATTGTCTCACACAGCTGTTTTGTTTCTAAAGTAATGATCTTTGTGGTTTGGAATTTGTGTAGGTTTCTGCTGTGGAGAAGAGGATCGAGTGCCTGGGAACGTGCGATGACAACCACGGCGTCTGTGCCATCTGTTTAGACAAGATCCCTCTTCAGGAAACCGCACTTGTAAAATGTTGCGAGCACGCTTACTGGTTTGTCTTGGACAACTCTTTTTTGTTATTCTCTTTGCCGTTTTAGCAAAAGGGGATCTCCCATTTACAATCTATGTTGTGATGGTATCAATTCCTCTCTGCTCTTTGCACTTGCTATTAGTACTCTTGGCTTCTTTAGATGAATAAGATTTTTTGTTTCCTTCTAGCATTTCTCCCTTGGGACTGTTTGCATTTGTTAAGTTGTTGGCTTTGGTCGTTTTACAACATTCCTGAAGTTGCTTAGTGAATAGGTGGTCGTATAATGAGTTGTGTGGTGCCTTCTTCCGTGGTGTGTGTATCCATAAAGTAATTTGATGGATCAAACGTTTTTTGGGTTGCCCATTCATTTGACCAGGAGTAGATGCAAAATGTACACATGTTAGGAAGGAGTAGATGCAAAATGTACACTCTAAAAGTCAAGTTTATAATCTCTTCTTTAGTGTGTGTATTCTGAAAGTAATCTGATAGATCACATTTTTTGGGTACTCATCAACTTGATCATATGTATATACAGATTTCATTCTGATCAAATGCGACTTAGTAAGAGAAAATTATCACTTACTTTATGAAGTTAGTTTTTCCAGGAAATGTATTAGCTTGGTGAACTCCATGTACACTAGAAGTCTGAGTCCAAAAATTGTTGTTAGAAGTGGGTGTTAGTTATAACCCATAATTTGGTATTAAAGAGAGAGAACTAACCCATGTTTAAAACCCACTTACTATGAGATGAATGAGTGAATTGGGTGAAGGATGAATAGTCCCACATCCACACCAAGGATGGGTTGTGGATGGTATATAAGGTCCAAGGTTGGCCTTATAAGTTAGGCCCAAGGGCCACCCCACTTTTGTGGGGGAGAGAGATGTTGGACCCATGCACCTAGGTGGGCTAACCCACACGCGCGCTGCCGCCGTCCGGCTCGGTTCGGTTCGGTTCGGTTCGCGCGGCCGGGCCGGGTTGGGTTGGGTCAACAAGAAAATATTATTTTGGGACAAATTAAATGGTTTGGTTTTCTAATTTATTTTGGTTCAACCAAAACGGGTCCGTTTTATTATGACCGTTAACGGACGGACGCGTCCGTTTAACGGGAAAAGGTTTCAACGGGCTTTAACGGGAAACGATGTCTTTTCAACGGGATTTCTATAAAGCTTATAAAAACGGGATTTTTTCAGAACGGATTTTTCCAGCATCTTCTTCCTCCTCTTCTCATTCTGTGAAAGCATTACATATTTGTGGTTCGCTGCGCGTGCTGTTTGGAGTGCTCCTACAGTACGTGGTTGATCGTCTTATCTTGGGAGGCAGACGCCCAAGAGTCCTAAGCACCATAGGGAGGGCGGATTCTGTCTTAAGATTGTTATTAAAATTACTTAACTGCTACTGTATTAATGATGATAAATCTGTAGAAGAGTTTATGATCGAATCAAGCGAAACACTTTGTCCTTAAGACAGAATTCGCCCTCCCTATGGTGCTTAGGACTCTTGGGCGTCTGCCTCCCAGGATAAGACGATCAACCACGTACTGTAGGAGCACTCCAAACAGCACGCGCAGCGAACCACAAATGTGTAATGCTTTCACAGAATGAGAAGAGGAGGAAGAAGAAGATGCTGGAAAAATCCTATTGTTATTAAAATTACTTTACTGCTACTGTATTAAGGATGAACTGTGTGTACCTTTTGCAAAGATGATAATAAAGGAGAAGAGTTTATGATCGAATCAAGCGAAACACTTTGTCCTTAAGACAGAATTCGCCCTCTCTGCGGTGCTTAGGACTCTTGGGCGTCTGCCTCCCAGGATAAGACGATCAACCACGTACTGTAGGAGTACTCCAAACAGCACGCGCAGCGAACCACAAATGTGTAATACTTCCACAGAATGAGAAGAGGAGGAAGAAGAAGATGCTGGAAAAATCCGTTCAGAAAAACCAGTTTTTCAAGACTTTATAGAAATTCCGTTAAAGGCCCGTTGAAAACACCCTTTCCCGTTGAACGGACGCGTCCGTCCGTTAACGGTTATAAGAAAATAAACCGGACCCATTTTGGTTGAACCAAAATAATTAGAAAACCAAATCAATTGAATTTGTCCCAAAATAATATTATCATGTTGACCCAACCCAACCCAACCCAACCCGACCCGACCCGGCCGGCCGCGCGTGCGAACCGAACCGAGCCGGCCGGCCGGACGGACGGCGGCGCGCGCGCGTGTGGGTTAGCCCACCTAGGTGCATGGGTCCAACATCTCTCTCCCCCACAAAAGTGGGGTGGCCCTTGGGCCTAACTTATAAGGCCAACCTTGGACCTTATATACCATCCACAACCCATCCTTGGTGTGGATGTGGGACTATTCATCCTTCACCCAATTCACTCATTCATCTCATAGTAAGTGGGTTTTAAACATGGGTTAGTTCTCTCTCTTTAATACCAAATTATGGGTTATAACTAACACCCACTTCTAACAATCCCCCACATGAATGAGAATTGGCTGGATAACTTATGCAAAAACTATGCAAAAAACTTGTGAAAGCAAATATTGAGAAGATCATGCATGGGGGAGAGGTAGCTTTCGGCTTTGAACCTTCCCTTGTGAAGACTATCGGGTTTACTGGCTAAACAGTGAACGTGATGTCTTGAACTGTTCAGCCGTTTGTGTAAACCAAGACAATAGAAGTCACACAATCACTTCTCAGACACGTTGTGGTTCTCATTACTTTGTTCATTTTGGCCCCGAACAAACCTGGTTTTCATGAGTGCTCTAGAAGATTTAGCCTTAAAATCCTCATAGAAGTGGCCCCTTCCCACTCATATAGGTGATTCTCATTAGGAGCATCCTGCAATACCCCACTTGAACTAAGTCAAGCTATGAGAACCATTAAAAGCAAAGCTTATCCTGATTCATTCAGCAGGCATCACTATCTCATCATAGGAATGGGAACGAGATTTTATCTCCATAGTAATTCCCCTTGAATCCCCCACAATTCGGTTGTCCCTTTTGAACCTAGATCTTGGGATCTCCAGTCAACTAGGTTGGGTTGCCATTATGGTGATTCTTAATGTATAGGCTTCAAGCCCATTCCCCTCGATGAATTGCTCACTTGTTCTTTGGTCAAACCCTTTGTTAGCGGATCCGCAATATTTTCTTTTGACCGAACATACTCAATGGAAATTATTCCACTAGAGAGCAATTGTTTTATGGTATTATGCCTCCGACGTATATGTCGAGACTTACCATTATACAAGTTACTTTGTGCTCTTCCTATAGCAGATTGACTATCACAATAGATACATATAGGTGGCACAGGTTTCCCCCACATTGGAATATCTTCTAAAAAATGACGAAGCCACTCAGCTTCTTCGCCTGCTGTATCAAGTGCAATGAATTCTGATTCCATGGTGGATCTTGCAATGCACGTTTGTTTAGAAGATTTCCAAGACACTGCTGCACCTCCAATAGTAAAAACATATCCACTTGTGGATTTGGAGTCTCTTGTATCAGATATCCAATTTGCATCACAGTACCCCTCTAGTACTGCTGGATACCTTGTATAGTGCAGTCTATAGTCCAAGGTATATCTTAGATATCTAAGAACCCTGACTAGAGCCTTCCAGTGGTTTTCCCCTGGATTGCTATTATATCTACTCAGTTTACTTACTGAGTATGCAATGTCCGGTCTCGTACAATTCATGAGGTACATGAGACTTTCAATAATTTGAGAATATTGGAGTTGTGATATGCTCTCACCCGTGTTTTTGCTTAAATGCAATGTCACATCCACAGGTGTTCTCGCTGGACGATTATCATTCTCATTAAACTTGTCTAGAATTTTTGTAATGTAATGAGATTGAGATAATACATATCCATCAGATGTTCTAGTGATTTTCATCCCTAGTATAACATCTGCAACACCCATATCCTTCATGTCAAACTGTTTGTTTAACATCCTCTTAGTAGCTTTAATGATATTATCATTGCTACCAATAATGAGCATATCATCCACATATAGGCATACTATAACATAGCCTTCAGGTCTAGCTTTGACATAAACACATTTGTCACATTCATTGATTTTGAATCCATTTGATATCATCATTTTGTCAAATTTTTCATGCCATTGCTTAGGTGCTTGTTTAAGCCCATAAAGAGACTTAACAGATTGTTAGAAGTGGGTGTTAGTTATAACCCATAATTGGGTATTAAAGAGAGAGAACTAACCCATGTTTAAAACCCACTTACTATGAGATGAATGAGTGAATTGGGTGAAGGATGAATAGTCCCACATCCACACCAAGGATGGGTGAAGGAGTGAATTGGGTGAAGGAGTGAATTGGGTGAAGGAGTGAATTGGCTCGGCTCGGCTCGGTTCGGCTCGGTTCGCACGCGCGGCCGGCCGGGCCGGGTCGGGTCGGGTTGGGTTGGGTTGGGTTGGGTCAACAAGAAAATATTATTTTGGGACAAATTAAATGGTTTGATTTTCTAATTTATTTTGGTTCAACCAAAACGGGTCCGTTTTATTATGACCGTTAACGGACGGACGCGTCCGTTTAACGGGAAAAGGTTTCAACGGGCTTTTACGGGAAACAGTGTGTTTTCAACGGGCTTTAACGGGATTTCTATAAAGCTTGTAAAAACGGGATTTTTCAGAACGGATTTTTCCAGCATCTTCTTCTTCCTCCTCTTCTCATTTTGTGAAAGCATTACACATTTGTGGTTCGCTGCGCGTGCTGTTTGGAGTGCTCCTACAGTACGTGATTGATCGTCTTATCCTGGGAGGCAGACGCCCAAGAGTCCTAAGCACCATTGGGAGGGCGAATTCTGTCTTAAGGACAAAGTGTTTCGCTTGATTCGATCATAAACTCTTCTACAGATTTATCATCATTAATACAGTAGCAGTTAAGTAATTTTAATAACAATTGTTGATTGCTTTAAATGCCTCGTCACTTAAGGATCTGATGTCAATCTGCTATCGAGTCTCCACTTGGATTTTCCTCGTAGTATGCTGTTTTTTGTTAATGTTTAAGTATGCTCTCTGTGGAAAGTACTTGGAAATTTTGCTTATGCTTCTCTGCAAAATTGTGTACAGTATGACATGCATCTTAGTTTGGGCCACATACAAACAGAATCCTTGTTGCCCTCAGTGCAAGAATCCCTTTCAGTTTCTCAATGTTCACCGGTCACTTGACGGCTGGTATGTCTCAATAGGTTTTTATTTATTTTAGTTGATTTATTATGACTATTGGATTAGCAACTTTATTGAATGAGTGCTGTTTGTCTAGCATTCATGATTACTTGTTTGAGGAAAGTATCTGCCTTCTGCTTCGAGCTCCATGGTTTGTGCCTTTGGAAGTGGAAACGAAGGATGATGCTTATGAAGAACATGATGACATCTTTTTTATGAGCATGAAGAGGAGGTCGAGGATTTAGATGAGTCATACTTTGACAGCAGCTCCTCGAATCTCCGGATAGGTAACCGTAGGTGGGGAGACAATGGGTACGTTAGAGCAGGGCGAAAACAAGCAAGGCCAGTGGGTTGTCAAGCTTTACCTGATCCAGTTTACCTGATCCAGGAGGTGCTGGTAGTTCTTCACGCAATCAACAGAAGGGCAAAGAGGTGTCAAAAGATGTAAAAGGGAGGCGTGCAAAGAGAGCGATGAAGCGCGAAGCCGCTGACAAGGCTGCTGCAGCCAAACACGAGCAGCACCTGCAGAGGCTGGGGATCAAATAGACGTGTCATTCATCTCTCAGCTGTGGTAAGGTAGCAATTCCTGTAAATTTCGGATGCTTTTACTAGGGCATAGTTGGTTCTTATCTACATGGAACGACATGAAACATGTTAACAATTGCAATTGAACTGTCTTTACAGAAGAAATGTTAATGACTGTACAGTTATAAAATTTAGCAATGTCGACTCTTCTCTGAAAAATGGTAGCTATAGTTTTTTTTTTTTGCTAAACAAATGGTAGCATAGTTGATAGTGTCCTTCAAGCAACATCGTCCGCGTATGGGAGATCTGTGGTGTATTTTGTGGTCAAATGGGCAAATGGCGATGTATGACGTAGTTTCAAATCGTGAGCAATTTGATCACGTGGACGCGGAATCGTGAACATCTGAAGCTACAATTTAATCACGTGGGCGAGGATAGAACCACATAGAGGAGACAAATGAACGATGACCTTTTGTTTTTTTTTTTAATTATAATCTCAAGGGGTGGACGTTTAAACAAGTGCAGGATTAAGAAGAACTAGCAAAATTTGCAAGTGCATCTGCCACTTGATTGCCCTCTCTGAATATGTGAGTGACCATTGCCTTGGAAAAGGTTGCAATAAGATTCAAGATCTTATGCATTAGAGTGTGTAGATACCATGGACTATGGAGGCTGGGCCTGCTGATGAAGCTTGTTGATAATAGTTAGGGAATCTCCTTGAAGTATGATATTCGTAAGGCCCAAATGAATGTACGATGACTGGTCAACTTCTTTTGTATCTTTTGGTAAAATCTTTCAGAAGACTTTCTGATCAGTTAAGCGAGTACGGATCATAGAAGAACTGGGGAATAAAAGAGTTTTTAAAATAAAAAATCTGCTCAAACTACATACAGGTTATGTTTTTATTTTCTTAAAAGAAACTTTTTTGGTAAAAAAAAATTATTTTCATTTGCAGCTTATATGTGGTGCAATATAGTGGAGCGGCCTCCTTTATGGTAATTGAGACAAATTGGGCAGGCCAAAGAACAGAATTTTTAATTATCCAATAAGAAACAATAGCATTTTTTTCTGTCAAAAGAACAGTATTTTTGCTGCACAGCTATTTTAAGTTTCAACACATCTTATGAGGTATACTCCGTCCGTCATGCATTACTAACTGCATTAGGAAAGTTGTCATTTTATGCCCAATGTTGCAACTATTAAGAGACAAGCTTTTAGCACAAAAACAAATCCATAATGTTTAATGCTTGTTTAGTTTAGATTAGATAATCAACAATTGTAGAGTTTAGACACTTTTCTGTTCAAAGTAATTAGACTCGCCTACCAAAAAATAAAGAAAATTGGAGCCATTTTAGCACAAAAGAAAATTCACAATGTTAGTGCTTTACCCTAATCAGATGTGCATGTTTTTCAAGGTAATTGGAGTTGCTTTAACCATTCAAATTCAAATCATTGGCTTCGTTAGCAATATGCTTGGTTGATTAAGCCATAATTAGTTTTCATAGGGACTGTATGACTGAAGGATCATCAAGCTGGACAGGAAAGGTTGAGGAAAGTGGGGTTAGGGGATTCAGTCATTCAAAGTCCTTCACCCAACTAATGTTGACCTAACCCCATTGGGGTAGGCAGGCCTTAAATTCCCATTATATATATATATATATATATAGAGAGAGAGAGAGAGAGAGAGAGAGAGAGAGAGAGAACGGTTTACATGAGATTGTTCTCGTATAAGAACAATCTTTTGGATTGTTGGATTCCGATCTGACAGTGGGTTTCAAATCAGTGGGTAGGTGAGTGTGACCCATCTCTCACCCTTGTATATGTTAGATCAAAATATAATGGCTAGGACTTGAACTAGCCTCGTATAAACCAAATGAAGGCGATCTTATTTAAATTTCTTTCAGTCTCTCTCTCTATATATATTAACTAGAATATGATATTTTTAGCAAAAAGAAAAGTATAATATTTAATTATTCCAGCTCCTTGCACAAGAAATTAATTCGAAGTCATGTTTTGCCATCAACTAGTTTATACTCATCATTTTCCTTCCGAAAAAGATAAAAGAACGTGAAACACCAGTTCGTGTGTCCTGGAGAGCTCGTTATACAGCTCACGAATTTCGAACTATCCAGAGAAGCTAACTTGGAATGAGTTCCGACTTCCAAAATGTACAAGAATGGTTTAGTTTGCATGGTGATTCAAGATGAGATTTCCTCTTAAAGGTGCCAGTCTACATCTCTTCCGGTTGTGGGAGAAGGCCAAGGTTCGAGTTCCACTGGCATACATGGGCAAGGGTGTGTGAGTCTTACCTATCAAAATAGAAAAGACTTAATCTTAAGGTGACCGTTTGGTAGTCAAAACACGGCAAGGAAATTGTCATCATGACTCAATCAAAAATTAAAGTACGTAGGATTGAATGAGCAATCTTGTCTATCAATAGAGCTGCGGCATGGTCATAATATATCAAATTCCACATGCTCATATTTTCCCACTCGTATTCTCGCTTGAGAATTATGGATATCGTTTTGTGCATCAACGCAAGACAAATACAAACACACACACATATATAGGAAATTAGAATAAAGGAGGATAATTACGTGCAGAGAGCAAAAATAAATCTACAGTGCATATTACAGCATTTTGATACCAAGTAGTCGAGTACAATGCAGATGATCATCACTTAAAGAAAATTAGAGAGAGCTCAGAGTAAATCAACACTAAAATGTGAGCAGTTTGTTTCGTATTGGCCATGTACATCGAGGAGAAACAAAGAATAATTCATCAGTATTTTTCACTTTAACGGTTAACCTTCTAGAAATTAAAAAAAAAAGAAAGAAACATTAACAAGTGCATCAATTCGACTCATTTATCTTCTCTGATCTCCAATCTAGTCCCAACAATCTGTATGGCGACATTCTACCCTTGCACTCGGAGATGGTCTCAAGCTTGGGAGACCACAGCTGCTCCTTCGAACCGACCAGCATCGCGTAATGCTTCTGCAACTCCGGCGTGCTGCACAAAGGACTGTTGCTTACTCTGCAGCTGCTCTCTTCTTCTTCTTCATTAATACTAGATATAATCTTCATGATGAACTCAGGCGAAACCCGAACCAGAACCTTTCCATTAGCCCCCTTCACGTATTCGAAAGGATTGTTTCCGAACTTGATCGGGCCTCCCTTGGGGTTGGAAGCCAATGAAACAAGCGACTTGGACGACAAGATATCACCCGAAAATCGATCCACCGGAAGAACAAAGTAGGTTTGGCCCCTCACTAGTTCGTCGTCGATCGACAACGCGGGGATACGGTGGCCAATATAGAATGATTCGGCGTGGCAGATGATCCGGTCGGGTAACTGAAACAAGATCTCGCCTGCGAGGCACTTGCCGGAGATGACCTTGGTGGTGCCCTCCCAGAAGATGAGCTTCACTGATGAGCTAGAGCCCGCAAAGCAACATGGAGTGATTGCATTTCCCATATGAAGATCGAAACACAAGGAGTTTTTGTTTTTTGCAGTAGTTCTAATGGCGTCTGGAGAAATTCAAGAAGGTGGATGAGATTTGAGAGACTTTTATGATGAGGGTCCTGAAGTGTTGATTGGGATGAGATTTTGACCTGCAAAGTCCATCTATATATTGTCCATTACCGTGTGCAGTTCCAGCTCTTGGGGGGAGGTCGGTGGTCAGCCTTCCGTCGGCGATTTTTGAAAAAGTAGATCGAGTTATGGGTAATTAATTAAGAGGTCTATAGGTTGCCAACGTGTTGCATTATTGTGTTTTTAACAATGTCAATCCCTTCTCTACTTCAAGGAAAAAGCCGAGCTGTGCTTATATTTTTCTGTGTTAATAACATGCAAAAGTCTGTAGTTATGAAAAAATTAATGTGGATAAGTACATTTAAAAGCTCACTAGATTTGAATGCATGAGATAAATGATGCCTGTTGGATTGAGCTTTGGACTTTTTGTTTTTGGTTATTTAAAAATGAGTGAGCTCACTAGGTAGACATAATTCAACAATTACGGCACATGTTTTAACATGCTAATACACAAAGTTATGCAGAAAAAAAAACAGAGCCTACGTTGTGTTATCTACACGGGAATGCCGTGATCAAACTGATCAAGATCATGTTTTGAAAATTTTGGGCCTCAAAGATCAAAGGGCTATGTATCCCGTGAACTAAAGAACGTCTGTGTAGCATTAGTCAAATGTATATTGTAGCTGAAATTTGTAACACTTCGTCAGGAGGGAATCTAAAGCTAACAAAGCCATGTGAGAGGCGTGGTTCATGTGAGTATTATATGTGCCCTAGTTTTTTAACAAAGAAACTCGATGGAAGTCTCCTTCTTACTAAATGGGGGTCAGGGAAATCATATATTCATGTGCTTATAAAACATATGCACTGTAGGATCGGTAGAAAATTTCATTGATTATGGTTTAAAATAAGCTGTTTAGCAAAAAAAAGTCTGGAGAGTGATGCTAGCTTAACTCTAATGAAATATATTTCCTTTGTCCTGTTTTAATAGCTCCATCAAGAGAAAAAATGATTTTTATTGAATGTTGAAAATCACAGCTAGGAGACTCTTTTAGAGGGAGAGAAGAGGTTTAAAATCCACTTAAATTGAGCTAGACGGAGCATCTAAAATAGGACTGTTGTGAATGGTGGTACGCAAAATTGTATCTTGGTAACTGAAAGGTCATATCTTGTAATCAATCTAGGAAGCTGAAAGGTCATATCTTGTAATCAACCTAGGGAGCTGAAAGATCATATCTTGTAATCAATCTAGGAAGCTGAAAGGTCATATCTTGTAATCAAGCTAGGTAGACGCGCCTTCTCTTTCTTTATAAGGAGGTCTTCCTCCTCCTTCTGGGGCATGCAATATTGAATCAAGTTTTCCTTACTTCTCTTTTCTAATCCTGTTTTTCTTACTTCTCTTTTCTTTTTACTATTTTTCGTCAAGACCATACCTTGTGACCCTGCTGGGTCACAACATTGGTATCAGAGCCAGACATGCCTCCTCGCAAGCAGTCAGCCATGGCCTCTGAAGCATAGCCAGAGCCAGAGGCTGCGAAAGAGATTTCCAGCTTACAGATGAATACCGATTTCAGCCAAGACATTCTAATCTCCATGATCAACGCGATTAATATACGGTTGCAGAACATCGAGCTTTTACAGGCGCAAAACCAGACCACACAAACTGCCAACATGACCACACCACCGCCATCAGGGGGGAATGGCGCCCCTGTCCAACCAGGGGGATTCAATGTGCCTGGCGGCTCAGCACCAGGCCAATCCGCAGCAAATTCTCTCTCTTGTGGAATCCGAATTGGATCCTTTAACCCAGACACAGAAGGTGGCCGCCCTGGCCTTGATGCACGAGGCATGCCAGGTGAAAGGAGTATTTAACAAAACTTCAATGAGACATAAAGACCTGCATTTTCATTATGTTCAACTTTTAGCACAAGATGTCAATCAGTCCATGAACTCATCTTTGTGAAGGGATGGAAAAATGAGGTCTTTATGTCTCCTTGACTTAGGATTTCAGTCTGTTTAAAAACCAAAATTATATGTTTGTGAAGATTTAATGTGTGGCTAAAATTAGGAGGCCTAATTTGTAGGAGAAAAATGGGAACAGGAAAGAGCCCTCCTTAATTTTTGATGTCATATAATAGGATTTGAATTAATTATTAGTCCTCTATTTAGTCCTTAATACTCCCGTCCAAAAATATTTGTCATTAGAAAACAAAATAACTAAAATCAGTTGATTTTGGCTTTTTAATAAGGACAAAGATTTTTGGACGGGAGGGTATACATAAGTGGAAGCCAATGCAACCTCTTTTGAGATTTTCATTTAGAATAAATAATAATATTAATTAATTAGATTACTCTTCTAAGTAATTAGAAATCTTTTTTATATATTTTTCTACTATTAAAAGTAAAGGGGGGGAATAGAAAATGTTAAGACATGTAGTGAAAATACCATCGATGTAAAACTTGTGATAACTTTTGCATATAAAATAATATGCAAACATTTAAGTTCAAGGAAAATTAATAAAAAAGTAAGACAATTAAAATGAAAAAACTTGTGTAAATTTCTATTTTTAAAATTTTTTTGTGGCAAAGTGCGGGTTTTATTAGTAGGTAACTATTGGAATGACAACCATATGATGCGAGAATGACCAAATGGAGAAAGAGGAGAAAATAACTACAAAATATATTAATAGTAAAATACTAAGTGGTTTTGTAATATAATATTTTATTAAGCTAGATTTAAATTTTAGGAAAATATTAAACTTATGTTTTGGTATATTTTTATGTTCTTAAATAACAACAACCACTGGTCAACTGGACGAAGATGAACTTTAGTGGAAGTTTCATGTTTTCTAAAATGAAGCAGAATTCGGGGTAATTGTTAGAGATCGAATATCGATCAAACTATATATTTCTCCCTTTTTTTTCTTTCCTTTTGTATATCTTTCTTGGTAGCTATGTTTTGTGTATATAGAGGTCTTTCCTTCTTTCTTTCGTTTTTCTTGAGGAGATAAGCACTAGAGAAGAATTCGTCTACAAGAGATATATGTGGCTGTGAATTTAAAAAAAGAAAATGCAATGACTATCCTACGAAATTTACATTGGACTCCATGAACGTGCCAAAATAAGCGTTTTTTATTAATTCCGACAGTTGGGCACATGCCAGACTAATTCAAAGTCTTGGCACGCCGAGTCAGCTACAAAGAAGTCAGCACAGTGTCCTAGCTACCTACATTAAAATCTTAGGACTTAGGACCCTACATGTGTGACCTGCATAGCTAGGATTAGACACACGATTTAGGAAGGAAACTCAAACCGCCCCTCTTAAGTTAGTCCTATATTACCGTGAAACGAGGACAAAATAAAAATGCATGTACCAAAAAGAACAGCAGATGACGTTTAAGTACATGCACATGCAGCTTTACGTTTGATCTGAACGTTAATACGATGATAGGGATATTATGCAGACTACTTACGTTCATGTGGGCCAAATCAATGCCCGCCGAGTTTGAATACACAACCACTCCTCATTTAAAGCAACCATCTAATTGTGTACCAAAAAAAGCAGCTGATTGATCATTGACGAATCATTGGTTCGTCTTGGTCGTGCCATTTATGTATAGTTGGCTCTTGTGTCACTTGAGAGTTGTGAGTGGCCAAGAGAGCGGGTAATAGGGAGCCGGCGTTGTGTTAATTTATCCTTCAGATATAGTACTTCACCTATTCAAAATCGTTTAAAATTGTAACATGTGTTCGCCACAAAGAAGAGTCATATAATCATACTCCATTATCCAATTCCTGTACCTTCATCATGTCATTTACTGGCCGTTTGGGGCGTGATTATTGCAAAACATCCAGACTGGATTCTGGATATCCACTGTAGCATCCAGGTGGATTTTTACATCCAGCTGAAACACGTCCTGAGGTGTTTCAGCTGGATATATAAAATATCCGGATGCTACAGTGTAGCAAAACATCCCATCTGGATGTTTTGCTTTTAATCACGCCCCAAACGGCCCTTTAGTATGAGATGAGAAGGCACCAATACTGCATTTTCCGCACTGAAGCTGATGGATCCCATAAACGAGCGTAGACAATTTTGGCCTACGAAATGCAGTGAACTAGAAAGTCTCCAAGAAATATAATGCAGTTAGAATGGAGATCAGGAACAGTACTCCACGATAGTGAATATGAGGTGAGGATTGCTTTATTGGAAACACAGTTATCAGATTATAAAGCTTATCTCGAGTACCTAAATTTACGAATAAAAGGTGTGTCAAATCTCACCAAATGCCTGCATGGAGCAAAGCCCCCCCCCTGTGCATGGAGTTCTGGAAACTAGAAGACACCTGGAAAAGGGAACATGTACTTCCCAATGTTAATATTGCCGAAGTAAAATGATAATTTTTTTTGGAAATAATAATAAGATAGTCATATTTCATGTGTGTAACTGCTATGATTTTGTGTAAAACTTCCAAATCCATTGACCAAATAAATCCCCCCCCCCCCCCCCCCCCACACACACAGACACTACTAAAGGGTGAAAAATTACTTGCCACCCTATCCCTGGGCAACCTCAAACAAGGACATAAAACATTTTAAATTTACTCAAAATTCACTCTTAAATGATTAATCAAAGAAAGTTAAATGGGCCCAAAGATAAAAATTCCTCCTTTTCAAATCAAATGTCCAAATCTTACAACGATCAATTATTTGTTTTTTAAAAAATAAACCCTAAACCCCTTTTCCAAGGCGATATTGGAGGAGTAATATTTCTTTTTTGCAAAAAAAAATCCCTTAATTAAACTTGGATAGGGGATGGGTGAATCCTAAAAGTTCTTTTTGTCATTTTCAAACAGGATGGCTGTGTTTTTTTTTTTGGCTAACAAGGATGGTTGGTTTGCTTACTTTACTGAATTAATTTCCACTCAAAAGCCTGTTAAAATCTTTTTTTTATAAAGCCTGTGAAATATACTCATCCCATTTGAATACCTTTTGCAATGCAACATTGCGAATCAGATTCACATCTCGTTATATGTTCTAGAACAATGGTTTTCATGCACAAAATTAAATGGCTGTGAAGGACTAAGGCATGGGTGCTCTTCAGTGTGGTAAAACTTTCTTGAATAACACTTAAAATTCACTGTGCTTAGATATAGGGATTCGACTTACATGATTGGTTATTGAAAAATTTTGACGTTTTGTCCACGCATATAGAAGTTTAAATATTTTTAACGGCCTTTGTAAGTGCTTATTTTGGATCATAATCTGTCTACTTCAAAAAAAAATTACTTGTGTCCATGTTTCGAACTTGTGAAATTACCATTGTTTTTCAGTAGCTTAAGCTTAAGCTGTTAGAAATCAGGATGGTCGATTCAATGTACTTTTGTTCTGTACAAATAACAGTTGTACTGCATAATGAAAAGAAGCAGAACCACTTAGTTACAAGTAACAACTACTAGCTCCCTATGGGTACATCCCTCTTTAGCTTCCGTAAAAGCATAAAAGCTTCTCGTTCAACATCCCACACTCTATTTTTAATGCATCGTTCACCTGTAGCATTAAGACAAACAATTCAAGTTTAACCTCTTATTTTCAATAAACTTTTCATTTGGATTAACAGAGAAATCATAAATCTGCTTGAAAACCCGAAACTTCTTTCTTCGGATTATATTGCATCACACAACAAATTAAACCAACCTGAAGATGGAGAGTATAGAAAATTCTCTCCCCAGGAGCGGCGAGGGTGGAAGCATTGATTACATTCAGGCTTTCCTCTTCCAGAGTCTGTAGAACCTGAGAAAATGGATGATTACCCACGTCTGAGGCACAAATTTGAATGGCAACTTCCCTCTCATCAACTTGACTAGCAACAATCGAGGGAGACGACAACACCATCTTGGGCTCTCTCCTGCCTTTCCTCCAATCTATCTGCTCTCCCTGCCTAGCGCTGAGCTTGGAAAGAACATCTTCTTTCCTCTGCGCCAATTTCTCCACTTGTATTTGCAACTGTGGAATATATTTCAATGCCCTCGAAACAGTTGCCGGAATGCTCAGCTTCTTCTGCAATCAATTCACCAAACAAGTGTGTGAGATAACCAAGTTTCCCATTAATCGAGCCACCTCCCCCCCCCCCCCCCCCCCAAGTGTTCATCATCAAGCAGGGCAAGTGGAACACAATTAAGGTATAGATACCTCCAACGAGCGGGTCTGATACCTTAAAACTCGTAAAAATCCATACTAGATAATGGTTGTTCCCAAAAGCTCGAGCTACTAGGAAACGGGAATTTTATTTATTTATTGTAAACTCCAACATAGTAGACATTTAGAGAGACCTGAATGAAAAAAGTTCTACTTACGGAGTGATCGGACTCTGGAAGGAGATCTCTGAGAGAGGAGTAAAGGCTGTTGAGTTTCTGCCTTCGGTTGCGCTCATTTGCATTATGGTTCAGCTTTTTCACTGTGGAGGATGGTTCATTAAGAAGGGTCTTCTTGGTGCCTTCGAAACATACTTCTCGAGGAGACGAGGAGAATGGGGGAAGAGACTCAGAGGACGCAGTCTCTCTGCTGGTATTATAGCTCACAAAAGGATCAACATCATCAATACAGGCCCAGCTCCTCTGGTCGGGGGCCATCATCTCCTCTTCCAATGACCATCCAAGGTTCGGAAACCAGGGAGGAGATGGTGCCAACATCTTTCTTTCAAGTGAGACTTCAACTTCTCCACAAGAATCTTCTGGTTTGGAAGGTTGGATGTGCTTTCACTTGATAAGAGGGTCAGATGATCAGCTGTATATATATACAACAGCCTTCTGTAGTAAAAAAGAACTGACGCCATGCAACTCATTATAAAGTGAAATTATTACCTGAATGATAGGCTGAATGCGAACCTTCTACCAAATACAATATCACATAATGGTTTTTAATGAATGAACTTTCAGCTGAGTTGGGCATACAAATAATCAGTCCGAGTTTGCTCCTAAATTCTATGGGCATTTTATACTCCTGTATGTGGCAATAGAGATGAAAGGATCAGGTTTACATAGGGTAGGCTGATAAAGAGCTCGTGCCATGCATGGCTTCCACGAGCAGAGGCAAGGGAGTGGATCCATTTTCGTGTGCTTTGAAGTATTGTCTCGTGCTGGGCGGGCGCGTGGCTTTTTTTTCTCTCAAATGATTACATTTGGTTTGCTCACTTGGGTATCAACCTTCCCAATTAAGTAGCATTCATACTTGGTTGTATAATCAGTCCAAAGGTTTTCTTCCGCTCTGGCACTCCAAAGGTGTTGTTGAGATCATTCCAACATATCCTCAAGTCTCCAACCTGCAGTGGTCTAGGACTTCTAGATACATAACGAATTTGCAACAAAAATTTGATTTGTTTTGATGCGTATGTAATGGTTTAAAGAAGGTTATTTGCTGAAATAACTAAATTCTGGTATGCTTCATAAATGATTCTCAAGGGATTGACACAGCTGACCATCCTCAAGGGTGTGGTACTATATCTGCATCTAGGACCATGCGGGATTGACACAGCTGCTTCCATCTTATTTGTTTAAGTATTACGCATGTTTCTTCATTCTATATACACATTGGACATTGCATGTCCCTCGCCCATTTTCCTGTCCACGGAAGTTGGATGCGTTCGTTATTCTTCAACTACTTTTCTTTTGACCAATTAAAGCTCTCTCAGAATAGGCAGAACATGCACCCCATGTCCTTAAGATGGTCGCTCATATTTCTGATGGCAGCAAAATACTCCCTCCATCTATAACAATAATCTGATCTACTATTTTTTTGGTATACACATCAAACAAAAACTAATTAACCAGTAAAGATCCGGATCCTTTTTCTGGTCTGAAAAACACCCCAAAGGTGCAGCATGAACGAGAAATACCCTTACAGCAGACTGATAAGAAATTTTATTCATGTGCGCAAGAAAAAAGGGAAAAGGTAAGAACTGTACTACAGGTCGACTAAAGTCCACCCAGGACATTTAGCAAACGTCAATTAATGTCCTGCCAATTTACATTTTTCATAGGCCGATCAGTTTATAACATTGATTTTTCATACGCTCAGCTCCTCATTTCCAACAAAAGTTAAACCAGAGTTTCAACTTAAAAGTTCTCGAGCCAGTGCCAAACACGTCTGCTTGAAGTCATAAACTAAGGTGTCCGAATCACCACTCTTATTGCCAGGAGACATACACACCTTTTTGGTATTCTTTGGATTCTTTACAGTTGCTGATGATGAGAAAGACAACTTTAGTAGTTATAACATCGTCTTCATCTATAGTTACTACTGGAAACCGCCACTTTCTTCTACTCACTTTTTGGTAAAATTTCCATTTGACTCAATATTAAGATTGCGAGACTTGCTTATGACATTAATTACTAGTTCCCGGCCTACTTCAAAGCAACTGAATCAGGAACTAAAACTAAGTACCTGAACGGAGGAATTGTTTCCGACTCGTAAAACCTTCCCGTCCCTCACAAACATGGCTTCTGCCAAAGGAAGGGAAGGTTCCCGGTGTAAATGACTGCATTCCTCACGAGCAAATCCGCAGTCTTGGCTCGTTTGACTGAAATAAAATGTGTGTGATGTTGGGATTGTCACATAAAATAGGGTTAAAATACTACCAAATTATGCACATATATTGACAAATATACACATGAAATACTAGAATGAGTATAAGAATTAGAACCAGGTTCGAGGCACGCTATGCGTTTTCCTTGAAACATATACGCCGCCCTCCGTGCACAGGCGAATAACCGCGTTCCGTTCCCGAGATACAACGAACCACACCGTCAATTTAAAGTTGCACTTCAAATCAAACTGACTGGATCTCGATCAGAGGAGACTCTATTGCTCAATGACGGATGATGGATTAAGAGTGAAGAAGAACAAGTTTTTCTTTCTTGTATGTAACTCTTTTCAGCAGAAACTCGTTCTCTATATATAGAAGAACGCTGTTTAGCCTTTTTAGGAAGAAGAGACGTAATTTTCCGCAGAGAAACGACCATTTACTTGCTGTAACCGCTTAGCCGATCGATCGTTTTATAAGCCGATCGATCGCTTTGCGATCGATCACCTTATTTAGCCTAAAATTACGATCGATCGTTTTATTGCGGTGCACAAATCCTAAAATTCTAGTAACTACGATCGATCGTTTTTATACCGATCGATCGGGCCAATACGAAAACCAAATTTCACAAAATTACAGTAACTACGAACGATCGGTTTATCACGGTCGATCGTTACACGATCGATCGCGTTATTTTGCCGATCGATCCCTACATTTTTTAACTTATTTGTTTAATTTCAAGTCAATTTTCAACAATCCCCACCATGACTTGATATTAAACCAGTCTACACACTAAAATGCATAAGACACATGAATGAGACATTGAGCAATAGTACTCTAAGTTTTCGGCAATAGGTATCTTGCGGGTTTGAACCTACACCTAGTTTGGTAGGCCGCCACTCTCACAAGTTCGAAGTGAACTAAGTCTTGAACTTGAACCTTAGAGCAAGAGCTTTGACAAACCTAACAGTTAGAGTAACTCCCTTTTTGAGATTATTCGGGGTAGCGCTTTATGGCTATGCGCCTTGTATCTTTTCATGAATTGCACATTAGAGAACAAGCCCTCGTTCTCCTTAACTGCGACCTCAGTGGCACTTATATAGGTGACAGTCTCCAAGGGTAATCTGCATAACAATACCCTGCTTTTTAAGCCTTGACCTCATTAAGACTTTCGTCATCCTGTTTCATATGCAGTAGAGCACTCTCATCATCACACGGGAACGAGCATACAATTTATTATATTAGTGCTCTCCAAGTCACGCATTAGCTTGTTATTACCCATTGAATCTTCGTCGTGGGATCTCCACTCAGAGAGATTGGGTTGCTACTAACGATGACTTAAATCATAGGCTTTAAGCCCCATTCCCCTAGATAAGTTAAAGACTTGTCCTGCCGACAACCCTTTAGTAAACGAATCAGCCAAGTTATCCGCTGATCGTATGAAACTTAAGGTAGTGACTCCCGATGTAGTCAACTTGCGCAAGATTTTATACCTTAGTTCAATATGCCTAGAGGACCTCTTATTATGATTCTTACTCTTAACCTTATCAAGAGCTGATTGTCTATCACAGTGAATCAAAATTCCATGAATTGGCTTATTCAACCAGGGTATATCTATTAATAGATCCCTAAGCCATTCCGCCATTCCTCCAGTTTTATCAAGAGCTACTAACTCAGCATCCATAATAGATCTTGTTATCACAGTTTGCTTGGAAGATTTCCATGCAACTGCCCCACCACCAAGTGTAAACACATAACCACTCGTGGCCTTTGTTTCATCAGAATCTGATACCCAATTAGCATCATTGTGTCCTTCTAATACAGCAGGGAACCCGGAATAATGTAAACCGAAATTTACACTTCCCTTCAGAAATCTGAACACTCTCTCAATGACAATCCAATGAGACTCATTAGGGCTCTTAGTGTATCTACTTAGTCTTCCCACAGCATAGGATATATCCGGTCTACTGCAGTTTGCCAAATAACTCAAACTTCCTATCAGCTGTGAATATCTAAGTTGTGACACACTTTCCCCAAGATTTTTCTTTAGTCTTACACTTGAATCATACGGCGTACTGACAGGTTTTCTATCGAAGTAACCATACTTCTTTAGAATCTTCTCCACATAGTGTGATTGACTCACAACTATTCCATTAGAAGTCCTATCAATCTTTAAGCCCAATATGACTTTGGCAAGACCCAAGTCTTTCATATCAAAATTCTCGTTAAGGAAACCCTTAACCTTATTGATATGATCCACATTATCACCAAACAATAAAATGTCATCAACATACAAATATAACATCACAAAACTATTGTTAAAAGACTTCCAATATAAACATTTATCTGATGTACATACAACAAAATTATTAGAAAGAAGAACATTATCAAACTTTTGATGCCATTGTTTAGGAGCCTGTTTTAACACATAGAGAGATTTAACTAACTTACATACTTTTCTTTCTTGACCAGGAACTACAAAACCTTCAGGCTGCTCCATATAGATTTCCTCCTCTAATTCACCATTTAAAAATGCTGTTTTGACATCCATTTGATGGATCTCGAGGTTATAATGAGCTTCCAATGCAATAAGCACTCTAATTGTAGTTATCATGGTCACAGGAGAATACGTGTCAAAGAAATCTTGACCTTCCTTTTGACTATACCCTTTAGCCACTAATCTAGCTTTGTACTTTTCAATGGATCCATCAGGATAATATTTTCTTTTAAAAATCCACTTGCACCCAATGGGTTTAAACCCTGGAGGTAGATTCGTTAGAACCCACGTCCCATGTGCAAGGATTGAATCCATCTCACTCTGTACCGCCTCCTTCCATAAAGGAGATTCACTAGATGACATAGCCTCACTAAAAGTCAAAGGATCCTCATTCTCCACCATGTAAGTATAAAAGTCATCTCCATAATTCTTCTCTATTCTGGTTCTTTTAGATCTCCTAACCTCTACATTGGTATCCGAATCTTCAATTCTTGGAATAGAAGATGATGAGCCATCTTCTTTATGCACTACAGCTTTACTCTTTTCCTTCATAGGAAATACATTCTCAAAGAATGTTGCATCATCGGACTCCTTAATAGTATTAGGTGCATAATCCTGCCGATCTGACCCAATTACTAAAAACCGATATGCTCTACTATTTTGTGCATAACCAATGAACACCGCATCATATGTTTTTGAACCTAGCTTATCCATTTTCACGTTTGAGATTTTTACTTTGGCAAAACATCCCCAAACCTTAATGAATTTCAAGCTCGGTTTTCTTCCTTTTATTAACTCATATGGGGTTGTATTTTGTCCTTTATGAGGCACACGGTTTAAGATCATACAAGCAGAAAGAATTGCTTCTCCCCATAAATTCTTTGGTAGACCCGAAGATGAAAGCATAGAATTAATCATGTCAATGAAAGTTCTATTCTTTCTTTCTGCAACTCCATTAGATTGAGGAGAGTAAGGCGTTGTGGTCTCATGTATTATTCCTTGATCTTCACAAAACTTGTAAAATTCAAGGGAACAATACTCCCCACCATGATCAGACTTTAGTCTTTTAATCCGCCTCTCAGTTTGATTCTCAACCTCCATCTTATAGACCTTAAACTTCTCAAAAGCCTCATCTTTAGACTTTAGTAAATAAACATGACAATATTTAGAGTAATCATCAATAAATGTAATGAAATATCTCATACCACCCCTAGTAATTAATCCATTCAGTTCACATATATCCGAATGAACTAATTCAAGCAAACATGTAGACCTATCAATAGACCTATAAGGTTTCCTAGGTTGTTTTGCTTGAACACATATTTCACATTTATCACTAGTTACATCATGCAATTTCGGAATCAAATCAAGATTCATCATTCTTTTAATAGTATTTGAATTCACATGTCCAAGTCTCATATGCCACACATCAAAAGAATCAACATGATAAATCAAAGAGTCATCTACTTGAAATAAAGAGTTATTACAAGAAACCAAATTTAATTTAAAGAGGCCATCACACACATAGCCTTTGCCAATAAAAGTACCATGTCTAGTTATTACAACTTTATTTGACTCAAACACTAATTTATATCCTTCTCTACTAAGAAGTACTCCACTAACTAGGTTCTTCCTCACACTAGGCACATGCAACACATTACGAAGAGTCAACGTATTCCCTGATGTAAACCGGATGTCCACATTTCCAACTCCATAAACTCTAGCCTCAGAGGAGTTCCCCATCGTCACAGACCTATCCTTTACTTCCTGATAGAAAGAAAAAGAAGAAACATCAACACCGATGTGAACAGTTGCCCCTGTATCAACCCACCAATCGGTAGATTCACATGCCAAGTTAATTTCAGAATTAGTTAATACTAACCTGTCATCTGAAGTAACCATGTTAACATGAGCAGAAGATGCAGCCCCACCATGACTATGGTCCTAACCTTTCTTCTCTTTGCACTTGTTTGCAAAATGTCCCGGTTTCCCACAGACCCAGCAAACCTTCGACTTCTTGTCCTTATGGATATTTGAACTAGATTTGAAAGACCGATTCTTAAACTTCTTGTTGTTCTTCTTATTGCCATGAAACTTCGGTTTCCCTTCTACAACATTGGCTTGAGCACTATCTTTAACCCCAGAAGATGAGCCTTGTAAGATTTTCATCTTATCTCTATGCTTCTCTTCAATTTGTATGGCTACCATAAGATCATCAACGGATATTACGTCCCTTTTGTGCTTCAAGTTAACTTGGAAATCCTGCCATGAGGGTGGTAACTTGTCTATAAGCACCGGAACTTGGAGCCTCTCATCAACGGGAATGCCTTTCCCAATGATCTTTGCTACCAAATTCTGTATTTCAACAACCTGGTCTCTAACAGATTTGTTATCGACCATCTTGTAGTCAAAATACTCGCCTACAACATATTTTTCTTCCCCTTCATGCTCCTTTCCAAATTTTTTATCAAGGGTATCCCATAGATCTTTAGCAGATTTAGTATTCACATGCAAATCATATAACTCATTGCTCAAGACACTCAATATTTGTCCATGGCATAGTTCATCATCTTGTTTGAATTTATCAATATCAACAGGCTTAGTAGTTCCAACATCAGACGAACTAGCAGTCTTGTCAGATTCAGTAGATACAGTTTTTTCCACATGAACATCAGAAATAACATAGAATATGTTCAATTGAGTCAACCAAAATTTCATCTTTGTTTGCCATCGCATGAAATTCTTGCCATCAAATTTCTCAGGCTTCAATGATTTGTCAACACCCATAATTGCAGTAGTATTTAATCAACAAGAACAAATAATGTCTGTTTCAAGATTGTTGGGATTGTCACATAAAAGAGGTCTAAAATACTACCAAATTATGCACATATATTGACAAATATACACATGAAATACTAGAATGAGTATAAGAATTAGAACCAGGTTCGAGGCACGCTATGCGTTGTCCTTGAAACAGATGCGCCGCCCTCCGTGCACAGGCGAATAACCGCGTTCCGTTCCCGAGATACAACGAACCACACCGTCAGTTTAAAGTTGCACTTCAAATCAAACTGACTGGATCTCGATCAGAGGAGACTCTATTGCTCAATGACGGATGATGGATTAAGAGTGAAGAAAAACAAGTTTTTCTTTCTTGTATGTAACTCTTTTTTGCAGAAACTCATTCTCTATATATAGAAGAACGCTGTTTAGCCTTTTTAGGAAGAAGAGACGTAATTTTCCGCAGAGAAACGGCTATTTACTCGCTGTAACCGCTTAGCCGATCGATCGTTTTATAAGCCGATCGATCGCCTTATTTAGCCTAAAATTACGATCGATCGTTTTATTGCGGTGCACAAATCCTAAAATTCCAGTAACTACGATCGATCATTTTTATACCGATCGATCGGGCCAATACGAAAACCAAATTTCACAAAATTATAGTAACTACGAACGATCGGTTTATCACGGTCGATCGTTACACGATCGATCGCGTTATTTTGCCGATCGATCGCTGCATTTTTTAACTTATTTGTTTAATTTCAAGTCAATTTTCAACGTGTGAGAGAATAAATGTGGAGCTCAAAGAAGAAGAAGAGAGTGGAGAGTGGAGTCGTCTTTTAAACTGATTGTGTTGAAGGCCGGGAAGAGAGTGACTGCTGCGAAAGCAGAGAGGAGGATGAAGATGTAATTGGCCATGGACTCCGGCCGGCCGGCCCTCTCCCTCTCCCTCTTCAGTTCAGGTCTTCCACTTCGGCACTTCACTACCAACGAGAAATGGTGAACATGCTACACTAAAACGTATCAAAACGGTAATGGGCGGTCCAACATACCAGATGGTCTATCGAGACTGGAAAGCCTTGCTTTGCCTCACTGGCTCATTGCATAATTTGCATTGCAATTCTCTTCATTTACGCTGGCATATTGGTTTGAATGTTTGAACCAAACCGAAGAGATTTGGAAATCAGTCCGAATCATTTGTAAATGCAGCTGCTTTATTTGCCTTACTTTATACTAACTAATGATAAGTCATGAATGTTTTTTTATTGGCATCTCATATCGTACAAGGTTTTTCCATATGCTAGAAAGAACTTCATGACCACAATAATTTTTTTGCTATCTAATGATCACAAGAATGTTATTACATCTATATGTCATACTTTTTTGTGGCGAACTTGCTCCTCCTTGTCTCCCTTCTTCTTCTCTTCTCCTTGCTTTTCCTTCCCCTTACCTCATCCACCGCTGTCGCCCCACCATCGCTGCTACCACTATCATTGCCGCCATGGCTGCTGCCATTGCTATTGTAGGAAACAATCTAGTGACAGTTAAATTACAACAGCAGCTAGCAAAGCTTCGGTGGTATCATCAACATGTTTTTACAAAAAAAATGGCTCAGAGGCTTTGACATGGTGGTTGATGGAGGCTGACAAAGGCTACCGCTACAATGCAAATATATCTGGTTGATTCAACACTTAAAATGTTAATCTTACCAAAAGAAAAAGGTTAAATGTTAATGTAGGATTCGACATAGTGTAATTATATATTTCATTGAGCTAATAACATTTTACTAAAGTTTTATATAGCACCTCCAGTGGTGTCCAAGAACAACTTTGGTGGCTGCTCCAGCACTGTCTAGTATCGGTTCAAAAGGCCGATGACGGTACCTTTCACTGCTGCTCTAGTGTTGTGAGGCGGCAGCTGATGGCAACCCAACAATGGGCCTCCAATAGTGGCATCGTTGTTGTGGGAGAAATGTAAGCAATTATCAGGGTGGTATGATCTTTTTGTTAGCGGCGTCTAATCATTTTGCTTATTGGGTTATGGAACAGCAATAAGCAATATAAAAAAATTAATGATTAAACAAACATAATATACTTATTAATCATTTCCTTTTTAGTAAGATAAGCAGTCCAGTTCTTGTAAAAAATTTCTATATGAATTCGTGAAGTTCAATATAAATGATTCTGAAGTATACAACATCTGAATGCCTCAACAACATTGGATGGCACCCTGTCCAGCAAATAAGTTCCAAAAAAGAAAAAAAATAGGGAAGCACTCTAAGTCGTAACAAGCGGTGAGACAACGGAGTCGCTGGTGAAGTTTCACACTGCCCTTGATTGCCCAAAATAGACGGCGCACATGGAAGGTCTGTGAGCTTGGTCAAAATCACCTGTATTGATTGAGTGCATGGACCTTCATCAATTTTTAATGTTTTCTGTTGTTTTCCAATAGCTCTCACTCTTAGTACGATCGTATACTCCCAAACTACTGTTTGTCATAGATTATAACGAACTGATTTTTTTTGGCAACAATAACTAACTGATTTGAAGGTCAAAATTTAATTGCACTCAAGTCAATTTGACGTAGGCGGTATCTTAACTGGAGACATCAGATGATGGAAAAAACAATTATTTTACCAAAAATGAAAAAGAAGCAGTTAATGGTCGTTTGGATGATGACAGGGCACGGCCCGCACTGGAAGGAAAGCTTGACTTTCTAGAGCGAGGCCAGAAAGAGTGGGCGACAGAGGGTGGTCCAGTGCTTGTTGGACGTAGCCGGCGCGGGCCAGCCAAGCCTCCCCGTGACGGGATTTTGCAGGTAATACATCAACTCAGCTGGGTGTCGACTCTCAACCATTGAGGCCATGCCCATCTCCCACAACAGATAGGAAAAAGTAGCTGGGCAAGGGCTGGCGTGTGTCCGCCCGGGTCCAGTCGGCCGAAAGCGAGAAAAGGAATGAAAAAGCATCACACATGGGAGGATGGCTCGGGCAGGTCGCACTCAGCATCATGCCAACTGATGGATAGCTCAATCAGTCGCGTCCGGTTTCAGCCCCAGCTCCTTTCCGCCCTCGTTATCGTACTGAAATGGTCGACTCCCTGTGGACTTGATTGGTTCCTTGTCTATGGGTTATTTGTACTCATTTCTAATTTAGAAATAAAATCTCACTCCATTAATCACCAATCACAAAACTTTTTCCATATTAACGGCCAATGAGCCCGGAATGCTATATTACCTAATTTTTTTGAGTTAATGTCATATAACTTATTTTCGAGACCTAGTCTTTCCATTTTGCCCTCCTACTTAATACTTTATGTTTCACCCACCTTGAGTCATGCCCTATTTCACATAAGTTTCTCTCGCAATGATCATACGGTGAGATAGTTCCTTGTCGGAGGTAGAGGCTTGTCGGTGGAGAGACAACGTTACTTACATTTTATATATTTGCTTATATGACTCATACTAATATTCCTTCTTCATATCTTGTAATTTAGAATAAAATAATAAAAATGTGAGGACATTCACTACCTATGAAGTTGATCTAATACAGTACAAGGAGAATAAGCAAAAACAATAAATAAATAGAATTGATAATTTAAAAATAATGAATAATTTTTAAATGAAAGTGTTGATGGAGATGAAGAATTTATTGATAATGATGATCCTTAATGCTTAGCCTTGTAGTAGGTTGTTTGCAAACTACCGTTTAACATCACCTTCTCCTCATATGTCTCTATCTCTCATCCAAACCATACATAGTGCCTCAATTTCAATCTCCATCTTCTTCAATATAAATAAATTTTGCATCAAATGATTAATGGTTATTAGATACAATAATATTTTTCCACGGAGAAGGCAAAAAAAAAAAACAAAGAAGCCCTCAACGGAGAAGACACCCACGGAGAAGCATCCAAAGAAGCCCCTCACGATAAGGCACCCACAAATAAACCTGCATAGAATGAGGAGGTTGTGAAAGTGTTTATCCAGGTCACGTTGCAAGCTTCTTCTGCCTGCGTGTGGGTAGAAACTGCCAAAAATATTTATGCTGACACACACTAACAAGCCTATGTCTCTGACAGAGAATTTCCTTGCCTTATGATCACTGCAAGGGAAAACTAGTACTAAATAGGGCATGGCTCAAGGCAAGTCAACACATGAAGTATTGACAGAAGGGTAAAATAGGAAGACTAAGTCCCAAAACTAGGTTATAATGCATGAGTCCAAAAAAACTAAGTAGTATGGCATTTTGAGCTCATTGGCCAGGTAATATGAAAAAAATCTTCCAAGATTACACCTCAAGATGAAAGATGTGAGGGTACGAGTCTTCTGCACGTGCTTAAATGGCTTATTATAGGCGAAGGTCTATTTTTAATGCAAGCCATTCGGGAGAGGTCGATTTGTTTGGAATGGGCAATGCAGGCCATGCCCACTTTCCCGTTCCTTTATTACCGTTTGTATCCAAATTTCTCTCATTCGTTATGATAAACCACATGAGATAGCCAATAACTACGAAAATGCCGCTGAAAGGCTTTAATCCCCGAGCCGTGTGCGGATTTTGGGCAACCACTCCAAATTTGAGGATTATGCGGGTTTCTTAACTCGAGGAACCAAGCCAAACTAAATCGAATGGTCAATCTCGATTCGGTTATGGACTTTGTGTGCAATCCTACTAGGGTGTAAGCTCCATTATAAACTAAAATTTTGAAAGCACAGTTGGCCTCCCCCTCTCGAAAATGAGGCAAGTAGCAACCATAGAGAGTCTGCCATGAGCCCATGGATTTTCCAAACATGTCTCCTCGTTTTCCCAAAGGTCGAACCGAGGTCACCTGCCGGTCATCCCAGATTAAACAAACGGGGTCCGTTGCATGGTTGGATTTTCAAATCTTGGCCGGAACTTGGATGGTAGACGGTATCAGTGATTCCGGCCAGAGCTGGAGGAAGCAGACTACCGGAGCGTTTAAGTTGAGTCGAGTCACCTTGGTTTTTTACCTCCATACGTCTAACATTACCCGTCTGGATTAGAAAACAAAAAAGAACTGGTTTTCTAATACAGACAGGTGCTTTTGGACGGAAGGAGTCTTTGATTTCGACTGAGGGGCCGTTGGGGGGTGATTATTACAAAAATATCCAGACTGGATATTGGATATATACTGTAGCATCCATGTGGATTTTTACATCCAACTGAGTTTCAGTTGGATATATAAAATATTCAGATGCTACGGTGTAGCAAAACATCCCATCTGGATGTTTTGCTTTTAATCACGCCCCGGCCCCTGAGTAGTCCACCCCGCCAGCGAGGTACAAGTACAACCCGTGTACACGTGGTGTTTCCGAAATTAAGGCAGAAAAACGTAGCCCTTTTATAGTCACTCTCGTAATGACTCGGATGTTTTTAGTAAAGAAAAGACTAATCTTGTTTTTTTTTTTGTACATTTCGCCCCCGATGTGGTCTGGACTCTCTGGACTACTTTCTCAACTCCGGATCGACCGGTAGCGTCCGTCTCCAGCTCTCAACTTCCGACTCTGCAAGTAGCCCGGAACTCTCACACTCACGAGATTCGACATCGCCGGAAAGCTGCCATTTTTCGTTTCTCCCTTTTCTTCCAACTTTCCCAACCTGAGAATTCGCCCCATCGATTAATCAGTCCAGGCCGCAATTCGAGATTTGAGCGGTTTCGGATCCCGGCATTTCGGCCGATCTCTGCTGCCAATTCCTCTCCGTCCTTCTTGAGGGTATCCCAGTGGTGTTTTGCTGCTGCTGCTGCTGGGAGAGCGAATGAATGAAAGTGTTGGGGTTCTATTTTGAGAATGGATGAAGCAGAGGGTTGTACCCTAGATTGGAGTTGGAGGCTCGGTTCTTGATGTTGGCCAAGCAGAATATGACGACGGATCTTACCAGGACCGGCCCGGCCGAGAGGGACATTGAACAGGTAAGAACTCGCTCTATTTTTGGCCTTTTAAGCTCCATTTTGTGCACATATATTCTTATGTGTAAGATGGTTATTGCGTTTGATAGATGTTTGCATTCTCTAATAAGTTCGATTGGATTAAGTGAGCGTTAGGTCTTGCATTCAGGACTTAAAGCGGAAGCCGTTTGCAGGGTTTTGTGCGTGAATTTAGATGTATTCTGGAGGTGTTAAAAGAGTTTAAGACTTCGTTATTGCTAGAGAGCACTGGGATGGGTCTCAAGAAATGTACGAATTGAAATTTTAATTACAGCAGGAAAATCTATGGAATGATCGTTTAGATTATAGTTAAAAATTTGATATCTATATCCTAAATGCATATGAGAGAGTGTGAGCGCTGTGGGGAGGTGCTTGGTACCCGGTTTCTGATATCCTGTTCTATTTTCCTGCTTTTAGATAACCTGACCCAAATATGTAGCAAGGTTAAAATATGAACTTGTTAGAGAAGACAAAAAAAATATTGGTCTCTAAAATAATGAGTTTCTCTAATAGATTTTCCCTATACCAGGACTTTACTCTTTATCCAAACAGAGGCCCCAAAACCCGACATGATATGCAAAACAGCTGCTTGATGTAGTTAGTCTTTCTTTATGTTTATTGACTGCATCTTATCGCAATCGTGTGGAATAGCTTGCCTGTGTCCTCTTGAGTTCTTTGAATGCATGCTTTCTATAAAGTTGGCATGTTATGAAAAGATTCCTTGCCAGAGGCTATGTCGAGAGGCATGAGCCTCTTCATCCAGAGGAGACGACATATGCAATCTAATGCTTGCCTGACAGGTTGTTCTAAGATTTAGCTCATGGCCCATGTTTTTACCTTGTTTACTTTGAGAAGTCTAGGTCTTTTTGGATAAAGTATTCTGTAATTTCCTTTTCTATTATCCTATACATTGTTTCTTTCCCTTGTAAACTACTAGCTGTTATTGATTTTTCATTGTCAATCCAGAAACTGCTATATGTGTATGATTGAAAGCACTGTAGTAGCTGTTCATTTTATGTAGTTATTTTGACTGCTTTAAATTTTGTCCTTTCTGTTGACTTAAACTTTGCGAACAACATGTTATCATAATCCTGTTGCCTAAAGTTACCCGCGTTTAAATTTTCCCTCTTCCTACTGTATGTTGTATGTAATATATGGTTATTGTGTGGTATGCCAAGTATAATTTCCTGCATGCTTTATTTTATCCAGCTTCAAAAAGTTTCATGTTACATGGGATTTTTTTTACAGGCTATTACTGCTCTTAAGAAAGGTGCTTACTTACTCAAGTATGGGCGTAGGGGAAAACCAAAATTTTGTCCTTTCAGGCTGGCAAATGTAAGTTTTTATTTGTTATAAATACATTTCTACACATACTTATAATTCGTTTAAGATGTATTTTTCCTCAATTTACCTAAATTGTGAAAGGCGATGTTGATAGTATGATGCACGAAAATGTGTGCATCTAAGTTAGGTGTTGTATTACGAGGAAAACATATAGTCAAGGATGCCAAGAGGATGAGAGGAAAGCCGAAGAAGCCATACTGAATTGGTGAATGAAGACTTGATATTGCATTTTGTTTTGAGCAAATCTATGTATCATAAAAAAGGGATAGTGGAATAATTTCCATGTTGGAAATTAATTTTAAGAAATTCAGTGAGATTATACTTTCATCTGGACCCCTTCGTAGATATTTGCAAAAGTTGAATGCGCTCAACAGTTGGCTATTTCCTCTGACAACCAACACAGACTCCTCTTCGATGGTGCTCCATCAAAGATCATCCAATTTGGATGATATCCTCTCTTTGACCTGTACTGGCTCCCGTTTGGCCACTGCCATTTGCATTCATATTATGCGAGCAGAGATATCAGTGGTGCAATTTTACAGGATTTGAAGGTAGAGACAGTGAATACTGGTGGTAGAGCATTGAGTGTCGTGTATTCTCGTTTACACTAAGTCTTGTATGTTGTTGTGCTCCATACTCCCGCTCCCGCTCCCTAATTCATATAGAAATACAAGCCGCCCATGCATACATTGATGCATTGTACCAAGAAAAATACGTTGATGTATGCATTTCTCTCTCTCTCTCTCTCTCTCTCTCTCTCTCTCACCACGTGGAGAAACACATTCATGCACACACACACACAGACGCACGCAAACACTTATATTCTCATAATGCAATCATCTAAATAGTCTTTTAATTTTGTTTGAAGGACGAGTCTGTTCTGATATGGTTTTCTGGCAAAGAGGAGAAGCACCTCAAGCTAAGCCATGTTTCAAGAATTTTACCTGGACAACGTACGGTGAGTTTTTAATTCATCTGGATATTTTATATGCTTGAGAAGACATCCTTGTATGTAGGGCCAGGATGGTATAGACAATTGCGACAGTCCACAACAAGACTGAGAGAATTGGAAGCAGACCATTTGGGTAGTGTAACCTGCATGCAATGGGGCCATTTAACATGTGGGTTCAGTTAAACACTAGATGCTTAGTGAAAAACCAAGGGGTTGAATGGAGGGGCTGGCATGTCAAAGTGGCACAGCAGTTTGAGATTTTTACTCATCCTCTGTCCGATATTTGTACATGTGTGTGCTCATATGTATAAAGTTGTGGCATATTTTTTAAACTGTAGCATCTTTAAGCAGCAGGGAAGTTGGTCAAAGCTCATTAGAAATGTCTTTTGGTTCTTAGAATATGTTTAGAGTTGTTGTGTGTATGCATTAGTTTGGCTGTTGGTATTACTTTCTATCCCATTGCCTCTATGCATAGACTTATCAAGATCTGAGCTGACAGTATGCAATCTGTTTGTTAGGCTATTTTTCAGAGATATCCACGGCCTGAGAAGGAGTATCAATCCTTTTCTCTCATATATAATAATAGATCTCTGGATCTGGTAACTATTTTGTCTCATCAATGTTGGTTTTCTCTATTTTTCTTACCTCAGCCAAGGATAGTTAGTTCTCTAGCTTAATTTTCTTTTGCTGTTTCCCTGATTTAAGTTGCTTCTCAAATGGGCTAATATCACCTTCAGATATGCAAGGATAAAGATGAAGCAGAAGTCTGGTTTGTTGGCCTGAAGGCATTGATTTCACGTAGCCATCAGAGGAATTGGAGAACTGAGTCAAGAAGTGATGGAGTTTCATCTGGGACAAATAGTCCTAGAACGTACACTAGGAGAAGTTCTCCGCTTAGTTCTCCATTTGGCAGTGTCGATAGCTTGCATAAGGTAGTGCTACTGTTTTTCGTATGTTGTTCACTATGATTATTGTATGCCATATATCATCTAGCTTGGAGTTGGCGATACTGATTAGCCATACAACTCCTGTCATTCTTAGACAATCAATGGATGTAGTAAGAATTTCCATTCCAGTTCTCCATTGTGCACTACCCTCCAAATGGAATAAGAGTTTTCATATGGTGCCCTATGTTCTTTATTGTGGTATTATAAATTTATGGAAAAACCTCTTCTCTTTTACAGGATGGTGGAGATTCTGTTCGTGGGCATAGTCCCTTTGAGAGCCCCCCTAAGAATGGCTTGGATAAGGCCTTTTCTGATGTGCTTCTATATGCTGTACCTCCGAAAGGTTTTTTCCCATCAGAGCCTGCTGGACGATCAGTCCATTCTATGTCATCAGGAGGATCTGATAGCATGAATGGTCACATGAAAGGCACTTCAGTTGACACTTTCAGAGTAAGCCTATCAAGTGCTGTAAGTTCATCAAGTCAAGGATCTGGTCAAGATGATGGTGATGCTTTAGGGGATGTTTTCATCTGGGGCGAGGGGACTGGTGATGGGGTTCTCGGTGGTGGGACCCACAGAATTGGAGGCTCGTCTGGGCCTAAGTTGGATTCGCTCTTGCCTAAAGCTCTAGAATCTGCTGTAGTGCTCGATGTGCATAATATTGCTTGTGGGGGGAAACATGCAGCTCTAGTAACCAAGCAAGGAGAGATCTTCTCTTGGGGGGAAGAGTCAGGGGGCAGGCTAGGTCATGGAATAGATTCTGATGTGTCTCATCCTAAGCTTATTGACGCACTTAGCAATTTAAATATTGAACTTGTAGCATGTGGGGAGTCTCACACTTGTGCTGTGACATTATCAGGAGACTTGTACACATGGGGAGATGGTACTTACAATTTTGGGCTTCTTGGCCATGGCAATGAAGTAAGTCATTGGGTTCCTAAACGGATAAATGGCCCCTTAGAGGGTATACATGTATCATCTATATCTTGTGGGCCATGGCATACAGCTATTGTAACATCAGCTGGGCAGTTGCTCACGGTTGGTGATGGAACTTTTGGTGTTCTGGGACATGGTGATCGGAAAAGTGTAGCAATACCTCGGGAAGTGGAATCCCTTAAGGGTCTACACACTGTGAGAGCTTCTTGTGGTGTTTGGCACACTGCTGCTGTTGTGGAAGTCATGGTGGGGACCTCAAGTTCCAGCAATTGTTCTTCCGGTAAGTTATTTACTTGGGGAGATGGGGACAATGGTCGATTGGGGCATGGTGATAAGGAGCCAAGATTGGTTCCCACGTGTGTAGCTGCTCTGGTGGAGCCAAATTTTTGTCAAGTTGCTTGCGGGCACAGCCTGACAGTTGCTCTTACAACATCAGGTCATGTTTATACAATGGGTAGTTCGCGTTATGGTCAGCTAGGAAACCCTCAAGCTGATGGAAAGCTTCCTACACGTGTTGAAGAGAAGCTCCTGAAGAGTTTCGTGAAGGAGATAGCATGTGGTGCATATCACGTGGCAGTTTTGACATCAAGAACTGAAGTATACACATGGGGGAAGGGGGCAAATGGTCGATTGGGCCATGGGGACATTGATGATAAGAATACGCCAACCTTAGTGGAGGCCTTGAAAGATAAGCAAGTAAAAAGTATTGCTTGTGGGACAAACTTTACTGCAGTTATCTGTCTTCATAAGTCTGTTTCAGGTGTTGATCAGTCCATGTGCTCTGGGTGTCATCTGCCATTTAATTTCAAAAGGAAACGCCATAATTGTTACAATTGTGGCCTTGGTTTCTGCCATTCTTGCAGCAGCAAGAAGTCTGTTAAGGCCTCGATGGCACCAAACCCCAACAAACCATATCGTGTTTGTGATGTATGCTTCGGTAAGCTAAGAAAAGCCATGGAGACTGACCCAACATCTCAATTTACTGGAAATAAAAAGGGTAGTATGAGTCAAGGGGTAAGTGAATTTGTGGAGGATAGGCTCGAGTCGAGGTCCAAGGCACCACTCTCAAGGTTGTCTTCAATGGAGTCTTTTAAGCAACTGGAGGGCAAATACACGAAGCGGAATAAGAAGTTAGAGTTCAACAGTAGTCGTGTGTCTCCAGTTCCACATGGGAGCTCCCATTGGGGTCTTAACTTCTCAAAATCTTTAAATCCAGTATTTGGGACATCAAAGAAATTCTTCTCAGCATCTGTTCCTGGATCTCGAATTGTTTCTCGAGCTACTTCACCTATATCAAGGCGCACCAGTCCACCTCGCTCAACAACACCCACACCAACTTTGGGTGGACTAACTTCTCCAAAAATTGTAATTGATGATGCTAAGCGAACAAATGATAGTCTGAGCCAAGAAATTGTCCAATTAAGAGCGCAGGTATGTGATTATGTACGATAAATTTTTGTATAGCTATTCAGGTTGGGTACTTCAAGTCTAGCCATGCATGATCTGCGGCTGTTTTTATAACTAAATAATCATATAGTGGGCCAGTTTCAAGTGGACCAGAATTTCCACATCTACTATGAGCATGGGGTCCTGATAGGTTGGGTCAACCTTGGATGATCATGTTCCTATCTACTTCCATTCTATGCTGACAGCAAAAATTTGTAACTGTTGGCTTGGTGAGGTCTAAATTTTTAGACCTGGTTCTTCCCAATACTCAGTGTCACCACCTTGATCTGGTCCTTTTTCTGCTCTGTTATGTGCGGTCTCTTCAGTGTCTGCATTCAGAAATCCAATATTTTTCTGAGCGTTAATCCCTAATTTATTCTAAAATATGCAATGATCATTTCTGTAGGTGGAGAGTCTCACTCGTAAAGCTCAGCTTCAAGAAGTTGAATTAGAACGAACAACCAAGCAGTTGAAGGAGGCAATTACGATTGCAAGCGAGGAAACTGCAAAATGTAAAGCAGCAAAGGAAGTGATCAAATCACTCACTGCACAAGTAAGAATTCTGTATATTTCCTTCATGACTCGTTTTTTTTAGAGTTTCACGAATTGAACTTATTAGAAGATTCTGTCCTTTGTGGCTTAAGACTTAGGTGCATTGATGAGAATGTGTAAAATGGTAGCAGAAGTTCCCAATGTTTCTAGGTTTAGTTGAACTTGTTTTGCATTCTTAATCCTCCTCCTGAACTTTTTTATTGCACTTCTTTTTTCGGTGAAGTTGAAAGACATGGCTGAAAGACTGCCAGTCGGGGCTGGGAGAAACAATAAAGTACCTTCTTTGGCATCATGTACTAGTCCAGCTCTAAGTGATGCCTCAGCTGCACAAGCTGACCATCTCAGCAGTCCACTCAGTTCTTTATTATCAGTTTCAAATGGGCCCAATAGCACCGTTACCTCTAATGGGCTCATGAATAACCGCAACAACAAATTAGGGTATTCAGAGGCAACAAAGAATGGAAGCAAAATTTCTGATGCTGAACCTAATCATGAAGCTGAGTGGGTTGAGCAAGATGAAGCTGGTGTTTATATTACGCTTACTTCATTACCTGGTGGTATCAAAGATCTGAAGCGGGTCCGCTTCAGGTAAGATCACTCAAGTCCTATCTTTATATTAACTCATGGATAACTTATGTGACCTTCACCACATCGTCTCTAATTTAGAGACTGGTTTCATCTTTGTGAAATCTCCTTCAAGTTTAGAAAAAAAAAGCTTCAAGGAGGTGTTAGTTAAGAAACCTCACTTGCATATAGCAATGATCATGATGATGATTCATTGAGAATATTGTTTAGTTCAAAAGCTATTTGAGAGGGAGTATAATTTACTACAAAACAAAGATACTAATTAGTTTAACTATCTTACAGATACTACAAGCACTCCTGTTATTTTATTATCATATTTTAGATGACGACTAAAATTCTTATTGATTGGTAAGCACGTTGTGAACCACTTCTTATGGGGACTGACTTTTTAACTCTGGAACTTGCAGCCGGAAACGGTTCAGTGAAAAGCAGGCAGAACAGTGGTGGGCAGAGAACAGAGCCCGTGTATACGAACAGTACAATGTCCGGATGGTTGACAAAGGACTTATGGGAATTGGGAACGAGGATTCCAGTCATTTGAGTGGAAGAAGTACATAAATAATAACAAAAGTTTGGGCAGTAGAATCAAGTTCATGTCATGTGGCAGCTAACATTGATGAATGGGGTCTAACGAGAAAAGGCAGATGAAGTGAAAGAGTGATTTTGGATCAATTTTTCTCCCCGATTTGTGTGTATGGCAGTAGTGGTTGAGGGTGAGGGATGTAAATTCGTCATTAGGTAGCTAGCTTTAATTGAGTATAGCTGCCTTGTAAATTCATAAGCAATTTGTATCTTCGTAAATGTATTGTGAGGTTTCTCCCTGAGAAAGCTTGGGCCGAGATACACATGCATCCAGCACTAACCATGACGGTGTTTTGAGCCGGTGGGATTTCCAATGAGCTAAGGCAGGTCGGCAATGCATGGATGCAAATAGAGTTCTGGTTCCTGGTATAAATCGGGGGAAACTATTACTTCGGGCAGATTAAGCTCAACTTTTTAAGCCTAACCTCAAGTTTACATATGGTAGGCAGTGCCCAAAAAATCGAATCTTAAGCTTGATCTTGTAGTTTTCAAGGCAAATAATCTTCCAATTAGCCTAGAAGCTCCTCAAGGTAAATGTTGGCTTATTGTACAAGAAGTTTTTTGTTTGCCATTCTATAAGCAACGAATGTCAGTCAACTGATTTAAAGTTGCACTGGCGTGGCTAACTGTGATATCCGGAAGTTATATCTCTAAAAATGAAATCAAAATCAAGTGAACTAATTCTAAAATGGAAAAAGTTAGCATGCGCCTGCCGCTTAATGGCTCGCGATGCAATGACGGGGAGCTCATTATAAGCTCATGTTTTCACAGAGCGCAAACATGAGCCCATCAAACTTTTTTTTTCTTTCTGAGGTGGAGCTCATTCCCATTTTTAACTGTGCGCCACCACTCATCAAACCATCTTGGGCTAGAATTATATGAACAGCCATGGAGAATATAACATGATTCGTGTCAACGTAATGGCGAACATTTTCTACTATCAGTGACGAACTTGCCCAAAGCGTTGGTGATCGGCGGCAGTAGCCAGAGACGCGGTCCCCATGTGTCCGACGTCGTCCCGCCGCCCTCTGAAAGCCGAGGCTGTGCCAGTTGCCCCTCCAGCTCTTCCTCCCGGCGCCGCTCCTCCGGCTCCTGTCCCAGACCCTTCCATTTTCACTCACACCCCCTGCTACTGGTAACACGACACTCCCTTTTCTACTTTCTTCCATTTAAATTCGGTGTCTAATGTTTGATCAGTTTATCTATGTAATCAATCTAGTCGGGAAAGTTCACTTAATTCGATCGCCCTGCTTTTTCCTCTTTGCGCACAGAAATTCGACATCTTTTGCTCTTGTTAGTGTCGTATGTGTAACTCTCAGGCCAATGTTTATTGCTTCAAATTACTAAATTTTTTATATTTGTTCGTTATGGCGCTAGTGGTATGATTGTATTCATTGATTTTGCTGCAGTGAAGAGAATGTTTGTCTTCTTTGTAAGAAGCTGAGCATGACAGGGATTGCCGATGCGGAGGCTCGTGATCTGTTTGTTGCATTCGTATCCAATGATAATAAACAAGTTGCCTTCGTCTTCTCACTAGTTTATCTACATTGATTTGTTCCTTTCTCTTCTTTCTCTAATGTAAATCATGAGTTAAGCTTCATTTACATCACAGAAAGAAGACATATCTTTCTACGCATAAATATAATGAATGTATGTTCTTCACTCTTATGTTATCCGGTGATTGACCTGGACTTGATTATAATTATTGTGAGTCTAGGTTCCTCTATGGCATCAGAAGGCTAGCAGAAGGGACGACGGGCTAATAGTATGGGACTACCATGTTATCTGTATTCAGGTCAGGTTATATGTGTCAAGCAGTATGATAGAGAAAATAAACCAGTTCCCAAGTGCTTTGGGATTTCTTAGCTGATCTATAAAGAAGTCAGGAGCATTTGGAATGCTATGGATTTTGTTTTCTTTCCAATCTTCTATCTGTTAGATATAGATGCTAGTGGCTTAAATAGGTCTTCACACCACAGTGGCGAGGAGGAGGAAGTAGTGCTCTGCATCAAGTATGGGATTTGGATTCCACTCTTCCTTTCCCTTCATCCCTCAGTGAGTATGTAGACAAGGTTGTTAGGCCATCATGGTCTTTAAATCATCAATTCACCAGGTACCATTATTATTTCCCTATCTTCTATATGAACTCAATTTGGAAACTCATGGGCAGTTGTATACAAATGGTACTGTTTATTACTTTATTTAGGCGTCTGCTAAATAGCATAAGTTGTCTATAAAATAGCTCAATGTAGGGTAGATTGTTGTTTTCTTGCATTTATTTGCATCTTATGTGGACATTGGATTGTCTGTTAGTTGTATATTTTTCATGTGATTAATTTGTGAGAGATAAGAGAGAACACTTTCTGACATAATTATGTTTCTTAGGCTTTTCCGGGTCATTCATGCTCCAATGTTCCTTCCTTTTTTTGCATCTGATAGACGGCATATGAAGGATTCCAGTGGAAATTGGGTCTCTCCACCTCCTGCTTACGAACCCATTGTTGCTCAAGGTAAACAGTTGCAATAGAATGTCCCACATGTGAATATTTGGTGCAGCAGTTTCCGTTGATTGTTTGATATTTTTATGGTTATACGAAATCTATGAATGAGGCTTCTCAGTTTTCAAACCTATTATTCTTAGAGTCAATCCATCAAGACAGATTTCTGTATGTAACACAAAAAACCTTATAAGTCGTTCTCATTTAGGTACATCATTAAAGGACCAGAAGAAGATGCATAATGATATTAACTCGGTGCTTAACTGTATTCTCTCTGATATTTGGTTAACATATGAATTAATTTTTTAAAGAGATGTATTCTGTACTAATATTTTGTGTAAGGATGTGCTTATATTATAGGTGCATATATGATGGCTACCTCAAATGCATAAACATATTGATATTTCGTATTTTATACATACCGCATAACTATTACTTTACCTTTGTTAATACCTCAAGAACGTTAAGCACGCTTGTTTCTACAGTGTAGAACGTTAATTGTTAACTTTTTTCCTGATTTGTTCTTTCCTGTGAGATTCGATGGAAAAAGACTATCCCTGTCATTGTTGTCATGTAGGCGCTACCATTGCACTGAAATTTCAAATAACTTGTGTTTGAACCAAATATCATCTTGATGAAGTTCCCTCTACTTTGAAGCTACATAAAAAATTTCTCCATTGCGCTGTCATATGAGCTTAAATAGTAGACCTAGAAATTTTTTGCCTGTTTTGATCTGTGGTTCTTGTCTATCTAGACATATTTTAAGCCATGGGAATGGAACCAAGTGGGTTGAAAGTTCGGAAAAAGGGCCAGGTATCTGGATGTTCCAATTTTGAGGGGTTCCCATTCGGTTGTTCTTTTTCTCAGGGTTGCCTATCCCAGCCCCGTGGAATCCCTTTTGTTGCGGTTTCTACTTATATGTTGGGATGTAAAATCAGCTGCATTAAGCTACCATATATGACTTGCTGACAGCCAAGAATCTTATTGGTTTTTGTATTATAGTTTTCTTATAAATGCAGGTAGCTTTCATGCAATTACTTCTGATAATAGTTATTTCATATCTTGTAGATGGCGCAATTTTCAACTTGGACGAGTATATGCAGATTCATGCCACCAACTTGGTTGACTATATGGAAGATTTAGTTACAAGTGTTTTCTCGGAAAAATTGGGTGTAGTAGTGAATCAAATGCAATTGGAGAAGTTGTTTTCCATGATCAATATCCAATGTACTTGAATTATTATGGGTTCCAATTTACTTCATGTTGGTTTTCTATTCTGGATAATTAATACGTGACAGTGGGTGTGTTTGTTTCTTTTGATAATGGGGTTGCTTCTTATTTTCTCGAACCAAAAGAGAGATGTGGTAATGTGAAAACCGCATGTGGTTGAATGCTCAAAATAATAATTTTCTCAGTTCAGATAATCGTGGCAGTGGGAAGTAACAAAGTTTAATCCTTGCTTATTTATGCCCCAAAGCTTTTCTTTTTATTTGATATCGTATGATCTGCCCAGAGATTTGATGTTACTGCCTAAATAAGGCTTCTTTTAGCCACTTGAAGGCCAATCGTTGCCAACATAGTTCTTTGAAGTTTGAACACGCTGAGCCCAAAGACATTTTACTGTATTAGCAAAAGACATTTTACTGTATTAGCAGGTACAAAAGTGTCTATGAACATCAAATTGTTCAAAACGAAAGACAAAAATTTCCTCCACATAATAGAAGTTTTACAGTGATGTAAGAGAATAGAGACAGTGAACTGGTGGAAAAAATTAAGCTCAGTTTTCCTTTTGTCAAGCTCAGGTTGGAGCTAGAGGCAGAATAGCAAAAATGGTTACCACGTAAAACAAGGACGAGGAGATGAAGCTACAGGAGGATATGGAGTTAGACTGGTAGGAGAAAAGGAGAGAAAATGTCTGGAGAATAAAAGGGAGGGCAATAGATGCTGAAACAAAATACTCTAGCCCCTTTGTTTGTTTACCCCAACTAGCTCTCAAACTCGTGGCTTTGACAGATTCTCATATTTAACTTCATTTGCTCCTGCAATACTCAAATCCGAGCCCAATTCCACTATGGGCTCAGTTAAAATAAAACCAGTTCGGGATTTGAAATCCCAACTCCGATTTTTGCCCTCAACGCTCTGTCCTAAGCTTCCTTGAAGGTCACAATACGGACTCTCTTGGATAGATGGAATATCTTGGCAATTGAAAAATAATAATTTTTGCTGTATATTTTAGATGGAGACGCTAATAAGAAATAGTAATACTAAAGTAAAACAGGAAACATCATATGCATGAGGAGCGGCAAGACCAGCTCTATTTTTGGTGATAATAAGCTACAACAGCAAAGCAAAAATTATCTTCAATTAATGAACAGGGAGGCCGCTTACAAGAAATCTGCTTGAACAAAAAGATGGAATAGCAGTGAGTCCACTGAAACAAAATCCTGTTTCCATTTTTACTTCCTATCACTGTCATTCCTTCTTTACATTAATTTCATCTTCAATCCTATCTGAAACTTCCCATAAGCTCAGACTGAAGAAATATGTGCAAGGATGTGACCACTGCACTGGTCAACAAGAAGCTGTGCTTTAAAGGCGTTAAACTTTAGGCTAGGTTTTATGCACCAGCAGAGGGCTTGTAATCCAGCATTTCTCTAATCCCCAACCGAATGGATGGGCCCATGGATGAGCAAATAAATGCACTTTTCCAGTAAACTCCTTTTGCACCCGAAGGCTTATTTGTTTCTATTGATTTCTGCAAAATTAATAGAAAAGAGAGATCTTACTTCAGGCATTCAGGTTGGAAATAATATATACTTAACTAGTTGAGAAGTGTGGGAGATCATCCATACAATGACAGCAAACAAATTTATCAAAAGGTCCTCTTCCGAGAAATTTGTCTTTCCAAAAGGTAGATGAACGATTCCAGTCTTGTCCGCTCGGTATTCAGCCTTTCCTTGCTTAAATTCTGCAATAGCCTGAGAGGTAAACAAAAATCATATTTGCAATTTCCTACCCTTGTATAATATTTGGCATGGATATCTCATTTTTAATAAAGCCAAAGCTGAACTCTCTATAATAAAGTGGTTAATTATTTTTATCTTGTTGTTAATTCTTACTAGCACCAGCTGGCTGTGCATGCCTGGAAACTCTAGTCAACCTATCGTACATAAGACAATAGTACAAGTTCACAACATGTTAATTTTAACTTTATAGATGGTGATTTCACTATAGTCCATTTAAAAAGGCGGATCAGATGTTAGATTCTAAGTGGTTGCTTGTCTCTTTAATTATTAGGTCTGTTAAAGAGCAATCAGACCAGAATAATGCTGAACAGAGAACCATAGTTTTAGAAAAAAAACACTTCGCCATAAACATGTAACCAAATACAAACAAAATTATTTTTATGAATCCCTTATCTATGTCTACAATCGAGATTAATCTACTAAAATATGGTGCGTGTTATTAATTGGCATTATTAATTTTCCCGACTACAAGGGTTGGCATCAAATTATATGTAATAATAATCTTGATCAAATAGGAATAATCTTTTGTAGGCAGTATTGACGTTTAAGCAATTCTACCTCAAGCTGCGGCAAGATGATATCACAACAAAAGAATGATTTTCCATGTGTCTAGATACAAATCTATGTCACTGTCAAATTCAATGGGTGGGAATGAAATTTGAATTTTTCAAAGAATTTCACTCAATTAGATCTTGAGGTGGAACTAGACTAAATGTTGGTCAAGAGTGGGACCAGGCCTACGCCTTGCAGCTAGTAGATGAATCAGATGTCTATGATTATATGCGTACTAAAAGCCTATACTTGCTAATTCGAGATATGCATGAGCCAAAGATTCACCTAACTAAATAGAATGGAATATACAATTTCAAATAAAATACAACCCATCACCATACCTGAGGTAAATCTGTTGCAACTGTTCCAGCTTTAGGGTTTGGCATCAGACCGCGTGGCCCCAAAATTTTTCCCAAACCTGCAGCAGCAAGCTGAAGTAACAGAGAGAATAAGCACGAGAATGTATCACATAAAAACTTAAGTACTTCCATTTGAATTAGAACCTTATTATGTCCCTTTTGCCCATACAAAGCCCTATACCTTGGGCATCATGTCAGGTGAAGCAATTAATTTATTCCATAAACCCGCCTTTAATTTCTTGGATCAGGTCTTCACCACCAACCAAATCAGCTCCAGCAGCCTTTGCTTCATCAACCTTCTCACCTGAAATTAACTTCCTCCATATGAGAATTAAAAAACAAACAGCTTAAAAAAAAATCCATGGCAGTCACACCACGTAAAGTCACAAGTCAATTGTTAGTCTTGTATATACTGGGATCATTTGTCAGAACTTAGTTTGATCTCCTTGTTGGAAGAGTTTTTTAGGTAACAATTAAGTCAAGGCCATAGATCTGTATGCTGTGTGTATATTCTATAAAGAGTCAGCAATACTGCAAGTAAATGGAAAATCGATGGGGATCGATGTGGTTCATTATGTGCTTCTTTTTTTATCTCAACATTTATAACAGATAGGATATTACCCTTAACTGAAACTAGGATTATGATATGCGATAAATCCAGGTAATTGCCACAATAGAAGCGATCAAAATCCCTTCAACACGAGCATAAACCATGGCAACAAACCAAAATAATCGACACTTAATCCAAACTTATAATATAAGGGTGTGTATTAAATTATAAACTAGGAGCAAAAGACCAGACCACACACCTTGAGTGAGAACAGCTACTTTAACGGTCTGGCCAGTCCCTTTCGGCAAGTTCACCTGTAAAGGTCACGAATGTTCAATTTACACATTCCACATTGAAAGTGTCGATTGCGGCTTAATTGTACCCAAAATCAAACAGCTCAATTACTCACAATGGCTCTTAGTTGCTGGTCACCATATTTAGGATCGATGTTCAGTCTGGAATGAGCCTCTGCCGTCTCCGTAAACTTGGCTCTAGCCGTTTGCTTCATCAACAAAACAACTGCTGCCAAATCATACTCCTTTTTGTCCTCCCTCAGCTTCTGAATTTCTAAATCGCTTCGACCTTGTCTGAATAAAGCAAAGCCCGACGATTGTCCATCAGCAATACAAAGATAACAATCCCAATTCAAGAAAATTTAGAAAGGAATACTGACTCGGTCTCGCTTAAGCGGCAAAGCCGCTTTCCCCGTCTTCGGCTTGGCCGCCGGAGCAGCGGCAGCATCACTCTGAACCACAGTCTCGGCGTCGGCTTCCGCGACTTCAGCTCCAGCTGCGAAGGCAGCAACATAGACGGTGGTTGTGGAGAACCGCCAAAGTGGAGCATGGGCCGGGACGGAGCAGGGCTGTACGGTGCGAGCCCGAAGTACAAGCGCGGCGGGCAAGGAGATCGGCCGGAAGGAAGATGAAACGGACTTAGGTTTGGAAGCCGGCGTCGAGGTCCCGGGCAGCGTCAGCACTAGCGAAGCCGAAGCAGCAGCCATGGCTACCAAAGGTCGAAGTTTTGAGTGGCGTGGGCTGGGGAAGAAGATCAGAAAGAAGCGAAAACACATGTATTTATCTTCGAGCACACCCCTCCAAGTTTGAAAACTCACCAGAAAGCCCTCAAACTTCCTTTTTTGCCAAAAAAGGCAAAGGCCGCCTATCCTTACAGTTACACCCGGCAAATTTTGCAGGGGCCCGCAAAATTTCACCTATTTTTGGTAAGTCATGAAAAAATCGATCTTTTTTCTTTCTCTGGAGGCACCAACGCACTGAGATTGTTTTGCAGAGGGGGCCAGCATAAATAATTCTATTCTATATTTCTTGAGGGGCACCTATGAATGTAAAAGGAGCGCTGAAGAGAAAAGCAAGTCTCATTGGGTATTGTAGAATAGATATAATCCTATTAAATATAGAAATTCTAGAGAATTCGACAAGGTAAAGAAGGCAAAAAGAAAAAAAACTATTCATAAAGAAAAAACCTATCCTTGGGGCTTGCAAACGAGGATCACCAGGCCTGGTTTGGTAGCAATAAAAAATTAATCGCCAAACCATGTTGGCACTGTTGGTAGCAGTGTATATTTCAAGCACAGTTGCAGTGTAGGGTGTTGCAGGAATCCACACGAGGCTGACAATAAGTAAAGTGGATAGTGGACTGTTTTTCATGGCAATGTTTTAAAAGAAATGTGCATGGATCACGAGACACAGTGATGGGTGCCCATAAGTAAGCCAGATACGAGATCAAATGGGTGCCCCTGCAAATAGTGAATACTTTTCAAAATTGGTGGGTGTCAAGATAGGCGGGCAAAGACAAAACCCCAATTGCTGTGGCTGGTGCCGGGCATCTATCGAGGGCAAAGGGCGAGGGATAAGATGGTGTGCATAAGGCAGGCGACGATGGACGATTTGCTGGCGATGCAGGCGTGCAACCTGCTCTGCTTGCCGGAGAACTACCAGATGAAGTACTATCTCTACCACGTCCTCTCCTGGCCGCAGCTGCTCTACGTCGCCGAGGATTACGGCGGCCGGATCGTCGGATACGTGCTAGCCAAGATGGAGGAGGAGAGCTCTGAGTGCCACGGCCATATCACCTCACTCGCCGTCCTCCGCACCCACCGCAAGCTCGGCCTCGCCACCAAGCTCATGACCGCCGCGCAGAACGCCATGGGGAGCGTCTACGGTGCCGAGTACGTGTCTCTCCATGTCCGCCGCAGCAATCGCGCTGCGTTCAATCTGTATACCGAGACGCTTGGTTACAAGATCCACGACATCGAGGCCAAGTATTACGCCGACGGGGAGGATGCCTATGATATGAGGAAGCAGCTCAAGGACAAGAGTTCGCATCATCACCACCATCACCATCATCACCACCACCACCACCACCACGGCGGAGGCTGCTGCTCTTCGCCTGCGCCTGTGGTGACAGCTGAGGGAAAGGGGGGCCAGAGCAAGGTTGGATCCACGGCGGCATCCACGCCGTCTGAGTAGATTATTGAGTGAGGTAAATTGGTGGCTAGGGTTTTATGGAGTGTTTTTATGTTCGACTATTCACCTTGTTCTGGGTTATTAGGGATTTAAAACTATTTTAGCTAGAGAAGGAAGGAAAATTATAAGCTTTGATGCTTGTTTGCATTACTTTGTTGTCTATGTTTCGCTGACTCTTCCGCTTTGATCTTAATGAACATGAATTGTGGTACTATTGTGTAACTGCCAATAATTGTTGAAATGTTAGTCCTCTTGCATATGAATAACTGGAACATAGTTCTTCTTTTTTTCATGGTTTATATCTTGATGACAGACACTTTATGGCCTCTTAATATTATTTGGCTATATATGACATTAGTTCTCCAGCAGAGTTTACGGCTGATATACCATTTGATTAGGCTAGTCGTATATGTTACGAGTATGAGTGAGTTGACCATTTTTGTACTGAATTATTTACACTGGCTGATTGGTCTGACTTATGTTCTGAAGTTAGTCGTTAAGGAGTCTGAAACTTATAGACATTTTGTAATTCGTGACTTTGATATGATGGATTTTTGAGACATCATATGACATTCAAGTGTTTGGCTGTGCTGTATTATTTCGTTCTTACATGGGAACAAAAATGTGAATATAAGGTTTATGATAGCTGTGCTATCTTAATTTTTTAGTTTGCATATTCCGTTACTTAGGATCCATTATCCATAAAGAATGGGATATTGATAGTGATAGGGTTCATAGGATAAATGCGGGGTGGGTAAAGTGGAGGGCAACCTCGGGAGTGTTGTGTGATTGGCGTGTTCCGAAAAGGCTTAAAGGCAGGTTCTATAGAGTGATAGCCATTAGGCCTGCAATACTTTATGGAGCAAAGTGCTGGGCACCAAAGAGGAGTCATATAGATAAATTGAATATAGCCGAAAGGAGAATGTTAAGGTGGATGAGTGGGATAACTAGGAGAGATAGGATTAGAAATGAATATATTCAGGAGAGTCTAGGAGTAGCTCCTTTAGGGGAGAAGCTGAGGGAATGTAGATTGCGTTGGTATGGGCATGTGCAAAGAAGACCATTAGATGCCCCTGTGATACATGTACGATGCTAAAAGAGGGAGAGGGAGACCTAAAAGAACTTGGATGGAGTTAATAAAAAAGGATTTGACTTTACTATCTCTTACAAAAAAGGTAGCCCAAAACAGGCCTGAATGGAGGAGTAAGATCCGTGTCATCGACCACCAAATAGTTGGAAAAATGCACTACTTGATTATGATTATGATTATGATTATGCATATTTGAGTCTCATATATAAAATTGGATATAAAATTAACCAGCAGAGTTTTGGTAGGATAGCCAGGACACCCTTCCTGAAGGGATGAAGGGGAGGTCCTGAGTTGGAAATCCCAGCCCATTGGCCACCCACCTGGGATTTGGTGCTTATGATGGTGAGCCTTGTACGTGCCCAAGGGGATTGGCGAGGGAGGCAGGTGTTTTAAGAGGACTGTTGCCTGGCCCCTTCTAGTCATGTCCTAAGCACTCGGATACCCCTCGTTATTTAAAAAAAAAACAAATTAGATCTAAATTGTATGTGTCTACTGCCAGGTTTTGCTGTTCACTCACAATGCGTGTCAAGTGTTTACTGTGCCTGGACTTTAGTAACCTGCAATGAAGTTTCATTATCTCAAATGAAGCTTAATTGATTGAAAACTTAACAGCATCATGAATGAAGATGAAGCTTCTTCTTCTAATCCAAGGAAGTGTCACCCTTTTTTCGTAATAACAGAGTAGGACCTATAAGGTGATTATGTTTGGCTGAAGCGACCAAGAGTTCAGAGACTTCGAAAGGGAATTATGTTGTGAGTATGCGTGGATTTAATTTTCACCATTTGGAGTTTACTGAGAGTAATATTCTCACAGTTTGTAGGAGCTTGTTTTTTAGAGGGTTTGGATGGGTACCTTAGCATGGCTGTCTGATGTTACTTGGTTAATTTAAGTCTAAACCTTTAGTGCCATAGATGGTGTCCAGAGGGTAGGCATGTCGTGATTTATATGGATTTTGGTTGAGGGTTTTTTATTTGTTGGGTGCAATATTTTATTTTGCAACTTGACCTTATACGTGAAATATTGATGTGTTTTATGTATCAGTTTCTCTGATGGCTAGACAAATCCGATGGCCAGAGAATGGTCTTGGTTCCATGTCTTCCTGCGCATGTTTTTTGTGAGAACAAACAATGTTGGAATCTAAACATAGGTGGGATTCAACTAGTGTGTCCGTGTAGAATCTTCAATGAACCAGTGGCTGTGACTGGTTTCTTGTTGACCATTATGCATGCCAGGCGGCCTGCATCCAGAAACCGAGTGAATATTTCTCCAAGGTCGTCATCCTGGAATACAGACTGAGAACTGTTTTATCAAGACTCTCCCAATCAGGTTTACATGACTTCACTAGATAGAAGTACGCAGCTCCAAATAGGTTCGGGTGAACCGGAACATAATCAGAAAAACTCAACCACAACGTTAACGGGAGTGGTTAAATTCCTCTAGGAGAGAAATATATAACCATATGACGATACCAGTGACGATTAAAGGTCGGGTATCACAATTAAACCCTAAAACCTTAAACCCTACACTAGCCTACAAAATGAATCTATATTGTTGAAAGCCATTGTTTAGCAAAAAAGGTTGCATATATTTTTTGCATATATGTTCAAAAGATATAAAAGGTATCACAACTCCAAGTGATACCTTTTATATGGAATGGGAATCCATATAAAAGGTATCCAGATTGGCCGGCCCTGAAGGATGTTAAAGAAGATGTGAACTACTTGTATATGAAATGAAGTCCTGATGTGATGCACTGAGCAGAGCGCATAGTGCGCATATCATCTTCACCCCTGGTGCCTTCTCCAGCACTGTTGCGTCGGAAACTGATCCGAGGATCGAGCCATCCAGATTGGCCCATCTCAACCTCAGCTGTGAATTATAACCCCTCAACTCACTGCTTTTGTGGTATTTACAGTTGTGGCATGCCATGAGAGGGAAGAGAGGGGAAAGAGGAAGATGTCACCTACTGACCTTGGCATGCTACAGCTGTGAACGCCCTCAAAACAGTGAGATGAGGAGTGCGGTTCACAGCTGGGGATCAGCCGGGCCAATCTGGATGACTCATCCGTGGGCTCAGTTTCCGGCACTGGCACCAGAGAAGGTGCCGGGTGTATTTGATCGGATTGTATCAGAATGAGGAAATCGGAATTATTATACTCTTGATACAATACAATTAGTGCTGTGTTGAGATGTTTTTTTGCCAGAATATTGTGTTGAAGAGGAGAAATTGGGGGAAAAGGGATGTTCAAATTTTTGTCATGACTGCTGAGTAATGAGGTCTTGTACGAGCTGAACCTTTGGAGCCTCCAGAAAATTCAAGTCGACGGCTCTATATTAGCTCTGCCATTCCTCCTTCACATGGCAATCTGTGGTGCCATTGTACGCGGAAGGATCAGTCATTCCCAGCGACCTTGCCGTGGCCAGTTCCTGATAGTCAACCAGGCTGTTGCCACTCTTTTGTCAGTTTGTAGTATGGCCATTGGCCAACATGTTATCCTCTTCGCCTGGTCATGCCGGAAAACTCGTTAGGACGACAGCTGCATTTTGGCTGGTGCTACTCAAGATAGGCAATCCGTGGTGCCCTCTTATGCGAAAGGAGTACCGTCATCGTTTTCTGACTTCTGGCAAGTTTGCCGTGCCCAGTTTCCTGGCGGACTGCGAGTCAACCAGGCTAAGTTGTCATCATATTTGCCAAACTGTGAGTTATCTTGTTTGCATGATTTACCCAGGCTACGAGATTAGTTTTGGACAATGATGCAACAGGGGAGTATGAAGATTGGAAACTTTGTCGAAGTTGAAAGCACTTGACCTGACTCCCGGAGGATAGGGATGAAATGGAAAAATATAATTCAGTTCGTGCTCTTTTGTTTAACTCTTGACTATCCGAGCTGGAAATATTGGTAGTTTAGTTTTGTAACAAGCCAGACTTGGTGAACTCTTGATGATTACCCTAAATTCGCTGCAAATATTGTGACTATCCATCCACCTGTGTGTTCCGGAGTTTCAGGCATTCTAGTCTGTGGGCAAATTAATGAAAGGAAAAAAAGAAGTGCAAAATAATTGATTTCAGTATCCACGAACAGCAATATTCTGCACCAAGAAATCATCTTAGATTATGGAGATTTTTGCAGTTTTTGCTTGTATGTGATGCAACCCTTGGGAAACTTAACAAATTCTCAAAGCAAGAATTAACCTTGCCTTTGATAGTCTGCTAGTTAACCAATTCTAAAAGTTTAAGCTCTTAACAGTCGACGGCTACATATAGACCGGTGCTAGTAGAGATAAGCAAAACGTAGTGAGCTATTCCTTGCGTTCATTTTCATTTTGACTACCAGATAGCTCCTTTGGGTAATAAAGTCCTATAGATCTCTCCACCAAGCCTAGCAGTTTCATGGAGAGATGTCCTTGCCTCCGAGATTTTAGACTCCATCTCTTCTTTGAATTTAGAACATGTGTCGATGAGAGAAAGAAGCTCATTAGCACACATTCTGGTTTCCTCCTGGCTTTGTTTTACGGCATTCTCTAGCTCATTTTTATTGTTCTGCACGTTAATCAAATTTATTAATTAAAAAGGACCCGCAGTATCAAACACAGCATCGCTCGTCTAGTAGTTAAAAAATACCTGCAGCATAGCGTAAGCTCCTCTTTCTCTGCTTTCCACGTACTCAATTTTGCTCTTCACCTCTTCCTGCAACTTTTCAGCTTCAGCAGCACAATTTGCCAGGTGATCTTCCAATTCCTTCTTCAATAATGCTGATCGAGCTTCAGCCTGGCACATTTTATTCATACAGGTTAAACTCAACAACAAGAGGAGAGTCGTTAACACACTGTCTGAACCATCACACTAAAACATTAATAATAACTTTGTTCACGAGAAAACTACTACATGCGCCTTAGAGTCAGTTATTTTAATATCTTAATCTTTTAGATAAAACAAACAAAGGATCAAAACTCGAATTGTGAAGCTAAGGACAGCAACACATGTCGTAGTGATGTGGGAGCGGAGCACTGTTAATAATAAAGGCTTGCTGAAGATAAAACTAACAAATGGTAACCCGTAAGAGTCTAGATAAATATGCCACGCTGACATGCTACGAAAAAAAGACACCAGCAGTCCCAGGACATACATCAATACGCTGCATGGTCTTTATAAGAGCAAAGCTAATTGGTCATTTGAGTAATGCAAGTTGATAGCAATTTCAAGACTCTGACAATGATTATATGAAAAATCAGTGTTCATAACGTCAACAAACCCACCAACCTCAACAACAACTAAGTTACTAAAAACGTGCATGTATAAAAAAAGGTTACTATATATGTGCATAGTATCCCTCCGCTCTGGTAAATCAATTAATCGCCGCACCAGGCTGCGATGACGCCCTTTTTAAGCTCATTGGAGTCATTTGAAAGTTTTCCTTTTTTTATCTACTTGGTGGTAGATGCATGACTTCTCGCTATAATTGAGACATTGACACAGATTTCCACCTGGCCAAGCAGACACAACAATGCTGGCTTGTGTGCCATGATTGAGAACGCAGCCAGCAGTTTTTCCTACTATTTCTTTTTGTCAGTTAATAAACAAGGGCGATCACAAGGCTGACAAAGTGTGTTACTGTTATCATAAAAGAATTAATAGCTTGAAACACATCTACAGAAGACTCCCATTGTTTCTCTCCAGATGCCAATAATAACAGCATCATTAATGGTGACACATTCATATAGACACTAAAATGCCTTGAATACCATTGAAAGAAGGAAGAAAATGCAGAAGGAAGTGGACAATAGTACGTCTGGTCGACCGGCCTTACCTGGCAGTCGACCGGAAGGTCTTCTGGAAGTTACAGTCTGTGGTCTGGTCAATCAGACTTTCCTAGTGGTCGACCGGCAGGTTGTCTGTAATTGACAGATTGCATATCAATCAACCGGTCCTCTACATAATGCAATGTGTTCATGCAAAACACTTCCATTCTAAGGCGGATTTATTTGGGATTCTTTCTCCTATTAGGCTAGGGGACTCATGGACATCCAAAGGCCTATATAGGGGCAATTCTAGTGGTCGACCGGCTGGTTGTCTGTAATTGACAGATTGCATATAGATCGACTGGTCCTCTACATAATGCAATGTGTTCATGCAAAACACTTCCATTCTAAGTCGGATTTATTTGGGATTCTTTCTCCTATTAGGCTAGGGGACTCATGGACATCCAAAGGCCTATATAGGGGCAATTCTAGGGGTTTCTAATATGATTTATCTCTTGTATTATTTTTAGGTTTACTCAAGGGTTTGAGTGGTTGAGAGGCTTGAAGCACAAGGCTTGTTTGTACTCAAGGTCAAGGAAGGGTTTGAGTATTAAGAGCTTGTATCTCAGAGAGATTTGAAAGAATTCTTTGTACTTTATGTTCTACAACATAGTAGAAGAAAATCCTTTCTTGGTGGAGAGGCGGTTTGGCCGATCCCCACCAATTTGCCGGGTGTTCTTGTGTTTTGTTCGCTGTTTGTATTTCCTTGTCGAATATCTCAGGTACCATCGAGGCCACACAAGCCACAACAGCTGATCCCGTGCATCTCCAAACAACATAAGAGCAATATCATATCCAATTACATATGATCATGTGTTTTCAGTTTTCACAACATCACTGACAAAGATAAGCACTGTATAAAAACAATGACATACAGAAAAAAAGGGTTTGCAGTAGAAGACCGGATATATATCTACATACTATTGTCCCTTATCCTAATCATTTTCTGTGTTAAAGATTATTCATAAAAAGTGTACAGTATATATTTCCTTCATTGAAAATTTTAAGGGGATCACCTCACATTATTTCAGAAATCCAAAAGGCGGAGCCTTTTGTTTTACTAGCTTGGCATATGTTAACGTGAGAAGAGGTCGAGGATTCAACTTCAACGGCCTGAGTGTTGAACTTCCCTCACTGCTATCACAGCAAAATTCCCTAATAATAGGCGTAGCTAAAAAGAAGCCACTCCATTGAAGAAAATAACTATATATAGGACTTCGCCATACAACAGTGTAAATTATAGGCATACAATCAACAAATAGATGTAATACGCAAGAAAAAGTTAAATGCAGTATCGTGCACATTTTGAAGAATACTAATTACTGCAGAAAGAATATGAAAAATCATGGAAGCCATGTTTATATGCTAATACAGGGGGAAGACGGGATTCTAAATTCCGCCCACCCTCTAAAACAGGAAGCTGTGCATAATAACTTTTTTCAATTAATGACGTGACCAAAACCAATAGACTATCAATAGTTTTAACTATGAGAAAGCAGCATGTACTTATAAATGGTTATTATTTTTATAAATATGCTTAAACCTAGGCGCTACGTGATTATGACTTAAACCTAGATCCACTCAAAACAAGCTCCATCGACATCAGTAGCTGGACCTAGGTTTCTTCATTAGTAAAAAGAATGAAATTGTAAGAATGCCAATGAACTAAGACGCACACATAAATTGAAAGGAATCACATACAGAATCAATCTGAGCTTGCAGATCTTCCAGGCGTTTGCGCTTAGCCTCCAGTTTAACCACGTTTTCCTGTGACTGCTGTTGGAGGGAGATTGATTCTTCCAACTTGGACATGGATGTTTTTTCTGTCTCCTCACTCAGAGAAGCAAGAACAGGTTTGAGCTTCCTTTTATACTCTCCCCCCAATACTTCGGCAGTGGTTGCACCTTCCCTATTCAACTTGTATTGGAATTCAATTCCAAGCTTTAACCTAGAAATTTCAACAAGCACCCTACAATCAAACAAAAAAAAAATATACAAGAGATGTATCAGTAGATCCTGCAGAAGATTTAAATCACCTTTTGACAGCTTGATTGCACTCAGAGATGAGTCCCTCCAGTTCCTTAATTTTGTTGTTCATGGTAGAATCAAGCTCCAGAATTTGCTCCTCAAAGGCATTTCTCCCAATCTCGGCCTCAGCAATGTCGCGCTCCACGGCCGCCAGTTCCTTTTTCATTCTTTCCACGTCTCTCACATGAAACTTCTGTTCATCTATGCTCTTCCTCAGCTCCTCGTTCTCCTGGATAATCCTGGAGGACTCCGTCAATTTTGCTTGCAATTCTCTCTCCTTCTCCTCCAGACCCTTCCGTGTCGCAGTTTCCTGGGCCGCAAATGTCTCTATTACGGCCTTAAACTTCTTTTCATCCTCCAAGAGGTCTGCCCGCTTCTTCTCCAGCTCCTGGCGAGGGGTCGGCGTAGAACGAATTTGTTGCAGCCTCTCCTCGAGCTTCGACACCTCCATCTCCCCCAAACTCACTGCTTCCGCCGCGGCATCCGCCTGCTGCTGAACTATATTCACTGCCTCTGCATCAACGGCCTCAACGGCGTTATCGTCACCCTGGATGTAGTGGCCATAGCTCTGCATATGATAGCCAGGAATGCCGCTAAACTGGGGGGTCGGGTCTGCCGCGGTGTGGTCCGCGTATCGAGCAATCTGGACCAGCCACTGGAGGACGGCGAGGATGGGAGGCCATGCATGAGGCGTGGAGGGGGTGCGAAGAACGGAGGACTTGAGGGTAACCGGGCAGCCAAGGTTCCGCAGTATTGCCGGGAGCTCCTCCTCGAGGGTCTCGCCCGTGTCAAGCGCGAGGTCGAGGCGGCCAAGTAAGAATTCTAGGGCAGCGTAGATGTCGCGGGCGGAGGGGAGAGGGGGGCGGAGGAAGGAGGGGAAGGAAATGGACTGGAGATAGTGGTTGACGGACTTGAGGGCGGCGGATTGGGCGGAGCGGTCGCTTGGAAAGGGGAGGATGGAGGAGCGGGAGGCGGAGAGCTGCGTGCTGCTGCAGAAGCTGGCGTCGGAGTCGCGGCTTCGGTGGTCGATGGAAAGCCGCTGGGCCAGGTACGGCGGGGGATTCGTCGGACGGCTCCTTTTCATGTCGGATCACCGTCGAGAGAAGCAGAGAGAGAGAGAGGGAGGAAGGGTTTGGAAATTGGGAAGTTCGAAGAGATAAGGGCGGAAAAGCTACTTCTTTTCCCGCCCTCCGCACGGATGGGCCATTCCATGCTCAACTTTCCCAGGTAGACCCGGTCGTAATTTTTTTTAGGAAATATCAAATACTCCCTCCGTTTTAAAATATTATGTATATTTTGAAATATTTATTGTTCTAAAATATTATATATATTTTGTGAAATCACTTGACTTCCTCTTTTTAAAATTGGAGGAGACTGATTGACTTGAATTTGGTTTGTGAACAAGTATACGAGTTGGACGGGATGTCGGGGAGAAGAAGTCATGTGACTTCTTTGTGGGCTTTATGTTCCTATAAAAATGAGAATTTTATCAAATATACATAGTATTTTGGAACGGATAGAGTAATATATATTAAAATAAAAATAATTGATCGGCAAAATACGATGCTTTCCCCTTGTAATGAGAGAAGTCATTGTTTCAACTGACGCTTTTGTTAGCTTTTTTCGAAATGCGTCATCCGCTTGTAATGAGGAAATGTGTCGTTTCAATTCACACCTTATATTTTGTTAGTTTTTTTTAATATGTCATCCAAAATGACGTTTTAACATACTTTAATGGAAAAAATCATCCAAAAAGTCTATACTTTGAAGACGTTGCTTAAAATGGCACCTTACCCTTATACTGGAACCCTCGTGACAACAGTGACTAATGACGAGCACAAGGGTTTGTTTCACTTGCATTTGGCCTTGTTTTGAGTGAGGATTACTTTAATTGAATATGGTTTTTATATATGCTGAAGGCACATGTTGTCCTTAATATGACATGCATCACTATCATATCTTATTGGCATAAAGGGTTGCAAAACCTGTGCTGAAGATGTTTCCACCTCCAAATTTTTTCTATCAATATTATATGCAACACATAAAGGCAAACTTTCATAAAAAGTTTTAAAATGATGTATTAACAACATTGATAAGGGAAGCTACAACAATGCTTACTGTAGACGAGTTTAATGAGAAGATAATGATCGGTGCATAAAGTTCATAATAAAAAAAAATTACTCGGTGAGGAGGGCAGATTATCCCCTCAATTATGATCACCTGCTCATGACGATTTTACGATTTAGAATGACCACAATAAATTTGGCTGAAAGTTAAAATAGCGTGTTGAAGGGCGCTCGATCATTACCCATGCAGGCCTTAGTGTCACCCACATTCTACCAAATTGTCAAATTCTTTGTGAAGCGATATTAGGTCGGGTTGGCCATAACAACTGATCGTTTAAAATTAAACCCTTGTAAGTGCACAAGGCAATTGTGCACTACAGCGAGTATTGAAAGGGTTGTCGAACCTCAGGGACGGTTAAATACTTTACCAAATTCAAAAGAAAAGTTGCAGTTTGTTTAATTAATATAGAGAAAGCTTAGAACTTTAATTACTTCTAAAGGATTTGAATCAAGGTAGAGAATTATTAAGGCAATGAATCCACCACTAGACATGCAATTACTACTCTTGATTATTATTACACGCAGATTGACATGATATGGTAACTCGTGTTCTTGGTCAGACACACGAATCACTAATGAATTCACTAACGTTCTTGGTCGGACACGAAAGTTCATTCACTATTGTGTAATCAATCATATCCTTGATCGGGCATAGAATCAATCACAAACCTGTTCTTGGTTAAACAGTGGGATTAAAAAGATCTAATTTCATTCATATCTATCAAATCTATGGTCAAGCACTCAAAAGAAACTCATGACTATTAGCATGGATCTCTTCTTCTTCTTTGGCTCTAAAAGACTCATTCTTCCTTCTTTTTTCTAGCTTCCAAAATAGGTTCTCTAATGCCCAATACATTCTCCCTTAAGGCTTATTTATATATTTGAAGAGAAACTCCGAAGTCCCCTTCAAAATCCGAGTTGAAATAGACTTGATTTAGGTTTTACCGCACAAACCGATCGATCGCTTCCCGATCAATTATTTTCCTTCGTTAAATTCTGCGTTGTCGCGCCGATCGTCCGTTTCGTCTCGTCAGCCGATCAATCATTTATATTCCCAATCGATCGTATTTTTTGTATTACGCACATCAAAAAACTTCAGTAGATACTATAGGTCGTTTTGAATGCCGGTCGATCGTTTACAATAATAGCATTGGTTTCCAGTTTTTGCGATCGATCGTGTATAAAATGCCGATTGATCGTAAGTACTGTTCATAATTTTCAATTGGTTATAACTTTTTGCTCCGAACTCCGAATTGCGCATGGTCAGTAGTGTTGGAAAGCTGACTTCTTGAAATTTAACATAAAGCTTGAATCAGTCAAATCAAAGATATGCACACGAAGTTATGAAGATTTAACCATTTGAGTCATTTTTTACTTTATTTCTGTATCTTACTCTTGTTTCCTACAAAAACCAAAAACTATATTAAAGTAGCACTAATTCTAATCAAACAATAGCATAAACATAAGTTTATGAGATAATAAAATATATATTTCAAGTGTATATCAGCAACCTCATACACCTCTAAGATTGAGTTGAAGATTAAACAACAGACGTGCACACCTTATTGGCAACAATTAGGTTGATCAAATTAATTCCCATGTGTAAGTGAAAACATTGGCTGGTAGAAAATATGAGGTGGATGGTTGCTGTAAGGACTCTCACCTTTGAACCGGTTTATTTTAATTTTAATTATCAGTTATCTTGTTGTTTAAGGGTTTTACGATTTAACTCAGTTGTTTTTTAAAAATAAATGAGTTTATAAGGGTTTTAAGCAAAATCAAATTCACAAACGTGAGTTTTAAGTGATTTTGGATCAAACCTGCATTTTTGGGATTTTTTTGAGTTTTCATCAATTTTTAAAAAATTAGGGTTTGACGGGACCCCTGCGGGCCCCGCTGTCCAAAATTAGGTTTTTGTGACCAAAATCCCCAGACATTAAAGAAAGTTATTATAAAAGTTTTCAGAATTTTCTGGACTTAATTTCCGATTAAAATAGCCAAATTTTCCAATTTTAGCCAAAAACCATATTTCTACCCCACATTTTACTTATGGTTACCCCAACTTTTTCTATAAAAGGAAAGTGATGTGCCCTTTTCTAATTTGGAAATAGACTTGGCTGGGAGATTAGGAGTCTCATTCCCCATTGTTTGAAAAGGAAAAGATTAAATATATTTAGCCTAATCCTTGCTTATTTTCTTTAAAGTTTTTTTAATCATTCCTTAATCTTAATTTCTCAATTGTTTCAATCCATTTTGAAAGTATAAAAATCACTATTTTATATCTTTTCTCCAAGTCCTAATCTTCAAAATCTTATTTTTGTGCTTCAAAAGCCCTAGATCTAAGGTTTTCTTTTGGTATTCAAAGCTAAATCGAGATTAGTAGTGTATTAACTTAAAAATTGTCTTTTTGGAAGGTGTTAGAGGTGATTGAAGGTTCATTTTAATCAAGTCAAGGTAATGGTTTCTTCAATCTCAGCTTTGGGTAGTGAATGGTTTATTTTAATAGTTTTTACTTGAATGAGTGTTCTTGTTTAGGGCTCTAATGGTGGATTTAATAAATGCTAATATTTTGCTATGATTTCTTGGGGTTTCATCTTAAAATGATATGTGGAGATGTTCTAGAATGTTTGATGGTTTTTTTGTTAATGTTTGAGGCATGTATTAAGCTTTCAAGATGTGTTAATGAAGTCTCGGTTTTTGAAAATTTGAAAATGCAAGAGATGACCCGCGATCAATCGTTTTCTCGGTTTGTCTTTGTAGCTCGATTTTTAAGTGGTCATAATTCTTTACTCCGAACTCCGAATTGTACGTGGTTGGTGGAGTTGGAAAGTTGACTTCTTGAGCTTTAAAATGAGCTTTGAAACAATCCAATTAGAGATCTGTGAGCGAAGTTATAAAGATTCAAACATTACAGTCACTTTTTACCTCATTTCTGCATCTTACTCTTGTTTTCCTACAAAAAACCAAAAATTACATTAAAGTACCACTAATTTTAATCAAACACCAACCTAAACATAGGTTAAAGAGCTTATAAAATTCATAATTCATGTGTAGGTCATATGGCTTATGAGTAATTGAGTTGATTCATGTTATGGTTTATTGTATGGTAAAAGAGTATGCTTGTAGGAGTAAGCATTCAACTCTACATGGATGGATTTAAGCTTGATGATAATTGCTTTGATGTCGGTTTGGAATCGTTATTTTTGGAAGGTATTTAATCATGCAATTATTGCTCAATGAGTTTATGTTGAAGCATGAATCATATGATTAGAATATGCATGAGTATACACACACATGAGAATCTATTATGAGATTTTAGTTGATTATGCTTTGATTATGATGCATGAGGGGATGGATTGGGAGCACGTTCCATGTGTTGGAACCTACGCAGGATTGCTCACGGATGTATCATGATAGCATGCATCATGTATCGGACTTCATGGATGAAGTTTTATCGTTGTTTAAACGGAATTGATCGATTGTATGCAATGTGTGAGATTGTATGCCGGATTAATCGATCGATGGATTAATCGAAACTTGGCTGGTCTGAAAGGACATGTTTTCGATTTCGTTCCCTCCTAGAACAGGTTCACTCCTGGGTTGAGTTTGATTGAGATATATGGGGGGGCGAGGGATGGACTCGCCTTGCGGAGATTTGAGATGTCAAAAACCAAACACTGAGCACCCGGGTGGTAAGCTCTTGTGCACCAGCTACCACGTGTTCTAGTTTCTCTGTGAAGAGATTCAGGCTCTCTCCCACTGCAGGAGACTACCCAGGGCGAACACACTTGCTCTAGTTTCTCTATGTGAGATTCGGGCATCCTTGGCCAGGATTGTCCAGGGCCAGCAGCTTGTTGGGATTGACAACCCCCTTTGTTCCTGTGTAGGAACCTGACCATGATACGCCTACGTGGCCTTGATTGTGTCCCGCCTTCATGGCAATATTGTGTTACTCCTTGATATAAGCATTCACCATTGTGATGATACATGCTTATTGCGATGTTATGCATGATTGTACCATGTGTTGGTTACTTTGGACATGCAGGGTGAATTTATGAGATATGAATGCATGATTGTACCAGGTGATGGTTATATTGGACATGCAGGGTGAATTTATGAGATATGAATGCATGATTGTACCATGTATTGATTACTTTGGACATGCAGGGTGAATTTATGAGATATGAATGCCTGATCAAGATGGAAGCATGAAAATGAGATATCTTTATGTAGGATTATGTGTTATGAATGCATGATATGGGAATATGTGAATGAGATATGGTTATGCAGGTTTATGTGTTATACATGCATGACTAGATAATGAGATAATCATGTCGATTATGGATCTACTGCTTTGTTATAATGCCGTATGATTTCTAATTTTTGCTGATTGTAGTTAAAACCATTACTGAGTTTTATACTCACCCCTCTTTCGTTGTTTTGTTTTGGGGCTGCGTGGTGCGACATGCAGATGAACAAGATCCTCTCTTTGAGGAGCGATCGTAGAGAGAGCGGGATTAGGCGTGGATGCCTTGGACTTGGTTTAGTTTATCTCTTTTGAGTTGTTATATTATTGTATGATGAGACTTGTGACCAATACTTGTGGACCCTTTATTTCGAGCCCAGTTTGATGGCTCATGTTTGTAGTTGTGGGTTTAATGACTTGTCGAGTTATTTTGAGTTAAACTCTATCTTTATTCCTCTTATTTACTCTTGCTCAAAATTGTTAGCATAACTCTATTAGTGAAACCGCCCGTATGAGGGGCATAAGTCTTCCGCTATATCTCCTTAACGTCGCCCCCGTGTGCCAGTTCGACTCTTGGACTGGATTCGGTTCGGATTGGGCACTGCTCGGGGCGTGACACCTGCAATCAGACGTGTTTTTGTAATTACTCTCATATGTACAAACATTCATGGCATCATTTAATTGTTGTCCAAGCGAGGCGAAAATGACCCATCGGCGATTTAGTTGGATATTAGTATACATTGATGCATATAAAAATGTGTATGCCAAGGAATTCTTTCCTCCTCATGATCAACGATTTTAGGAGATAGAGTCACCATATTTGTGGTGAAGATGCGATGCAATGACATGTAAACCCGACAGGAACACAAATCCAGTTGTTCGCGCATTAAGAGAATATTGATGCGATGACAATGCGGGCATGTGAAAGATGGTCGATCACAATAGCATTGTGAGAATTATAACAAAGTTGGACATAACATACTAACTTGCCAAAACCCACATTCTGTTGATTGGTACTTCCATGCATTAATCTTTTGTTGTAAATTAATTTGTTCTTTACTTCGCTTGAACTTGTTATTAACTTTTGGTTTCTTTGTAGATATTATGAATCCGGGATCTATTGATCCCTCCATCCTCACATAGTAGAGTTCGCATGGATCTGATGGCATATATAATGGAGAAGTATGTGCACATCACTTAACTTTTTAAATTTAGATATTTAATTGATTGTATATTACTTTTAATGTGTATTAGGATCCCAGGTGCATTGAATGCACCAAGCATTGGGGCAACATGTGACATTGAGTGGTTGATGGTCACTTGTTGTCATACATAAAGAGGGCATGTTTTGGCTACTTCATACGCTTTGAGTATATCAGGATTGATAGAGCTCTCATAACTGCCTTAATTGAGAGATAGAGGAGGGAGATGTAAACCTTCTACTTGCATTTAGAGGAAATGACTATTACTTTGCAAGTGTAGCTGTACTATTTGGGTTGCGCATTGATGGCATGGCGGTGATTTCACGACTTTGGGCATTGACTGGAATGTTGTATATGAGCACCCTCTTGGACGAGTATCTCTACTTCATGCATTATGAGGCAGTCGGGTGAGCCTTTTGTGGTTGAGACATCAGTTCATTAGCCTCCCAGAGGTTGCCACAGAGATAGCCATCGAGCAGCATACACAAACATATTTGCTCCATATGCTTAGTTTCACCATATTTGTCGATAACAACAGCAACCATGTGCACCCTATGCATCTCATCTTGTTAGAGGATTTTCACTATGCGGGACAATATGCATAGGGCAGTGCTACCCTTGCCTACTGATCGTTTAAAATTAAACTCTTGCAAGTGCACAAGGTAATTATACTACGGTGAGTATTTAGGGTTGTTGAACCTCAGGGACGGTTAAATACTTTACCAAATTCAAGAGAAGAAAATATGTAGTTTATTTAATTAATCTAGAGAAAGCAATGAACTTTAACTATTTTTAAAGGGTTTGAATCAATGTAGAGAATTATCAAGGCAATGAATCCATCACTAGACATGCAATTACTACTCTTGATTATTATTACTCACAAATTGACATGATATGGTAATTCGTGTTTTTGGTCGCACACATGAATCACTAATTACTACACCAACATCCTTAGTCGAACACGAAAGTTCATCCACTGTTGTGTAATCAATCATATCCTTGGTCAGGCATAGAATCAATCACAAACCTATTCTTGGTTAGACACAGGAATTAAAAAGATCTAATTTCATTCATATTTATTAAGTCTATGGTCAAGCACTCAAAAGAATACTCATGAAATATCATTAAGCACGAATCATATCAACTTTATTAAATGAAACTAATAAGAGTAGCAATACACATATCTAGGGCTTCATCTAGCCTTGACAACGAATTTAGTTACATATAGGAAGAGAGAAAAGAAAAACCTGTTTTGATAGTTCCATTAGCATGGATCTCTTCTTCTTTGGCTCCAAAGGACTCCTTCTCTTGCTCCTTTTAGCTTCCAATATTGCTCAAGATCCCCCAAAACGTTCTCCCTTAAAGCCTATTTATATGTTTGAAGAGAAACCCCGAAGTCCCCTTCCAAATCCGAGTCAAAATAGGCTTGATTTAGGTTTTGCCGCACAAAACGATCGATCACTCCGTATTGCCGATCGATCATTTTCCTTCGTAAATTCTTGCGTTGCCGCGCCGGTCGATCGTTTCATCTCACCTGCCGATCGATCATGTTTATTACTGTTCGATCGCTTTTACTATATTGCACACATCCAAAAACTCCAGTAAATACGATCAATCATTTTAAGTGCCGATTGATCATTTCTTTCAGTAACACTGTTTTTCGGCTCTTGTGATCGATTGTGTATGAAATGGCGATAGATCGTAGTTATTGTTCATAATATTCAAATAGTTATAATTTTCTGCTCTAAACTCCAAATTATGTGTGGTCAGTGGCGTTGGAAAGCTGATTTCTTGAAATTTAACATAAACCTTGAATCAGTCCAATCAGAGATGTGTACACGAAGTTATAAAGATTTAACCCTTAAAGTCACTTTTCAACTCATTTCTGCATCTCACTCTTATTTCCTACAAAAACCAAAAACTACATTAAAACATCACTAAATATAATCAAAATACTAACATAAACATAAGTTTTAGAGCTACTAAAATACATAATTCAAGTATAGATCACCTACCTGTATAGAGAGTTGGGAAAAGCTTATCAACCCAACACATCAAGGATTCCCAGGTGTGTTACCCTTATCTACGTAAATCATTAATAATCTTTGACTAATCTACTTACCACAAGTATAACACATTTAATTTATGTTAGATTTCTATGTGGCAAACAACTATGGTCGTGAGAGATATTGCATGTAGGATGTCTAAAAGTTCAGAGCACTCCATTAGATGGTTTTTCTCCGTTAGAAGTTAGGTATGTTTTGTATATTTAAGTCATTTCATATTCTTCTATAGGCATTTTTAATAATTTATTTTATTACTTTTGATGTGCCCAGGCGGAATGCTAGGAAGACCAAAACTATTAATCCTCATGGTGTCCTCCGCCATTATAGATCTGAATTGGACTAGCAATAATATAGACAAGTGATTATATTATATTGCACATGTTACGAATATAAACAATGCAATGTTCATAAAAAGTAAAATATTATCTTTATGTGTTATGTAGGTTACATGACAACTATATAATGAAGAGGTTTTACCAGAGTTACATGATGTGTGTAATGATGGTGTAGAAGTGTAACTATCTAGAACACCACCCATATGCTTTGAGATTGTTGAGATATATGTTCCAGATTGTGTCATATTATAGTTTGAATTATAGCAGATTTTCTCCCTTTTTTGTTGTGGAGTTCATTGAGCGATATTCGCATCAGGCAAGTCAAGTTTTAATTGGTGGTCACATCATATGGCCTATATTACTATATGGGAGGAGCGGAGGACCACTCTTATTCAGGGGAAGCTTGCTACGACTGGGCAAGATGTTGATAGTGCCTACATGAAGTGGTACTTGAGGATCACGAAGAATTTTATCCTACCACCCTTGCATGAACAAGAGATGTTATATCAGCCTAGGGGTGACATTGTGCGGGCTTTGGTTAGTATTTCTTACTCCCTATTTGTTTTAATTCACCATCATTGTGTGCATGTAATTATAGTATGTTCTTTTTTCTTCTTTTAGCTTGCTTGTGTGAGATAGACAATCGCTTAGTTAGATACAACTTTGGTGGAGCATTCCTATGAGAGCTTGATAATGGCATGTCAAACGATATATAAGACCACTACACATGTTCTTGCGAGCTTGTCGTTGCTTCTGTTGCTTCAGTCAGTTATGACAGAGATTCCGGAACTGCAAGGTTCTCATGCTTTTAAGACTTCTCAACCTATATCAGATTCGCCCGACATTGTGACATCATCGACCAACACGACTTATTTGACCACACCACCAGTAGCTCCATATGCCACATTTGATCCAGTTGAGACGCCCCCTTTGTCAAAAGAATATATTAGGCAACAACGTGCACTTCGTGCTATTTTACGTTAGACACCTTCATCTTTAGTTGCATGTTTAGATCCGATACCCGATATCAAGCTGGATCATATTCCAATTCTAGCGCAAAGACGAGGACGGGATAAGAGTAAAGGGAAGAGAGTTGACTAAACATTTGTATTATCTTATGCATATATATTTTGTTTAAACTTGGAAGAGACACCTTAATTTATTTATGTTATTATGTTCACGTGAAAGAATTTACTAAGCAAATAGATGATTTAAACTTGTGTATTCTTTGTAATTTATTTTTCGTTTACATTGATTACAACTCCATAGCCAAGTCCTCTCTAAGACACCACTAGCATCCCAAAACCAGAAATTAGTTGCTGCAGAAACTAGTTCAGAAGCGACATAAATTCAGTGGGGAATTTGGTTGACTACAGCTAATTGTAGATGACTTTGAATAATTAAACTCCAAAGAATGAATAATCGTGGACTTGGAACCTTTATTAATCTTAAAAAAAAATTAACCAAAGTTAAACAATAGGCTCATATCAATACGCTCCACCGTTCTTGAGAAAGATCCCCGTCTCAAAATTGGCAGACTCACTGCTGCCATGGTCATCCATATTCGGCATTATCTGCTTGCATGTATATGGAGTGACAAAATTGTTTCCTTCTCTGGTGAAGCAGTAGAAACTCAATCTACAATCTCAGCACTTTGTACACATACATGGAACTCATGAGAAAACTATGTTTGATCTCAAATGAGCGCTCAAACAAGCAAGATTATATCCGAACTCAAACCCAAATAACCTCACTTCTTGTGTCATTTATTTTCTTGAATAACTTCTCTATATTCTTTCTTCATTTTCACGCCTGGCACAGTCCTGTTCATGGAATAGGAGAATGTGTTAGCAACAAGTAGAAACACTAGTCGCAATGTCTAGTTAATCTCAGATCTTCTAGTTTTCTCTATAATACACAAACATATTCATGGAATAGCATTATACAAAGATCTTCCAGCGAGCTAACAATTCAATACCTAGAAATTATAACAATTGTTATCTTTTAGTTCTTTCCTAGAATTGAAATTCAAATGAAACATTATACAAAGATGTTGCAGCTAACAAACAATTAAAAATACTCTTTAAGCTATAAAAATGTTCTAAACAAATTTCTTCTGAGTGATTAGAGAAAAACAAGAGCTACCAGGGGTAGTAGACAGCCACAACCAGAAAGAAAAACGTTATTGCTAAAACAAGACTCAATGCACAAATTCTTCTTGTGACTCTTCTCACAAAAGCCTATATTGGAGAAGGGGCGGGGTATTGTAACCACATTTGAAGAAGCTAATTTGCTAAGGGTGGTCCATGTTTGATAACTTAAGTATAGCACTCATTTCTAACTTATATTGTAGTCCTGATTTGGAAATTTTGTTCTCAATGTTCTATCCATACAGCTGAATATTTACATTTCTTCATTAATTCAAGCTTTCATCCCATACAGGTGAATCTTTACATTTCGCCATTAATTCATGCCTTTGGGTTGAATAGTCATCAAACATAGTGACAGAGAAAAAGGTCCTAGGAGATCATGGTTTCAACTTTCCAGGGAGGTTCTGTTTTTGTGTTTGTGTCTCATGCAGAACTGGAATGAGATACACATCGTGAGAAGAATATATACATTAACCCACGTCAGCTTATGAGAACATAACTCACTTGAGTATTTCCTTGTTTTTGAAAAATTGAACACAAGGCGTCCCCATTATTCCAGCAGCCTCCGCTATTTCTTGATCCTCCTCAATGTCAATCTCCACAAAATGAACGTTCTCGTCAAATTCATCAATCACCTAAAAAAATTTAACAAAGTTAGCTTTACTTAGAACAAGACAAGCCATACTGCTCCAAGTGCCAGCAATTCAAATATTACACAGAAGAAAAAAAAATTGAACTATCTATGATTTGTTGGACACTTGGGGTCAAAAAAATAAATCGTCTAGTAATATGAAAGTGATTATTGTAGCAGGCATTTGCAAAAGTGAAATTGAATTAATGTAAGATAATTTATGAACTTCCAATCAGATGTATTTCAATTGTCACAGCCTCAAGCGAAGGTAAGGACTTCTTCTCATGATTATCAATCTTACTTGCAGGGACATTCTCCTATCCATAAACTGAATCAACACTTTGTCATAAAAAGATAAAGATTCATGAAAAGGGTCAATGAGAAAGAAATTATTTTTAACAAATAATGTAACTGTTAAAGAAACAAGGACTCAAATAATACCTTGCTTAAAATAGGCTTCAAGGTCCTGCATGGTCCACAAGTGGGTGATGTATACAGCACACACACGAGCCTTGGACTCTCATGGTACAGTTTTCTTAGAGCATACTGGAGCAAAGACAGCATAAATAAGAAAAAAATTGTGCTGTCCATTGTGAAAAATCATACAAACAATTGGCAAAGCTCAGCCATTTTACCTGACCCTTGTGCTTAGTAAGTGTAATGTCAAAGCCCATTTGCACATCTCTATCTGAGAGCTCTTTCTTTGGTGCCTCGGTCTTGGGCTGTAACAATAGGCAGACAAATGAAAATGGAGAAGTCTCACAAAATACAACTCAAGCATAAAATACATGATAGAACTCACATCAAGGATATATGGGACAAACACCAATTAATTAATAACTGAACTGTATAGAACAAATAGTATATTGACTTAATGTTTTCCATGATGCTGTGTTCAAGTCAGATGCTGCATCAGCCTGCTATAACTTTAACCAGCGTATACATTCTAAGTGGATTCTCAAGTCATTGCTGGCCTTAGTTCATCTTATTCCTACAGGCTGTATCGCTGAAAAGAGGTTGGATTGCTTGAAGCTTATTATTAATTTCAGCAATCACAATATGTAGCAGGTCATCTCTTTAACAATCTTTTATGTGCCTTCATCTAACTTTTAAAGAGAGATCTTAAATGGCGCTCTGGTCCATGCAACTCAATTGCACAGTGATAGGGAAAATGAACTTAATAACTATGTGACAGCCTTCAATCCAAAGCTTTTAAAAAAACCTGATAAGGAGTTACCTGATGAAATTCAACAAGAAGATCATTGCTTGCAAGATATCTCTCAACAGATAAAGCAGCAATACATCCGGACCCTGCTGCAGTTATAGCTTGCCTCCACTCATGATCCTATTATGAAAACAAGAAATTCAGTTAAGATCAATTTTTTTTTCTTTTTTGTTTGGTGTAGAACTGTTAATGGGCCTCAAATTTCAAACAAAGGAAATGTGTTTAAGCCCGGTCACCATAGATACTTGAGCCAGAAATATATGCGCGGAAGTTTTATGCAGTCAACAGGGCAGGACACTAGGCGTTCACTCTTAAAAGCTATTGACCAAAAAGAAGCTGAATTAATACTGTGTACATAAAACAAACCTCCCAAGTCCCAATTCATCCCACCAAACCCCCTTGCCTATTACTGATCTGCCTCTTCTCCTCCCGCCCTGCCTCGATGCTTTGATCTCACGGGCAGAGACACACATACAGAGAATGGCAAGGGTGAGCACAGCCAGGGTGCTTAACGGCAGCCACGTGCCGGCCCGGATCAGCAGAAGCGGTGGCGTTGCTGCGGATGGGATCCGATGTTAAAGTTGTGGGCTTTGGGGGTCTGAGGAGTAAGCGGTTTTGCTGCTTCTTTGGCTTCGGGGGATTCGGTTAAGGTTTCAGCTACTGTTGCCAAGGCACCGGAGAAGCCTTCGGTGTTGCCGGAGATTCTGCTGCAGCCCATTGAGGAGATCTCTGGGGTTGTCAAACTCCCTGGATCCAAGTCCTTGTCCAATCGGATTCTGCTCCTCGCCGCTCTCTCTAAGGTTTGTTTAGCTTCTTCTTTCTCAAATATATGTCACATGACATCCTTGTGGGCCCCATGGTCTAATAAAAATGACAATTTTCTAAAATGTACACAGTATTTTGGAACGGAGGGAGTATATTTTTTAGCTAAAAATGAAATAATTAAATATAATTAGTCATATCTATTAATGCCAAAGGGACATGAACACAATAAATTTACATCCACAAATTTTTTTATTTAAAATATTCAAACTATTTTTACTAGGTAGAGCCATCTTGTTTTCCCTATCATAGTTTTTTAGCATAACAACAGACCCCTGACATAATATAAAACTTCATTTAGCGACATCTTTAAATCATAAGAACAACAATGATTCTCACCGCATCATATCTATACATAAATCACTGGTAAGATATCATACCTGAACATCTCCAGCAGCAAAAACACCTTGTTTTGAGGTTTCTGCAGAACCCTCCTTCACTAGCACATAGCCAGCGGTATCCAGCTCAACCTGACCTTGTAGCAGCTGACTGTTTGGAGAATGACCAATACCGTAAAATAGGCCCCGCACGTCAAGCACTGATTCCTCTCCTGTGTCGATCCTTTTTAATAAGATCCCAGACATCTGACCCTTGGTATTGCTGACAACATCCAATGCTTCTGTATTGAAGTGCACCGTGATATTTGGATTGCTGAATACTCTGTGAAACAGTCGCCACAAGCAACCTGTTAAACAGACATACATCAATTGCTACATTTTAATGAGAAATAATGACTCTTCTAAGAATAATTTGGTATATTATTTGTCAGAAACTATGTTTTAACAGTCATTCAACTTTAACATAGTTCAATTCGCTCTTTTTTTGGAGACAGCAACCATAGACAAGTCAATCCAGTCAAAAAGCTCATAACCTCAAAATGTGACAAATTTATTGTACTCGTTACTCCCAGGACCAAAAGTAAAACTGTAGACAAAAAAAGTGCTGTTAACAACTTCAACTGTTAAGAACAAAATAGCGGGGTTTACATTTAGTGTACAAAAGTAGGTAAGTGTCCCCAAAATGTTGATTCTATATATGAGCATCAGTAGTCTTCTAGTTATTTCGATATCTCTGGGTTCGTTTGTTAAAGCCTCCTGAAGAAATATCAAGCGCATTTGGACATTACCTGTACAATCCTAGATCCAATCACAACAACATTAAAGACCGTTGTATTTCTGATCTTATGAGTAGTGATATAGCCTTACATCTACCATTTAGTGCTTTCTTTCAGTGTTTCCTACACTTTTACATAATTTTATCTTACACTCTTACAATTTTTGAGATATATCTATAATCTACAATGTAGCAAGAATGCACATATGACCATTATCAAAAAAAGAATGCAAGTATGACAATTAAGAATACCACAATTCATTACACGGTCTATTTGTTTCTAGATCGAATTCCAGATCAGGTAGGTTACCGACATATGTTTAGGAATGAAGTAGCTACCTAACTGTTAATTTTGTATTTTATGATATTCCTATAATAATGCAGGGTTGATTGTATGTTATTGTAGAATCATGACACTGTACTACCCAATTGCTATCCTTTTTTTGTATCCTCTACCTTATTGCTACGATTTACACTCTCTTTCGACTTGATCACAAAGTCTCCCTTATTTTGAATAACTAACTGGCATCTAGCATATGTACAATATCAGTACAAGGTATATATTCCTACAGAACATTCATATATGCAGAAAGTATTGATAAGGATGCAATATTTAGTCAATTCTTAGTGACCGACATTGTTGCACAAACTTTACTAACAACTGTTAATAAAATTAGAAAAAGTGGCCAAAAATGTAAAAACTAATATCATAATTAACCATTTTTAATTTCCACCTCAATCTATAACAAATATTTAAAAAACGATTTGCTACAGTTTGCAGAGAAAAAAGGTACATAACAAAGTAGGTATTCATACCGATCCTGCATTGCCTTGGAAGCCCGTAAGTGATCCCTACGAACAAGTAAATGCACATGGCGAGCATATTTGGTAAGATACAATGCCTCCTCAGTTGCAGTATCCCCTCCTCCTACAACTGCAAGGGCTTGTCCTTTAAACAATGGTGATGCTCCATCACAGATAGCGCAAGCACTAATTCCTCTGCTCCAGAACTCATCTTCTCGTGGTAACCTCAGCCTTTTGGCAGCTGCCCCAGTGGCCAAAATAAGACTGTGGCACCTAACCTGTATTATTACTAATATCAGTGACACTAAACTTGAACACCTTTCTAGAATGAACATATTTATTCTGTGTTCTATATACGAAGCAAAATACTAGCATATAGGGAAGAATAAGAAAGAAAAGAAAATTAATGATTCTCCTGTAAGGTTCTCAGAAGAATTTCTATTGGAATATCATCGGGCAAAAAGCCTTTGACAAATGAACTTATTCAAGTGAACAATTAGGCCGCTTTTAGAAAAAATTCAACAACGTCTTAGAACAAACAACTTGGATGGAAAGGATACCTCACGCTCACTGCTTCTTACGGTAAAAGGACTGTTCTTAACGTCAATATACTCCACATCTTCTTGAAATAGTTCCGCCCCCCACCTTTCCGCTTGTCGCTGCATCCTAACAGGTTTAACAAAAATGCTAAGCATTACAAATGCTCAACCAATTTCAAAGCCACCCTGAAGTATTGTAGGACTAAATGTCATTTATTACCGATCCATAAGATCAGGTCCAGTTATTCCATCCGGAAAACCAGGGAAGTTTTCAACTTCAGTGGTAGTCATCAATTGTCCACCAGGGACTCCACCCACTTGATATCCTTCAAACACTATGGGCTTCAGATTCGCACGAGCTGCATAGATGGCTGCGGTATATCCAGCAGGGCCGGAACCAATTATTACCAAGTTCTCAATCCCACCACCAGCACCTGCAGAACATACTTTTTATACTGATTTTATAGATGGCAATATATGAGACAGAACAAACAGAACGAATATGTGAATCTCCAAATCCAAAGATCAAGAAGCGAAAGCATGAAACTTTTAATCCATCTTCCTTTTTTCATCAGGGTTCTTGTGAGCGCTCATATATGTAGAAAACAACCAAGTTCAATTAACATAGAGCAACTAGTTCAGCTGACCTGGGGACGATGTAACTGCCTCCGCAGCAGGGGCCTGAGAAGCTCGAATGGGTCTGCTGGCGCAGACAGAATAGGACAGCACCGGACTCCGAGATGGCCGCACAACCAACAAGTGGCTATGATGGGGACGAAGTGTAATGACAGAGGAGGAGGAGGAGGAGGAGGAGCAAGGGAGAGAAGCCATCATGGCCGGTCCGTAAGCCAGGCTTCCCCTGCCGATCCTCGAGGCCATTTTCTCAAATGAAAACAGCGGCGGAGGCAACAAGGCCCCCTTCTTTTTCACCGGATCTTCTGCTCTATGAGCTCTCGAGCTCTCTCTTTCTCTGTATCTAGGAGGCAGCAGACCTGGTTGGGTCGAAGCTCTGATTCTGCAATCGAAAGGCCACCAAAATGGTGAGCTGGGGAAGGCTAGAACCCCGCCTCAGCGCTGGTGTCTGTCCGAGCCTTGAGAATGTGATAAGTGTTTTGTATGTGTGTAAGTCGCGCGCGCGGGGGGTTTGGTGATTGGTGGTCGCTGGCAAGTCGACAGCCACCACGAATGGCTCTGCCCCCTTCTTCAAACCTTATCTATCGTGTTCGGATTCCAGTGTTTGGAAAGTTTCGCCTTTCAGACTTGAGAGTAATCACGAAAGAGGCGTTGAGTACATTGCGAGAATTTTTATTTTTCAACATTAATAAAACAGAATGAACACCCATTGCTCTAGGTTGTCCTCCTTCTTTTGTCTGACAGATTTTCTAGTTTAGACCCGTGAAGGGTGAGCTCTGGAAAATGTGAAATTTCAATGGACTAACAAAAAGAAGGGAGGATGATCTTTGGCTCTATAGATGGTCACAACTCAACTTTGCTAAGTTTACCTCAAAAGTTTGGTAGCAATGAATTGTTATCTATCTTTACGTTGACGTGATCTTACAACGAATTTGTGGTTCCAGGGCTTGATCATTGTGTTGCTTGTGGTGTTTCGTTCTGACTAATTGCAGCCCACCCTTCCTTGTAAGCCTTTCCTTAACTGTAAAAGATGGAATATTGATGGTTGTATGTCATTATTTCAATCTCCGGTCAATTAAGCTTATTGCAGCATGTACTGCCACATATCATGCCAACAATTCTAAGAACGCATAGCCGGTTTAGTACCTGCACCCACTGCAGGTACTAAACCGGATTTGTGTTAAATAACTAAGAGCTTTTCAGAAACTTGGTTATTTAACATGGTATCAGAGCCGTGTGCGCTTAATAAATCTACATCATTTCAAACCGTTGCTGCGTGTCAACCCCAGGTGCTACCACCTCAAAACAATTTCCTTACAAAGCTGCAAGCTGGTAACATATATGCACTCTAACAAATCTGCTGGATCATTTATCTTATGTCGATTAGTGCATGGTGGTGGTTATGGTCAATTTAAAACGGGTATAGGTTAGCAGTTGTCATAGAAGTGCCTTGACATTTATACAGTGTTTGGATTGGACAATCCTTTTTTTGCCCTTTTTCTTTTCCATGTCCAACATAACTATGAGTTCAGCATGGAGATTATATGGGACACATGATAAGTATAACTCAGTTACCTCTGAATATTGTATTCCAATTCTGGCTGAGTCGACTACCCTGTGAAATCATACTAATGAATATTGCAGATTGGTAATGAAGGATCCATACTCAACGACTAAGATAACAGATGGCAAAAGGTCCAACCCAACTCGGATGTTTCACTAAAACTCCAAGGCAAACATGGCGGTTCTGCTTCTCAGTCGTATTTAAATGACATGCATTTAAGGTGAATATTTGGAAGACAACTTTTTCATACTCTCTCTGTTCCAAAATATTATATATATTTAGAAATATTATTATTTCCAAGATACTATGCACATTTTGCCAAATTATGTGACTTCCTCTTTCCAAAATTGGAGAAGACTTGGAAGGATTTACTAAAATTTTGTTCATGAACAATCATACTAGTTGGACAGGATATAAGGGACAAAAGTCATGTGAATTCCTTATGGGTTTCATGGTCCAATAAAAATATAAATTTTCTTAAATGTACATAATATTTTGGAACGGAGGGAGTATAAGATATCAATGATTCTTTAAATGATCCTTTTTTATGGTCATATATGGTCCTTGCCAAACAACACATTAGCCTTTAAATTATCCTTGGATAATAAGCATCACAAATGGCCTTGAAACTTATTAACAAGACCTAAACGACCTCTAATACTTAAATATCCTCACGAAGATGTTTAAAACTTAAGTAACTTTAGCTCACAAAGAAAAGGGTAAAACATTTTAGATGCCAATCTTTTGCTAAACAGCCCCTAAGCTCCACACTTATAGGGGGTAGTCAATTAGGATTTTTTCAATCCACGTAGGTGAATTCTCAATATGGCATTAGTAAGCTAAGATTTTGAATACTAATATTTGAGACTAGCATTAGTCATTTTAGTGAATTCTTAATATAGCATTAGTAAATAAGTATTTATAATAAGATATTACTAATATGTCGTTAGTCAAAATAATAAAGAATTTTAGGGCTAAGAGATTTCAATCCCATTTTTAGTTATAAGTATATATAGAGCCGTCAACTTTCAATACCTCCTCAGGAGGTGGTATTGAAAATCCGAGGCTTGCCATCTTCTCCTTCCTAGATGGCCTCGGTTCTTTTCTACAACTTCTTCCCTCCTATGTATGAAAATAATTAATTTCTTTTATGCTTCAATGGTTAACGGATACAAATTTTTTTTTTTTGCCTTTTTCATGATGGCAAGTTTTGTTTTTTATGCTAAGTTTTGTCTGCTAGTGAATGACTATTTCTCCCTATTATGAAAGGCTTGAATCCATATATCAAAGCTAATTAACCTATTAGCATGATCAGTCAAGGGGGTAGTTGGACAAACCCAAACTCATGTTATAATGATAAAAAACATAATTTTGAAAACGGGACCAGTCAAAGATTCTGACTAGATTCATGGCTGTTTTATATCGAAAGGAAAATATTCATAGTTGTTTGACATTGAAAACTAAATTTACTTCAATTTTTAAACTTGATTAACACGTATGAATAACCACAAGCAGAACCCAATCATGATTAATCTTGTATGATCCAATTTTATCAAATTTTGAGTTCAAAACTTATTTGAGTTCCACAAATTCTTTGATTTAGGACTAGAAATCCTGAAAAATTATGTAATCCAACACTGAAAATCCCAACACATATTTTAAATATGTAATATGGGATTGAAAATATATTCCTTTACAGTACTGGATTTGGGAGTCTTGGATTTAAATCTTATCATTCACCAATACATAACGACTACTCTCCTGTTAGATGTGTGCTTGCTAGATTATTTTGCTCAAGTATCAAACAAAATCGCTGAAGTATTAATAACTACTATGTAGTATAGGGCTTAGAAAAAAAAATCAATTTAGATCAACCAAACATGCACAGTTGAGGTGTGTGATGCATAAGCATATTTGGTCCACATGGGAGTATGTTCGCCAGGATATTCTTCATGGTGCACAGAGCAAGCGTGTGTGTGCCGTTGATCTTGATGATTGACAGCCACTATTAACGGAGGATTATAAAATATTTCCTGTTAAGGGGGCCGTTTGTTTGGACCTCAAATATGTACTGGGCCTATTGGCCATCTGAATTGACAAACAAACAACCCCCTAAATCTTTTCTGTATGAAATTCAGCCCCTAAATTTTTTTTTCTTTTGATAAACAACCCCTAAATCTTTAGATGCATGGTTCTTTCGCTATCTGCATCAGGTGGTGGGTCCGCTTGACAAGGCTCCACGTCACGAGACAGGACATGCGATCCACTTGTCTACGGCCTGGGACACTGGCAAACTTGCAGCCCGACAAATTAAAATGGAAAGTCTGATCACTCGTAATTCTAACGATACAAGTTGTGGGACCCGCATTCCGGTATTTTTTTTTATGGCCAAAGCAGTCTGGTAAAAAATTTAATGGTGACCACATAATCTATAACGGAAAAATATGATATCACCAACCCTAAAATTTTATCAGATAATTTTACCATTATATTGTTTCGTACGCATATTCCCTATGAATTATTTATATAAGATGGTTAACCCCTATACATTATATATAAATTGTACCCCACCCTTATGCATTGTTGATAAATTTAATTCCTCTGTATTATTTGTAAATTATACTTATCCCCTGTTTAATAAATTAAACGATAAACTCGTATAAATTAGATTGGTGAAGGCGTTAGGAGAACTGGCAACAGGGTATAAGATGGAAAAGGCTGAAACTTTTTAGAGTACCAGGGAGGAAAAACTGAAATGAATTTTTAGATTTGTGAAGCACTAGGAAACGGATGGCAAGGTATAAGATGAAAAATGTTAAAATTTTTTGGAGTAGCAAAGAGGAAAAATTGAAATGAGTTTTTTTATTATAAAGGAGACAATAAGTGAAAAGGGTAATCCTGATATTTATATTTTTAACCTAACACCATTTAATTCCACTGTTATGGCATGAGGGCTACGTAGGGATTTTAATAACATACTGGTGTTGAATGTTTTTTTTTTGTCATAATTCACCGGGGCTATGTACAATTTACCCTTTTTTTATGGCCAAAGCGTCTGATAAAAAATTTATTCGTGGTCAGTCGGGCAGAAATCATGAATATACGAATAGCACCATCAGTTACGTCTTCAGTGTTAGTCTCCTGTGTGTATGGAGAAGGCTTGGCTTCAAGTCTCGACCAGACACAAAGGATGATCTTAGACAACTAGGCTCTGTGAGCTTGACTTATCCACAACATTGAGCCAAGGTTTTAAAAAGCTGGCCCAGCCGTCGACTCGGAATTCTTGCGGAGCAGGTTCAACAGGCTACCGTCAATTCCCTTATTCTAACCTGTAGAGCTATACTCCACAGGCTACCGTTAATGCTCCCCGTAGATTGGAGGAAAGCGATTCCGGGTAGAAATTCCAGTTCCATTTTTACACGTAGTTTTCTTCTTATGACAGAACGACCTAAATCTTGTTCTCGAAGTCTCCTGAAAAAGGTAAATTTTCCGAATCCATGTGTGCGAGACATGGTAAAACATTTTTTGTTACGGAGTATTTTCTTGGCGTGGTTGTTAACTTATGGCCCGGCCAGATTCACTAGAGACTAGAAAGTGGAGGGTTGTTGCTTCAAGCAAATGAAATGGGCACGTAACTCGGGCACGTGTGACCGAGTAAGTACAAAGTGCGACGTGAGGGTGTCACGCACATTGCTGAATTATGCAATGCTCATTGATTTGGACGTGCCTGTGGTAATTGGGAGTAGGACTTTTGGGAAGAAAAATGCTTCCTCCCGCTTTTTACCACGGCCAACCACACGGGGCCACTCCTGAAAATGCAAGAAATGCACACTAGCTCGTGCGGTTGGCCTTGGTAAAAAAGCGGGAGGAATAGCACTATTTTTGGTGATAACCCTACATCACTTTTCCGTGAGTGGGTGAAATGTACACACAGAAAGCAAAAGAGAGACGGAGGTGAATGGAGTCATTCGTTAGTTGGTCAGTTCCCTTCAGCACGGAGAGTTCAGATAATTCAACTGGTCAGTTCCCTTCAGCACGGAGAGTTCAGATAATTCAACGATGAAATAAATGTTATTTTTAGCTGACGAGTTAGAGGGATATGGTATGTAGCAGCCAGAGTGGCCATGGCCAACCGGAGTCCACAAGGCAGCTGGAACTAATTAAATAAGGCAACGACCCCAACAGCCGCCGCCACTGTCGACTTGACGCCACCATGGGTGCTACAGAACCAGCTGCTGGAAGGGAAGAAGAAGGAGACGAGATGGCAGTCAGTGACAAACACGAAGATGAGGAACAAGATGGAGGCGAAGACGATGTAAAGACGGAGAAAGATGAGAAGCGAATGGATGGAGGAGGTGCAGCAGGAGGTGCTACGGAAGAGAAATCACAGAGAGGAGTAGTGCAGGTGTCCAAGCTCCGGACTTCAAGTCCAATCGGCCCGCTTCAAGTCGTCGTCCCTCCTCCCCCTCCTCTCCAAACCCCACAGGTAAAGCATATCCACAAACAACAGCAAAATCGAAAGATACTTCTGATCGATCACCTCTGAGCTGAGCTTGAATGGCTTTTCTGTATAATCTTTGAGTCGCTTTATGAATATTCAAAGAAGGGCTGCTCTGCTCGCTTTGATTTAACTTGTTTTTCCTTTCTGGGTTATGTTTTAATTCGTCCTTGGAAGCAGCAGCGGCAGCCTTCTTTGTCTTCCCTCAATTCGACGGCCTACACCAATCGAATCTCCCTCTTCCTCTTCCTCCTGCACTTGGCCTGCGCCATCACCGCGGTCACGTTCCTCATATACAAAGCCGTGAAAGGAATCCTACAGTACGGCAGAACTCGGAGAAAGGAGACGATCCTCCTCGAGTTCTGGCTCCCCCAGATCGAAGGCTCGGCCATCCTCAGCATTATCATAGCTTTCGCTTGGCAGAAGGCCGTGAGGGAATGGCCGGCCTTCATGGTCCACTTCATCCTCTGGAGCAGCTTCGCCCTCTCCCTCTCCGCCGGGACCATGCTGCTCTGCTTCTCCATCGCCGCCACCGATGTCATTGGCGTCTTCCTCGTCGCTTTCGCCGTCGGCAACGGCCTCTACGCCTGCTGGGTGACCCAGCGGCTCGGCTTCACCGCCCGCGTCCTCACCAAGTCCCTCCAGCCCGTCCCCAAGTTCCGCGACCTTAACCAGCCCACTTACTGGATGATGGGCGTGGGTTTCATGTGGATGTCGCTCTGGTCCCTCGCCGTCATCGGCTCCCTCAATTTCTACCTCCCGCCGCTCATTATCATCGCTCTGGTGCTCAGCTTAGCCTGGATGACGGAGGTGGCGAGAAACGTCGCGAATCTGACGGTGAGCCGGGTGATCGCGCTCTACTACCTCCGAGGGATGCAATCAGACACCTACATCTGCTTCCAGAGGGCCATTACTAGGAACCTCGGCAGCGCCTGCCTCGGGTCGCTCTTCATTCCCGCCATCGAGGCGCTCCGGATCGTCGCCCGAGTGCTGAACCTGATCGAGGGGGAGGACGAGTTCATGTTCTCCTGCGCCCACTGCTGCCTCCACATCATGGAGTCAATCTTCCGCTACGGCAACGGCTGGGCCTTCGTCCATGTGTGTTCTTCTTCACCTCGTCGTTATACTGTACATACTATCTACGTGTTTTGCTGATGACATGTGTGTATAGGTGGCGGCGTATGGGACGGGGCTGGTGAGGGGGTCGCAGAGCACATGGGCGCTGTTCGAGAGGAGGGGGATGGAGGCGGTGGTAGACTCGGACATGACGAGCGCGCTCTGGTTCCTGACCGGGGTAGCCAGCGGCTCAGCCTGCGTCATCTTTGCGGGAGCATGGACGTTCGCCGAGCACCGGCCTTTCACAGCCACCGTTTCCCTTCTCTCTTTCTTCATTGGATACCTTCTGGTGGGTCTCAAACCTTTCTCTATTTCGTCTTTTCTTTTGCATTTTTTTCTAGGAGATGCTATATCTCACTTTTTTTATCACGGGCAACCTCACGTGCTAGTGTGAGGAAAGAAAAGGAAAATGAAGCCCACAACATTGCAATACATTAGCACGTCAGGTGGCCGTGAAAACAAGCGGGAGGAGGAGCATATTCCTTTTTCTAGTCGAAAGTGGAATGACAGGGCCAAAAGAGACCGGTTGGGTCTTTAGATTCAGAAATGGGGCCCATGGCCAGGTGTGTCTTATGTCTGGCATGTTTCTTCATATATACTTTTATCAACGGATCGGACGAATGAGAAAGTAACAGACTTTTGAAAAGCGTGGGGCACGAGGGCAACTCAAACCTGCGGGTGAAGGTTCACCAGTGGAATAGTCACGTGCACCATGGATTGATTTAACGGCTGGTGAAACTTCTCTAGCAGATTTTATTTTTGAGATGAGTTTACATGAGATCATTCTCATATAAGGAGCATGAGGCCAATCTTTATTGCCGTTAGATTCCAATCGGATGGTGGACATCAAATCAGTAGGTGGGTGAGTGTGTCACATCAAGGAGTGGGTGAAATCATTATGGATATTTGTAGCCGTCAGATCAAGATCCAACGGCTAAGATTCAAAGTGGCCTCATATAAGCAATATGAGAGCGATCTCATTTAAATTTTTCTCTTTTATTTTTAACAGTATTCTAATTATGACTGCACTTTTGATTATGTAGCCTTGTCATGATTATAATGCCGATCATGTAGCAAAATAAATGACGATGTTACTGATCTTTTCATCTTTCTTATGTTTTGATGGTTGCAGACGCGAATTGCAATGGCCCTGCCACAAGCTTGCGTGAGTTGTTACTACGTCTGCTATGCAGAGAGTCCCAGGAACAGGCTCTTCGACTCCACCATACCCGACCGTCTCCAGCTCATCAGAGAAGGTCGCGATGTCGTAGCTCCCACCCCTCGCTTTCCTCATCCAACTCCCGTCTAAATCCAAATTCTACGCGAGGCAGCACAGTCCAATCGCCCTCCCTGGCCGGCTGGCCGGACCTTCACGGCTTATCACTCCTTTCCACGACGAAGCAATGCTCGCTGACAATAGCCAAAATCCATTTGACTAATGGCTGGTGCTTGCTGATTTTTCAAGGCCCGGAAGGACGGAGAAGGGATAGTCATGCCCCATAATGTAAGAAGTGGCTAAAGGCCTTTTTTTTTATGGGGAAGTTGGGGTGGGCCGATGGTGGTGGTTTTTTTTATGGGGAAGTTGGGGTGGGCCGATGGTGGTGGTGGGGGCGATGATGGTGATATTGACAAAAGCTTGTGGTGGAGATTCCATTCTGCTCATCCTAAACAATCCATTTCCGTCGCCCTCAGTCGAATCGTTTAACATGCCCCGCCACTTAGCAAACGTGAAGATTATGTTCTATGTATTCTAATCCTTCTCCTTTTCGTATACCTAACCTGCCAAACCGTAGTAGCAATGCAAGCCCACTTGTGTGTAATAACAAATCCGAATTGGGTACCCACATTGAATTTTTTGTATCTAAAGGTGTATAAGATCGAGGCTTTGCCTGTAAAATCCTGGCTTCTTGCGAGGCTGACATATTGCCACGCGATCTGCAGGTTTTATTATCATTTTGTTGTTTCTTGGGAAATCAAATGGAAGATCTTATTTGTCCAGATCGGAGCAAAGGTATATAAAGATGCAACTAGGACAGGGACAAGTTGATCCGAAGCGATAAAACAATACCTCACCGTGGATTACACGGTTGAAGTCCGTTGTCGCATGCCAAACCATGGTCTAGACAGAGTCCTAAAAGCACCTAGTTTGTTACTATGGAACTCCAAGTTCACTGCTCATAGTCATGCAAGTGTCAGCTCTTGAATGCTTAAAGCCTTCAAGTAGCCGAGTCTTTTGGGAGGGGCTCCATAAGTAGCCGACTTGCTCCCAGGTGAACCAAGAACTTGTGCATGCACTTTAAAGGGTTGTGAAAACCTAAGTTCTGTATAAGTGCTCTCGAAGCAGCACCCCACCAGCCCACGTCAGGCTGAGCAGCCTAGTACAATTATCTATACATGTTCGGTTACACACACATTTAGATATAACGCTCAGTAGCATTTGAGCTTATTATAAGGGAGATCGCAGATTGCCCGCATGATTAGCGCATTGTCCATGTGGCTCCAGGCTGCATTGCGGGCGGCACCGCAGGCTGAGAGTGGTCTCGCACTACTACAAAAAACAAAATGTATCGATTATCATTTTTCTTTCCTCTCACTGAATCTCATCGGTCACATGTCTTGACTCCATTACCTACACCAACCAGCCTAAAACAAATTGTCCATCTCGATTGGGATAAATGGCCTTGATGTGCTTCACATATGATGTCCGGTAACTGGTCATACATCACCTTACCAACTGAATGGGAAAAAAAAGAAAGAAATGGCGAACCTCAAACTTTCAGAAGCTTGCCTGACTAGCTTCCCGGTGGTCTGATTCCGCTTTTTCCATTAGCGTTATGATCGACTCCCATTGTATCAAACGGCTAGTATGACCTTCCCTTTCACATTATTATTTCATTAAGTGAAAAGTGAAGTTTCCTCTGCATTAATAATAAAAAATTATGGTAGCATTCACATATATCGTTCACTTCAGTTTGTACTCTCCACAACAATATGATCAATGTCCAAGTCTGCCAAGCTCTCTTTGCCAAATAGCATGAACCCGACTTTTGCCTGCAAAGAAACAATTAAAGTTGTCATCATACCTCCCTATGCCAATAAAAAGAAAGCAAGATCACGCATATATCCAAAGAAATATGTATGAATTCTAGCAAGTCATACCTTCCCAGCCTTGCCATTGACTTCCTTAAGGCTGCCTGCGAAACCTGCAAATGGCCCGGACGTTACTTGAACAATAGAACCAGGGATAAGCTTCTTGTCACTGCCTGCTGTTTGTGAGCTAGATTTTCTAGACCCCTTCTTTGGCTTGGCAACTTTTTCAGCCATTGTCTCTTTTGAATTTACATACCCTGATGAGTTGAGATTCCTATCATCCAAGCTCCCAGCTGGTTGAAGTTCTTCTTTAAATGCCTTATTAGCTTGCTCTTGTTCACATTTTGCTTGTTGGAAGATTTCTTCCATCTCCTCTATAGATACAGGTTTTGGTCTGTTAATCTGCCGTTTACTGATAAACAAAGGCACACATTGGTAGCTAATCAACTTTCGGTTGAAAACAGATAAATGTGTTGGAAAACCGTATATGTGACAGCAAAAGGCATCTTCTTTCATGTCACAGTAAGATAACAATAAGTTGAATGAAGGCTTAGAAAGTGTCTAATCTTGCAAAAGAACAAAAAACATATAAAAAATGTAAGGATCAAAACGTGAAATACATAGTCTTTAGAACTCCTTACGTATTTCCAACTTTAGATCCCAAGAAGCCACCAACTTTGTCAACTTCTCTAACAAAGTCATGAATCTCTTTGTTTAATATGCAGTGTAAAAATACACAACCAGGAAAAAGAGGGTTGGATTTATCCGAGTATGAGCCGTTCTTCAACCGCTTTTTCACATGAACAGATGGAACATAAACCTGAAATTAATCAATAGAGCTCAAGTCAATTTTTCTAGCCACATAAGCATGGAAGAACCAACAAGGGTGAAATCGATTATGTAATGAGCTGGTCATGAAAATCACCTTCCTATTACCTGATCAAACAAAACATTGAACCTCTTGAGCTACATATAGATAACTAGCGTTAACGAGTAATAGACAGCCGTTTAATGTTTAGCTGAGCTTTGTACTGTAAATAGGCCTTATGTATCCAATCTGGAGTGAATGAGAATCAGTTCATAACAGACTTAGTCGCATTTTATGTTTACCTAAGCTGTGTACAGTGTTTGTGATAGTATTGTAAAAGAGTGATACAGATATAGTTATGTGGGCACTCAGTAATCGTATAATGTAATACTGTAAATAGGCCTTATGTACCCATGGTGGAGTGAATAAATCAGTTCATAGTTTTCTACAAAAGCATTGTGGGTGCATTACAATATTTAGGGTTTATGGTGGATATCCGATCAGATACTGTCAGTGGCTATCTACCGACTGTGGATATCCGACCAGACATTAAATTTGGATTTTATTCTGGACGGTGGATATCCCGTCTGGAAATACACAGTCAGTGGCTATCTGACGACTGTGTTAAGGGTTGGGGTGGCCAAAACTTGGGGGTGGCGAACTGCTCATCCTTTCTACAACTAGTCTAGTTTTTAAATCAAGCATATAAAAAAGGATTGGCAGAACTCCTCATACTGCCCGAAACAAAATGTAACCAACCACGACGCCTTTCCCTGTACTTACTAACTACAGTGAAGCAAAGATGGAACGATAGCTAAGCACCATTAATCCTTTAGAATCAAACTCAACCAAATTCTCTATCAAAACAGGGTCAAAGCAATTCAGCTAAAAGAATCAGACTTTTGCCACCAAAATTTACTAGCTTTCCAACTATATGACTGACAACTATATATATTGTGAAAAACTTAAAGAACCACCTTTTTTACACGATTCAATACTTGTCGTTTCTTCGGGGGCATAGGATCAAATACCTTGAACTCCAAATCAGGAAAGTTCCTGGCGAGCAACTTTGCAAGCAGTTCGGCCGTGGCCTGAGTGGAAACACGAGAGGCACGAACGACCCACCACTGGGGGCCCAAGAGGGCCAGGTTGTCAAGGTTGAGCTCCTCAGTCCAAGACTTGTACTTCTTCTTGGGCTTTTTGATAAGCCGCTCCTCGACCTCCTCTCTCCAGTTATAGGCCTTGCTCTCCCTGTTTTCGTTCCGGAGCTGCCTCCTTTCTCTGGCCGTCAATGCGCCGATGCGGGCGGACTCCACACTTGCAGATACAGCAAGGGAGGATTTGATGATGGGGCAGCGAATAAGAGGAGGAGAAGGAGAGGATGGGGAAGAAGCGCAAGGACTCCATGAGAGGAGGCCTGCTTGCCTCATCTTCTCTTCAGAATGACACCATTGCCCCACTCTTCCAGAACAGAAAACTAGCCTGCGTTTGCAAGTTTTTTTTGGGATAAGAAGTTCACTTCACACCCCAGGTTTGAGTCAGCCCACCCCATGATCCAGTCGGTGGACGTCGACCGTCCTTATATTTCAGACGGTGGAAATCCACCGTCTGTGTATAGAGGGGATGGGGGTAATATCCAAGTTTTTTATTCTTTACGAAACGCTCTGAATAATACTTCTTTACGAAACGCTTTAAATATTACTCTGAATAATTTTGTTCACTTCTTGGTAATCAATTAATAATCAACTTTAAATTGAGCCAAAATTATTACTTGACTAATGATACAATTAGCAACCAAGAATGTAATGCTAAACAAATAAATTAATACTATACTGTGAATACGATAAAATTTGCTATCAGGAGGGTAACGTTAAACTATTTGGCCCTTCACGAAACGATCCAAATGTGCTAGGGGTGGGTGGGTGATTCAAACCCATTTCCCCCCTGATTTTACAACTGCCATTGGATCGAAATCCGTAGATGTGTGTGAGCGATGTCTCACAGCAAAAACAAATTGTAGGGCCATGAGCCCGATAGGTCTTGATTCCCGTTGATATACGTGCATGAGACCTCATTCTTTTTTTATAACAGGGGTGTCCGAGTCCTCAGGACCCAACTACTAGAAGGGAGAGGACAACCGACCTGCATGAGACCTCTTTTGCTATGCGTTAATCCAGTTGTAATGCATAATTGCAAACATCTTAGTACTAGGTGATTTTCTATATACACGCATGAGTCCTGTTTTGCTATGCGTTATCATCTTCTAATGCACAAGTATAAACATCTTAGTACCCGGTGACTTTCTAAATAGGAGTTACTAGGAGTTTCTAGAAGCTAACTTCAAAACATCAAATCTTCATCATCTCCCAGGCACGTACTTAACTTGAACAGTTGGACTCGACGACCCCATGCCAGCCATTGGACACTAATTTATGCTCATAAAACAATAATGATAACAATATAACTATAATTACGAAGAATACTATTCACGTAGCTTGGCATTAATTGTCCTTGTTATAAACAAGAGACTGGCAAGTTGACTTTATTTTTTTAACCACAAAACGACATCCCCTGAACGGACTCCAACCTATGTTGCTTCCTTGAGCCTTGACTTCCTACGTTTCAACTGTTGTTTTGTTTTTATGTCTAAACTCCTCTTAATACAGCGCACAGAGAGCAACAGAATTCCGCACACCTCTTGTTTTCTGATCAGCTACAGCTAGCTTACCAACTCATAATCAAAGAACTATTTGTTTTAAATAATAAAAACAAATGACTCATTGTCGCAGTGACGGAAATTCTTATAAATCCCACAATAGTGCCACACTGCCACTGTCTACTTTGCTAATCTTGTGTACATTATTCGTCTCCTTTGCATGGACACATTCTAATTAAGCCATTTTTAGACAATGTTTTATGTGGACGAGTTGTAAGTGTATGGTAGTTGGCGTGGTTTGTAGGATGTGTAGACTATCGAATACGTACTCCTAAAATCTAGCGTAGACCCTCAAATCTTCCATGCAAATGTGAAAGCTGTCAACCCAAAAAAAAAGAGGAGATCGCAACTTAGTCGTTTTGTCAGTTCCTACAATCCCTCTTCTATATAAACCTCTTGCTCCAAACCTCTCCTCAAACCAACTTGAGTGTTTCTCTTCTCCCTCCCATTTCCTTCTATTTAGCTCTCACAAATTTAAGGTTCCCACAACAAAAACAATCCAAAAGCACACAACTGCCCCCATCATGTCTTCCTCCAAGAGTTCCAACATGATCCTGGCCCTTCTCCTCTCTCTCTCCGTCCTCTTCCACGGTGCATTAGGTAGACTAAAAGAACCCCTCTTGTTTAATCTCTTCTATTAGGGTCTGTAATTCATTTGAGTTTCAAGTGATGCAGAAGGACTAACGTATACTGGTTTCTTATCAGGTGACATTATCTGCGAGGAGTTACCCAAGGACGTATGCGCATTCTCCATAGCGTCCTCCGGAAAGAGGTGCCTGCTGGAGAACTTTGTGAGTAAGGATGGGGAGATGGAGTACGAATGCAGGACGTCGGATGTGGTCGTGGACAAGGTCACTGCTGAATGGATCGAGACCGACGACTGCGTCCAGGCATGCGGGGTTGACAGGAATGCCGTCGGTATTTCCTCAGACGCCCTCCTTGAGCCTCAGTTCACGGCCAAGCTCTGCTCCCCTGCATGCTACCAGAACTGTCCCAACATTGTCGATCTCTACTTCAATCTCGCCGCCGGTGAAGGTATTAGAATTGACCTCATCTGATTGTTTTTAATTTTTACTCCCTCCGTTCCAAAATACTACGTATATTTGAGAAAATTCTCATTTTTATTAGAAATTGAAAACGATAAGGAAATCACGTAGCTCCTTCTCACTGAAATCCCATCCAACTCGTATGTTCGTTCATAAACAAAGTTCTAGTCAATTTTTCTAAGTCTCATCCAATTTTAGAAAGAGGAAGCCACTTGATTTGGTAAAATGTACTCAATATTTTTGAATAATAATATTTTCAAATGTACATAGTATTTTGGAACAGAGGGAATATTTTTCTTGCAGCGATTCTATATGTATTAGTCAGCTTGCTTTTTGATAGGTAGGGGAGAATATCAGAACGACTGCAAATATGTAGTAAGTGCACGGGAAACTTGATGTACTATACTTATTAGCGGTTTAACTGATTAGCTGCTTAATCCATCAAATGGAAGTATTTTGAAAGAAGAAAGAAGGAAACCTAATAAAGCTACTAATGATCAATAATCATTTGGGGTTGATGCCAGAAAAAAAATAATCATAATTTGGGGTAATTTCCTGACCATGTGGGATTGTCTTATGATGTTGTTAGGGGTCTTTTTGCCGGATCTATGCAAGGCTCAACGCTCAAACCCCCACCGTGCAATGACAGAGCTTATGAGTTCAGGGGTGGCGCCTGGCCCCGTGTCTGGTCAGTCCTCTACCATCTTTGCCACTGCTCCTGCACCTATGTCCGATTTTGAGGCTGCTACAACCTCATATTAAATTATACTCCTAGAGAAGATATCCCTTTAATATGCTACAGTAAATGGCCACAGATGATTAGCACCTAGCATTCGAGAAATAAATCTGATAGATATGGCTTGTATTCGGGCAAGAACCACATAAGCATTGTACTATTTGATGTTAATATATAAACGATACTCACAATTTGTCTACGTGCTTCATTACTTCTACTCTGAACGTTTTCCTCCTAAGAAGAACAAGGAAAACGAAATATCCTTAATCCGTAACATTATAAAAAATATGAGGTAATCTCATAGAATTGGTTTGTTTTCAAGAGAGAGTTACACAAGTGTTGTCCTATTTGATGTTAACATATGAACTATTCTCACATTGTATCTACGTGCACCTGAAAGAACAAGGAAAACTACATACCAATATCCTTAATCTTTACCCTTACCCTTGAGATATGGAAGGAATGTTCAACTTTTAAACATAAAAAGACAAATCTTTTGACCAAATTTGACCCTTTTCTTTGTTATTTCACGTCACTAGTACTTTAATTATGCTCTCATTAGCTTGGTTTCGCATATAATTGTGCACAGGGAACGAAACACTTTGCCTGGAGGGGTCTTTGGGCTGACCGCTAGACAGAGGAGAGGTTGAAGTTGCTGTTGTCGGAGAGGACCCTGGAAGAAAGGTAGCAGCTTGGGCCAGTAAACAAGTGCGGATCGTGCTGGTGATGAAGGCACAAAGGACACAGCACGGCCGGGTTCAGCCAACCCCTTGCTCTGGGGATCCTCCTGAGTCCTGACTAGGGCTGCTCACGAGCCGAGCCGAGTCGAGTCGAATTTTGGCTCAGCTCGACTCGAGCTTGGCTCGTTGTAATGTTTGACAGCTCGAGGCTTAAAGCAAAAATCAACATATTGGTTTTGGTAGGACTCGAACCCAAACACAAAGGAGCATACTCAAGACTTTAACCAGTTGACCTACAAATATTTTTATACTCTTTGTGTACAAAAAAAATATTTATTACATATTTGAAGGGGGCTTCACTGATAAATTTTTTTTTATAAACGAGGGGTGCCGAAGTCCTTATAACCCCACTAGAAGGGGCAAGGAAACTGATCTATTCGAGTACTGCATCCCGCCGCCAATCCCCTTAGGTGCATACAAGGCCCACCCATCATACGCATCAATTAAATCAGGATATAATCCCGAGTGGGTGGCCAACAGAGTGGGGGTTTGAGCTCAGAACATCTATTCAAGGGAAGCGTGTTCTATTCATCACACAAATACCCCGCTAATCAACTTCACTAATGTTGCATCTTAATATCAAACACGGGTCAATCCAGTTCCCTAGTCAATCCAGTTCTCGAGTAGAAGCTCGAGCACTAGTGAAAACTGAACAACGTGGTGAGGTCGACGAAGGCATTTACTACACAATATAATAAATAAAAAAATGCAGAGAAAATAAACACAGAGAAATCAAATAACTCATTTGAATACGCGGGCAGGTCTTAAATAGCCTAATTTATTTAAAACATTGAGATCATGCGCATAAAAGATCTAAGTCATTGATTTACATTCTAGAAGACTAAATTGGGACATGTTTTATTTTGTATAAGTTCAAATACTCGAACTGCAAAACAACAAAATTAAAGCTATTACACGTGTTTAGAAGTGCCAAAGTGACCCAAGAGATGAGATTAAGTACAAAAAAAGATATGAACCGTTGATGTCTATTTAAGAGAAAACGGGCGCGGAATTAAACTACGGGTGTTCAGATTCATGGCTCATAGGACATGCCCGTATATTCAACATCCCGTATATTCAGATCACCAAAGTGAAACACGTCAAACGAGTCCAAATGAGATTCGATGGATGAGATGGCTACGACGGGTTTTAGGCCAATGAAAGAAAAAAAAAAGAGAGAAATTGAACCTGAACCGACCGGTTCAGTGGTTCGGTTCAGGAAAGAAAAAAATAAAAAAAAACTTCAGGCGAGCTCTGCTCTGTTTCAGTCGAGCAGAGGTCTCTGCTCCAGGCTCGAGCATCTCCAATCGGCCGGAGAGAGGACGACGGTGGCCACTTGAAGGAGAGAGGACGACGGGCGACGACGACAGTGGCCATGGGCTCGAGCTTGAGGCTCGGCGAGGCGAGGCTGACAGGCGAGGAGCAGAACCAGCATCATCGCGAGGTCGACGGCGATCGGCGAGGAGCAGAACCAGAAGAAGGCGAGGTCGACGGCGATCAACGATGCGAGGCTGACAGGCGATGACAACGGCGGCCATAGGCTCGAGCTCGAGGCAAAAACAATTTTTTGACAACGGCGGCCATGGGCTCAAGCTCGACGGCGACGGAGGAGGAGCTCACGACCATAACCATCCAAAGCTCCCACCTTTACCCCTGTCCGGCACTCCTCCGGCAATCTCCGGCGACGAGGTATGGAGAATTTCTGATTTACTATTTTTTGAGCTGATTCGAGTCGAGCTCGAGTTTTTCGTCGAGCTGACTCTCGAGTCCCCGAGTCGAGTTTTTTCCGGTCGAGCCGAGTCGAGTTACTGGGTAGCTCGAGCTCGAAAAAAGTCGAGCCGAGTCGAGCTCGAGTCGAGCTGGTCTCGAGTCGAGCCAAAATTCGAATCGAGCCGAGTCGAGCCGAAAAAACTCACGAGCTGACTCGGCTCGTGAGCACCCTTAGTCCTGACCCCCCCATTTACCAGAGCAACATAGCACCGTGCCCCGTCTTGCCATCCCTTCTCAAGGGAAATCCGTGGGAGAGGTTAAAATATATTACTAGCCCGAAAAATTAATTTTTCTTTCAAAACATCGAACAATTCCAGCAAAAATTCTGACCGCAAAGAAGCCTAAAACATTATAATGATACGAATTACCCAAAAAAAAAGCAAAAACATTACAATAATAAGTCGTCTATCATCGTCTATCTACCATACGACCTGCTAGGCAGTAGCTGGTTTCTGCTTCTTGGGCATTCTATATCCACCTACAACACAGGCATGATCACGCTCAAATGGCTCCAGAGTCACCTGTTCCGAAGGTTTGAATTGGTCTGCCTGCAACCTCTTAACTTCACTTGCAAATACAGCCTCGGCAGGCACCGTGGAGTCTATACAATTGGCCTGGTCAAAAAATGTTCAAATGAAGTCAACAAGTGTCTCACATTCGGTAGAAGCACAAACGCATCATAAGAGAAGGAGGCAATCTTTCAAGAAAAGAACTAGTGATATGTATGATTTCATAGAGTCTATGATATGACAGTTGGAAATAGCTTGTATATGAACCTATTGAAATTACCCAGCTAAGGGAAAGCATCATTTCAATTGCCAACCCTAGCAGATAGGAGTATGTCACAACTACAAGCATATTAATACTCAGATCTGCAAAGCTCCTCGCATATGAATCCTAATTCTCCCTCCATCGCACATTAATAGTCCAATTTAGTTTTTCAAAATGAACTAAACTAAAGTGGACTATTAACATTAGATAGAGGGAATATAAGAAAACGACCAACTTGATCAAGAAATGAAAACACTAGACAAAATAGTTGACACCGTTCTATAAAACCATGCAAATAACTAACTCCAACAATGAGATGCTTAATGTGATTAACTTCAAACAATGCATATCATGGCAATGAGTAAGACATTCGCATGCTACCACCCAATTTGCAAAGCATTTAGATTTCAAGAAAGTACCTTGATCGAGATCACAAAATGGCCTCCATTTTTCAAAAAATAAGAAGCATTTAGAGCTAATATTCTAGCCTGCAAAAAGTGATTTCATCAGAATTTTCAATCAAACATCCAAGAAATTGGACGCAAGCCCTGAATCCATGAATCAGTTAAAATAAGTGAACATTTTTTATATGGTGAACCACATCAATGAATGCAGATTGATGATCCTAATTCCAAGAAAAATACCTGGGGAAACACTAGATTAATGCAAACAGGAATTACTGAAAAATAAAAATAAACAGCAAAAACTCTCTTCAGGACAAGGATAAGAATTGCTAAAAGAGAAAGCATAGAAAACTTGTCAGATACTACAAAAATTGTCAAGGCTATAAAATGAGGCCTACTATTAGCGTTCAGATTGTGAATCTAAAGCTAAACTACACCAAACCAACCTCGTTAGAACCTACAGAAAACAGGATATTAGAAAATTCTGCAAAAGTACTTTTGAAACGAAGTGATTTAGCATCTTGACGCCAGACACAAACGAGAATGCAATAACTTATTTTCACATTCTATATATCACGAGAATGATATGTATTAAGCAATTAACCACTGAAATCAAAATCATATTTACTACTCCACAGAAGTATCCAGTGAATACGGGGTTCCAGCCACTTGGAACTTGCCCTGGATAATAGATGTTCCAAGTGGCTGGAACTTGTTGGAATCCTAGTTAACCATTATCACGTGCTTAGCATACAACTAAAGCTACCTCAAAAAGTTCCAACGATATATGTTTTGTGAAACAAAAAGAATCCAGCAAAATGACAAAGTTCAACATTTATACAATTCTCCAACTTCCTATAAGAAACAAAAGTAACACATGCCAGTGCAATCTTAGCGAATTGCATAAATGTGAACTAGAAAAAAATGCACATACGGCCAATTACAAAGAAATTTTATCTTCATGCCTTATAGATCCCTAATGAATAAACAAAACATGAACCGGACTATAGAATGTATAGATTTAGGATCTTACATTTTACGCCCAAATGAATTAGGAAAACTTGAACGGGTGCCGTATGGTTTTAGGATCTTAAGAGAAAAGCGAGGAATTAATAAAGGGACCTTTTTTTAGAATACATATGAAATTGTCCGTTCCACTTAAACCCATCCTACTTTCATAGGATTATATAAATATAGATACATAATTTCCAAAGGCAGTTATAATGGTACAAATTTTTTAAGGCAAATAATAACAACTATCTGACACAATCATGACATTCATACAGCAATAGTCAATATATATTTGCATCAGCAACTCGGTATTACATCATCCCAGAAGTCTTGAAGGGGAATCCGAGCATTTATCATCATATGCTTGTTTCACAAATGAATTAAATGGAAAGTAAAGGAAATGAAAGTCAAAATTCTTAGAAAAAGTTACATCCAAACAAACAAAGACCCTGAACGAGAGAAAAAGAAAAGACATGCAATGCTGCAAATTAACGTCAAAGCAAATCCTTACAGCAAATCTACTTACTAATGAGATTTAAAAACATCATAATAGTAACAAAAAACCCGGATTAAACTAATGTCACCATTTTGATAGAAAATAGAAAAATCTAAAAAGTCCCATAGCCAATCTTTTTACTGCTCTATGGAGTACATCATACTTCCTGAACTCATCATGTTAGTAATTTGTGAATTACTTTTCACATGCATTTAGAACAAAGCGCAGTCCAAGGTACTTTAAATTTCAATTAAAAACTTACAATTGTAAGTCACATCCAGGCCCACAAAAGCATGTCCCAAAGGATCTAAGCGAGCAGACATGATGACCCACTCAAAATGACTCTATGTGCACATAACCATGCTTCCTTCATCATACAAATTCAGAGCATCGGCTTACTGTGCACACATGTTGGCACATAATTATATCAAGCAAACCAGGGTTAAATGATGAAGGAAAGTAAAGGAAATGAACGTCAAAATTCTTAGAAAAAGTTGCATCCGAACAAACAAAGACCCTGAAAGAGGGAAAAAGAAAAGACATGCAATACTGCAAATTAACGTCAAAGCAAATCCTTACAGCAAATCTACTTACTAATGAGATTTAAAAACATCATAATAGTAACAAAAAAACCAGGATTAAACTAATGTCACCACTATGGTAGAAAATAGAAAAATCTAAAAAGTCCCATAACAAATCTTTACTGCTCCATGGAGTACATCATACTTCCTGAACTCATCGTGTTAGTAATTTGAGAATTACTTTTCACATGCATTTAGAACAAAGCGCAGTCCAAGGTACTTTAAATTTCAATTAAAAACTTACAATTGTAAGTCACATCCAGGCCCACAAAAGCATGTCCCAAAGGATCTAAGCGAGCAGACATGATGACCCACTCAAAATCACTCTATGTGCACATAACCATGCTTCCTTCATCATACAAATCCAGAGCATCGGCTTACTATGCACACATGTTGGCACATAATTATATCAAGCAAACCAGGGTTAAATGATGAAGGTAAAGGAAATGAAAGTCAAAATTCTTAGAAAAAGTTGCATCCGAACAAACAAAGACCCTGAACGAGGGAAAAAGAAAAGACATGCAATACTGCAAATTAACGTCAAAGCATATCCTTACAGAAAATCTACTTACTAATGAGATTTAAAAACATCATAATAGTAACAAAAAAACCAGGATTAAACTAATGTCACCACTATGGTAGAAAATAGAAAAATTTGAAAAGTCCCATAATAAATCTTTACTGCTCCATGTAGTACATCATACTTCCTGAACTCATCGTGCATGTTAGTAATTTGTGAATTACTTTTCACATGCATTTAGAACATAGCGCAGTCCAAGGCACTTTAAATGTCAATTAAAAACTTACAATTGTAAGTCACATCCAGGCCCACAAAAGCATGTCCCAAAGGATCTAAGCGAGCAGACATGATGACCCATTCAAAATCACTCTATGTGCACATAACCATGCTTCCTTCATCATACAAATCCAGAGCATCGGCTTATTGTACACACATGTTGGCACATAATTATAACAAGCAATGCCCCCCCCCCCCCCAAAAAAATGGGACTAGGCACAAAATTCTGCACATATCACAGGAGCAAACAATCATAAAAAAAGGCATCAAGATAAAAGGCAGGAGATTCCTTGTAAATATCCTTTGATACAGAGTAAAACCCAAGCCTAATTAAACCTATGACTTAATGAGCTTACAGATGTTTTTACTTCATATTCCAATTGGTAATCCAATTAAATTACTTTATAAAGAAATGAATAGTAAGGTGCAGAAGAATCAAGTAGATGTAATCAACCATACTAGGTACCTGGTCTGGCTGAGCAACATCAGAAAAGATGACGTCTACCATGCCAACCAGCATCCTATATTTAGCTGGATGCCTAGCATCTTCAATGATGGGGATTACATTCGTACGCTTCTTTGCCATGTTGACTAGATCTCTACCACTCCTGTGGGAGAACTCCACTGCATAGACCACCCCCGTCTGTAGAGGATCACGACAAAGACATGTTACTCCTGGATATTGAAATAGTAATTTTTAAAGAAAGAAACAGAAATTCATTTCAGAGAAACTTACGGGTCCCACAATGTCAGACACGTGTGATACTGTTGTCCCAGAAGCAGCACCTAGGTATAGAACCTTAGATCCAGGAGCCTATGTAACGGAAATATCATAAACGTATTCAGCTAACATTGCTTGAGCAATGAATAAGCCAAGTACTCTGATATATGTATATACATACAGAACTTTCATGTTACTGCATTTGCAGAAAAAATTCTTACAATCCATATATTGTCAACACCACCAAGAATTGCTGCAGCCAATTTGGACCGGAACGGATTCCAAACCCTGTACTCAACCTTGGTTCCATCCTCGTTCTGAAAAGCAGAAAAAAGCAACAATTTAGGTTTTTGTTTGATAATTAACATTTCAGGTTTGATGCCCAATATAACCTGGTCAGTAACATATTCTTGGAATGGAACTGTGTCAAAATGTGCCAAACAAAAACCAAAGGTTGTTGCCAAAAAAAAAACTGTGTCAAAGTGTACCAAAGAGAACATGACATCTCATCTAAATTTCAGAGAAAGGAAACGGTAATACAATTAACGAAAGGGAAAAATAATTGTGGACTTCAAAGCATCCATTTTTGCACAGAAAAATTATATGACAATCTAGACGAGCAGACACACAATATAAAACACTTGGACCGTCATTAGACTGAAAAAAAGGTCTTTGCCCCCGAATTAGCCTGCCGCGAGAGCACATCTACAATGACTAACCGAATATTACCTGCACTGCTATCCTCTTTTCACCGTAAACAGACTCTCCCGTAACCACGTTCTTCGTGACCAAAGCATCTTCTTTGCCTTTGGCCACAAAGACGCCATCATGACGATGAGGCTCCACAATCACCTTACTCCCTCCCTTCATTCCCCCACCACGGCCGCCCCCGCGTCCCCTACCACCACCACCACCACCACCTCGGCCTCCACGACCACCCCCACGTCCTCTCCCTCCATCTCTCCCGCCCGCTCCTCTCCCTCTCCCTCCACCTCCATCGCTTCTCCCCCGGAAGCCCCCTCCTCCACGCCCTGAAACATACAAAACACTCACATGAAGATCTCATTTTCACAACAGCAACAAGCTCAAAATTTGAACTTTTTCCCCAAAAACAAAAAGATGAACCTCAAATGACCATGAACAAGCATAAAATGGAAGAACAACTGACGCAATACAGAGAAATGCCCTTGCCTCTAGGTGGTCTCATTCTGTTCTGTACTTCGGAGCTCGACGAGAGACGACGACGGCCACGACGCTAGCAGAGTGGGCTAGGGTTTATATAGCCGCGACTGAGAAGGTTTTAGGAGCAGGATGCTCAGGGCTCTAGGGTTTTAGGAGGAATGAGAAGCTACGGTAAACGGACAAACAGACAACTCAGGACATTTCCCATGTCCGCTTCCTTGCTTGTCCGCGTTCCGTCCGTCCGAATGCCAGCTTATCTTCTTCCCATGGTCACCAGAGCGTCGGAGCTCCTCTCATTGCTCGGCCATGGCGGCGCTCAAGGGACCGCCTGACCTCCGCAGTTACCGGAGTGACGTGGCCCCACTTCCCGTTCCGCACACCAAATGGAAAAGGAATTCAATCGGCGGAGGCCGAGTTCTGTGTTCCGGCGGCAATGGCGGTGACATCTCAGTGTGGGAGAAGAGGAAAGTGGGGTTCGTGGACTATAACAAGGGCAAGTACCGCGTGTCGGTGGAGCTCCCCGGGCTAGGGAAGGATGCCATCCCGAAACGGTACCGGTATCGCGCGAATCAGAGGGACCTGAAAATCTCGGAGGTGGTGGAGAGAATACTTAAGCTCAATCACTGGGACGACATTGATGGCGTTCTTAATCACTGGCCCGGTCGTTTTGCGCGGAAAAATTTTCCGGTGCTATTGCGGGTAAATTGCATAATCCTCTTGTCAATCCTGCATTTATGTCATTCCAATTTCACCACAGTTCAGAAATCAAAACAATTGCAATGTATTTGTTTGCTGTTCATTGGTGTTCTTAATGCGCAAGAAGGCAGCTTTGTTTTTTTGTAATTGAAGTATAAAAAATTGGTAGAGTTATAATGCACTAGTGTTACTGATAGGAGCTGACGGAGGCTGGGGCACTTGAACATAGTGTTCAGGTTTTTCGTTGGATGAAGAGCCAAAGCAATTATTGTGCTAGGAATGATATGTACAACATGATGATCAGGTTGCATGCTAGGCACAATCGCACCGACCAAGCACGGGGGTTGTTCTTTGAAATGCAGAAGTGGAGGTAGCTCTATTAATAGATCATGGCAGAGTTCTATAATGCTGCTTTCTGGTATTTTAATTTTTCCAGATTGGCTTTTTCTTGCATAGAAGTAGAACAATCGGCTTAGAGCAAGATTTAGTTCTTATTCTTTTTTATTTTGCATGTCAACTCCATCTGAGCCATAATTTTATCCTTGGGTGGCGACAGGATTACAATGGAATTATTGATAAAGTCTATATCATACGAATTCCGTATCAATTGTCAGTAAACACATTTTTTAGCTGGGTGGAGAGTACAATTGAATTCTTGATACTAAATGTTCTCCCTCCATTCTGTTTTAGATGCTCCATCTGGGAAAGAGGACTGTTTTTAGATGCTCCATATGGTTAATTTCAGTTCATTTTCAACCTCTTCTTCTCCTCATTTGTTGGTGTTTCCACAATTTAATAAAAATCAACACTTTTCATGCATGTCGCCTTACAATTACTTAATTCTACTATGGATAGGAAAATAATAAAACTAGGAAAATAATAACTAATCCTACTCCAACTAGGATTAACTAAATTAGAAAAGTATTCTAATCCTACTCCAACTAGGAATCATAACATTCCACCAATGCTTCCGCTTCACCTCGTCTTTGAGGTGATCTTCGATTCTTAGTCCAGAGATGAGAATATGCGCGAGCATGAAGCAAAAAGAAACACATCACTTGGGCCCACCAATGCTCCTTGTTATACACATGATTGTATAAGGGAGCTGCCAAACGCTGTTGGTCTTCTTGTAATTCGCAAAATTCTTCTTTTCCCAAAGGCAGTGCTATGATGGGTTGTTATGTATCAATTTTTATGTGGGGTGCTTCTTCGGCTTGCACTATTGTCAAAGAAGGTTGTTGTAGCAGCAATATCCTTAATATTGTCCCTTCGTTGTTACCACGAATAGTGGGTGTAGGAGGACCAAAAGGAGCCTACGAGACACTTGTGGATATTCCAGTAGGGGTTGTTGTCAAGGGGGTTGTTGGATTTCCTGCAGTGGTAGTCGGAATAGGGGAAGCTGATTGCGACGTGGCTGAAATTGTGGTGCCCGAAAGAGGGGCAGAAACTGCCAAAGAAGTTGCGGGTATGGAGGCGAAAGAAGTGTCAGATTGGTTCAGCTGCAACTGATCAAGCCGATGAAAGAGTTTGGCCAGGGACTCAGCCATGTTGACTTGCAACTGATCAACCTTGGCTTCCAAGGATTGGAGTCGTTGATTCATCGAGTGAGACAAGGTTTGAACCACCGTCTCAAGCTCGTAGTATTTCACCTCGAGCTGTGCCATAGAAGGGCCCTGAACATGCCCTTCAACCTGCTGATCCTTGGAAGCACTTAATTCAGGGGGTTTCTCAGTTGAAACTCCGCTAGATTTTGTCATTGTAAGTCCCTAGGATCGATAGGCTCTGATACCAAATGTTGTATCTCCTTAATATGCTTAAGGATCTACAATAGATTAAGTAGAGAAGGTTGGATGAAAGGGGAGAAGTATAGAGTGAAAGGGGAGAACAATTAGATGATGAGGAGAGGGAAGAGATAAAGGGAAAACTGAAGTCTAATTCTGAAATTACTATTCATGTTACTGTAGCAAGAGGGCTAAAGCCTTATTTATAGTCTTAGGCATGTAGCCTTACAATTACTTAATTCTACTATGAATAGGAAAATAATAAAACTAGGAAAATAATAACTAATCCTACTCCAACTAGGATTAACTAAATTAGGAAAGTATTCTAATCCTACACTAACTAGGAATCATAACACTCTCCAACTGGAACTCAAACCGACACAAGGTTGTAAGTAGATAATAAGATTATAGGTTATAATAACTTATCCATAATATTAATCTTTTAGACCAACTAGTCTTACAGTAGTAGTCATATCATGTTTTTACAACATATATTAGTCATACCTAGATTAGATTAAATTATATCATTAAGTATTAATACGTACTAGTGACTTGGACCTTAATTACATTAAACTGTTTTGTTGATAACAGCCCCCTTCCGACTGTCCCCACAGTAGGAATCTAAGTCTGAAATTTTAACAGTAGATAGCCCGATATGTCTAGTTTCCAACCCAACAGACGGCATATTTTTCTTATTTTTCTGTCATTTGTTATGATTTTTATACTACAGGTTGTCGGCATAGGAAACAGTTTTGGCCGAGACTATAAGTCTTAATCATACATACTAATTACGTATTAGTGACCCTTAATCATGATAATAGAATATTATTAACATTGAATACTCCCCTCCTAGGACTCTTATAGGTCCTTATATGTTCCAGAATTAGTTATTACAAGCTTTTATACATCTTTCATTACATAAACCAATTTAAGATACCCCATTTGTATAATAAAGACTTTTAACCCAAGAATCCGAACCTATAATCATATGGTACAATTAAACCAGAACTTTTACATAATCAAAAGATAACTTTTTGACATCCAAAAGATTAAGAGATGAATAATGTTCCCACCTAAAACCATCATGCAAGCATTAGAAGAGATAACACTCAACGAATATCAATAATCATACTCATAATCATAATTAATATAGGTTATAATAACTTATCCATACTATTAATCATTTAGACCAACTAGTCTTACAGTAGTAGTCATATCATGTTTTTACAACATATATTAGTCATACTTAGATCAGATTAAATTATATTATTAAGTATTAGTATGTACTAGTGACTTAGACCTTAATTACATTAAACTGTTTTGTTGATAACAGCCCCTTTCCGACTGTCCCCACAGTAGGCATAGTAGGAATCTAGGTCTGAAATTTTAACGGTAGATAGCCCTATGTTTCTAGTTTCCAACCCAACAAACGGCATATTTTTTTTATTTTTCTATGATTAATTATGAATTTTATACTGCAGGTCATCAGTGCAGGAAACAGTTTTGGCCGAGACCATAAGTCTTAATCATACATACTAATTATGTATTAGTGACCCTTAATCATGATAATAAAATATTATTAACATTGAATACTCCCCTCCTAAGACTATTATAGGTCCTTATATATTATGGGGTTAGTTATTACATGCTTTTATACATCTTTCATTACATAAACCAATTTAAGATACCCCCTTTGTATAATAAAGACTTTAACACAAAAATCACAACTCATAATCATATGGTACAATTAAACTAGAACGTTTATAGAATCAAAATAGAAATTTCTGACATCCAAACGATCAAGAGATGAATAATGTTCCCATCTAAAACTATAATGCAAGCATTAGAAGATATGTCACTCAAGGATATCAATAATCATACTTAATATGGAATCTCTTAACAAATGAATCATTCATAGAATAGATGGACAGAGTTTAGAAGCAATTTAGTAGGAAAAACCATCTTACCCCCTTTGTAGAATGAAAATTGCACGTTCAACGTAGCTCTTCTTCTTCTCTATGCACAGGACCTTTGCTCCTTCGTATATGACGAGGTTTGAATGAATAAGAAGGGTGAAAGAGTTGCTGGAACAAAGGAGAAGGAAGGAGAAACAAGGCTGGGGCGTTTACAAACTCTCTAATATGATAAAACACAAGTTAGCCCCTTTATGGGTGTTTATATAGACCTTATGCCTATACCAACTAGGATACTTTTCCTTTAGGATTTCTTCGCAATCTAATATCTAAATCCTCTTATTAGAAGCTTCCCATAGGTAGAAGGGATGTCCTAAACTTAATCCTCCTTGATTAGTTAGGATTTGATATCTATTTTAACTAGGATTCCTAAAAACAACACTTTTTGGATTCAATCGCGTACCCTGCGATCGCATACCCCGATTGCATACCAAAATTCAAACTAGCATAACTTTTTATTTCGAACTCCGAATTATGCACCGTCGGTGGCGTTGGAAAGCTCTCTTCGCGCACTTCAATACCACAATGAAAGACATAACAAATCATAATCTAAGCAAGCATCAAAACTTCTTATTTTAGATCAATCAGTTTTAGTAAGCATACCGATTTTTTTTCGGGTATTACACCTCTCTAAAGTAGGTTAAAGATTAGGAAATAGATCCAAGGAGGCTAGGTGGCTAGTGTAGATTGATCAGAAGTTTCAAGTAACTATTGGAGAAAAAATGCAACCCCAACTAATACCAAGAAAAGTTAAGGGAAAAAGTTGCTGAGCTAATAAGTTCATGGACCGTTATGGTAAACTTGAAGATTGTATATTCATCAAATAAGGTGAATGTACATTTTTTTTGAGGTCATACGTCTCCTTAATTGAATATTTAGTGAGAAGTCTGCGCCAGTGCGATCTGTGGTACAAATATTTTAATTTAGCTTCTAAAAGGGACAAGACCAGTGGGAGCTACTTGAGAGAAAAGTAAGTTGGTCCTTGGGTATCAAAATCAGGCACTGATATATGCTCTGAAGCTTTTTAAAAAATTGGATGGACCAGGGACCTACCTAGGTCGACGCCTTTGCATGTCAGTGCACATCTTAGAACACCATATTCTTTGGGTTTTACCTTTATATGAAGTTGATTATGTAGGTATTTACTGGTACATTTAAATATTGTGCAACTTATAGAACTCCTTGTACTTTTCTTCAGATGTAAGCCCGATGCTGAAACATTCAATGCTCTTATCAATGTTCATGGGCGAGCTGGCCAATGGCGTTGGGCAATGAATATAATTGATGATATGCTTCGTGCAGCTGTATGTATCAGTATTCTTTCCGCTTGGTAGTACTATATGTTTTTGTACCACACTTTCTTTCCTATGGATCTGATTATTCATAAGAGAACTGATTATCTTCTGGTAATTATGGCCTCATCTTTGTTTTTTGTCTTATCCCACTATTTGTGGCCAGTGATGGGACGTAGATTTTTTTTCTCTGCTTATGGTATGCCAAATTATGGTGTTTTGTGCCCCCACTTAGTTTAGACCGGTACCCTCTTTTTCTTGTTTTCATAATAGATATTTTCATGAATTTTCCCATCTACAATAAGTTGCATCTGTTTCTGTCTATTTAGGAGCGTTCTTTATTAATTGAATCTGGGAAATGTAAAAATTACTATATTCCTCTGGCTATGTTGTTGAAGGCTTCGTTAATTCTTGTTTCCAAAAACCAAATTATTGTTATTTTCAAAATTCAATAATTTTTTTGAAGGCTTTTGCAAATTGTATGATTTTGTTATATATGTCCTAATCTTGGCATTCATATAGGTTCCACCAACCAGGTCCACATACAACAATCTCATTAATGCATGTGGATCTAGTGGCAACTGGAAAGAAGCTCTCAAAGTTTGTAAGAAAATGACAGATAACGGTGTAGGTCCTGATTTGGTGACACACAATATTATTTTATCAGCACTGAAAACCGGGGCTCAGTATGCGAAAGCTTTGTCCTACTTTGAGCTTATGTTATCGACCAATATTCATCCTGACACCATCACTCTGAATATAGTCATATATTGCCTCGTCAGATTAGGACAATATGATGAGGTCTTGAACATTTTTAACTCAATGAAGGGAAAAAAGTTCCAATGCAACCCTGATGTTGTGACTTTCACAAGCATTATCCACGCTTATTCTATGTGTGGGCAGATAGAAAACTGCAAGGCTGTGTTTGATATGATGCATGCAGAAGGTCTAAAACCTAATGTCGTTTCATATAATGCCCTTCTTGGTGCTTATGCCTCTTGTGGCTTGCATAAAGAGGCTCTAGGTGTCTTCAATTTGCTTGTAAGTGCTCGTCTGCGACCTGATGTTGTATCATATACGTCTCTTCTTAGTGCATACGGCAAATCTGGCCAGCCTGGAAAAGCTAGAGAAGTGTTTGATATGATAAAAAGGAACTCATGGAAGCCAAATTTGGTGAGTTACAATGCCCTAATTGATGCATATGGATCTCAAGGACTGGTAACTGAAGCTGTGGAAGTGTTGCGTGAAATGGAAAGAGATGGAATTCTACCAAATGCTGTCACAATCTGTACCCTATTAGCTGCATGTGGTCGGTCTGAGCAGATGGTTAAGATTGATTCCATACTCTCAGCTGCCAAGTCTCGAGGTGTTAAGTTGAATACGGTTGCCTATAATTCAGCCATTGGAAGCTATATGAGTGTTGGTGAATATGAGAAAGCTCTTAACCTATACAGGTCAATGAAAGAAAACAAGATGAAACCTGACTCTACGACTTCCAATATTCTTATTAGTGGTCTTTGTAAGATGGGGAAGTATAAAGAATCTCTAGAATATTTTGAGATGATGATGAAATTAGAAATTCCCTTGACTAAAGAGGTTTTCTCATCCGTCATATGTGCTTACAGCAGACAGGCAAGTGATAGCAATTGGCATCATTTTGCATAGATTATCAACTTTTATGTTAAACTCTTTCTTTCTGAAATTTCAGGGTTTAATAGATGAAGCAGAGTCTATGTTCACGTTGATGAAGACAGATGGTTGTGATCCTGATGTAGTTACATATACTACCATGATCAATGCATATGGTGAAGCAGGTAGATTTGTTTCCAAGTTATGATTATTTGAGTTAGCATTGCCGATGAACTTTTATATGGGTTATACGTCTGTATGAAATATATATATTCTCTTATTTGTGGCGTTATGATTTACTCTCCTAGAAAACTGGGAAAAAGCATATGAGGTCTTCAATGAGATGGAATTAAATGGCATTCGACCAGATTCTATTGCATATTCATCTCTTATGAAAGCCTTCAACAGGGGATCACAACCAGCTAAGGTCCTGTATCTAGCTGAATTAATGGCCAACAGAAACATCTCCTACAATGATGCTGCTTTGTATGAAATCATATCAGCTAGTAGCATGTAAGATTTCTCTTTCTACTTCTATATAATCTACTTTTGGTTCAAACATCATGTTTCTTGTTTCCTTTATTACTAAGGTTTTAGTTTCTAAATGAAGGGTACGCGACTGGAATGCAGCCATAGAATTAATTCGAAGGATGGATCCTTCATTTGCAGCTGTTTCTGTTGGAACTGTTAATCAGCTTCTTCATTTTCTTGGAAAAAGTGGGAAAATTGAGATTATGATGAAGGTACTTTATATATTGTTTGGGTAAGGAAAGGTCTAATTTCTTTTATTGCCAACTTGTATGTGTCTGACCTTGATTTCATGATCACTACATGTGAATCTTTTTGACAACATTCTCTAGATGTGCAATATATAGTTGCCACAACTAATTGCATTTTTTCATATATTTTTGCACTAACCAAAGCCTCGCTTTGTTATTTACATTTTGTGCAGATATTCTTCAAGTTGGTTTCTCAGGGCACAGAAGCCAATCTTCATACTTACTCAATTTTGTTAAAAAATCTTTTGGCAGTTGGGAAGTGGAGGAAGTATATACAGGTACCTAGTACTTCACCTTGGTCTGCTTGAGCCTTGATGTGATTTCTTATTGAGGATTAGACACCTTGAGTACTTCAAGGCGTCAAAAGTTTTGAACACAGGAAAAATTAACTAGCTATAACGGTGGCAATTCTTTTACCTAGTTGAGGTAGTGCTCTCGAATGAAGAATATAAAGGACAAGGAACTAAGGTATAGCTGAATAGATGCAAGAGCATAATCAACAATTTTTCCTCTGTAATGTCTATTAGAGTCGGGGATTCAAAAAGATATGTATAATCTAAGTGTTGACCAACAAGTCTTTACTTACAGAATCAGGAGAAGTCAAAACCAATAGACAACTGAATGTTAAAATAATTGTTCCATATAATATGTATCGCCTGTTCGAATTTTGGAGACACCAAAGCTTCTGTACTTCATTAATTTTGCTTTGCTTGTCAGTTGAGATGAGCCCGATAAGTGCTGGATGTGATTGGTTGTATTTTTTGCAAGCTAAGGGGCTGTTTGGATACATGCATCTCATTATTTAGAATGTAAAATTGTAGCAAAATCAATTCTTTTTAAGTCTTGACAGTTGAGAATTTTGTTAGGTAAAGATTTTCTAGGAAATCTAGTTCTACTTAAATTCGGCAAGATCCTAGATAATAATAGGTCCATTCCAAGAGTTGATTTTAAGATTTGGCCAAAAATTTGGGAGAAACTTCTTTCTAGCCTTATTTTATATTGCGCCAAATTTTGTGCAAAACCATTAGAATCTTTGAATATTGTCCAAAATCTAAGGTTAGATGCTTTATCTGAGCAGCCTCTAAAACTCATTAGTGAATTATTATTTCACTTTGCCGAAGGTTATTAAGCTTCTTTTCGCTGCACATTAGGTACTAAATTGGATGGAGGACGCTGGACTTCAACCTTCACTTGAAATGTACTCTAGCATTTTACCTTATGCATGTAGACATGATGACAGCAACTGTGCAGCTTTAATCCAAGAAAAAATAGGTAAACGAGGTTCCTTCTGTGTGATGCATCTGGTGGGCGTTGTTCTGTCTTAAGTCTTAGGATTTTTACCAGTTCGTAGTCTTCCTCTCCTATATATTGTTTCCAGGAAACTTATCTTTTAAATTGGTTTATCATTCTTCATTTCCTTGATATTAGTGTTATTCAAATCGCCCTTGCAGATTTTTGTTTTCTTTTCTTTTAAATGTAGGCTTGACAGCTGCTCGAGCATTGCTTACTTATTTTGTTTTGTCTGTTTTTGATAACAGATAACCTGAAAAGAAAATTTTCTAAAGGATCAAAAGAAGCTGTTCTCTACTGAATGTGTCATATTCTTGAGCTTTTGGTAAATGCTCCTTGCTGACCCTCTATGGAGGAGAATTTTTTATCTGCTATTGATTAGAGAAATCAGCTATCCTTGATAATGGACAGCCAGAGAGAATATCCTGTACAAAATGGGCTTTTTGCATGACGGCGATTATACAAAGGGAGATGGAGATCTGTCTAATGAGTGGATATTTATTTCTTTTTGCTGCTTTTGGATAAGGGGCCTTCTTACCCGTAAGTCAGTCTGCGAAAAGTTGTTTGCTGGACAGCACACATGATGACAATATCACACTCTCGTGACCCTTCATGGATTGGAAGTTGGAACATGGCATGAGGGATGGCGCAGGCAGCAACTTTGGAAGTGGTGACTTTCGTCTTGTACTACCTAAATCCAGATCTCCATTTTTGGATGAGTTGTACCAGATAATGAGCTGATGTGTTTTAAATCGAGCTGAACATAGATATTAAGGATGGCAGATTTGTAGCCTGGATTGGATTGCTATGATACCTAGCTGATAACGGGAGTATAGACTTATTGGTGCTGTCAAGGCTACCTTCGTTTAAGTGATTCAATCACTAGCATGACACGATGGACTGTTGGCCAGGGTATCGTCTGTGCGAAGATGCGACCATAAAGTTGCCTCCATCTTTTCAAGTATCAACTCCTCCAACATGTGTGTTATCGAAAGCGTTTGCACTGTAGAATATTATGGCAAGTTGCGATTATCTTCCTTGAAATTAAACCTCCTTATCAAGAAGTGCGTGACTTCTTCTATTTAATACAGTAGTGTGTAAGGGCAGTTCTTGGGGTTTATGCTGGAAGCCTGGAACTGTACCATAGTCTATAGATGTTAGCATCCACAAGTGAGCAGTCTCTAGACACCCTATTTCGCCACTGCTAGTTTTTTAACGGCTCACAATATCATGTTTTTCGATGTCTCTGTCCACTTCAGGTTTATTTTTGCTTCCCTTTTTGCAGGTTATGACTTATGAGGTTGCTCTCATCAGGAAAGGAAGAGAACCATGCAAACTGTGTTGCCACGATGTTACACTGCTTAAAACATCATGAAAGTTTCTCAAAACGTTTGGCATGAGCTCTTTTGCAAGTTCCATGAAAGTGGACTCGATAAATAGTTAGAGCTGCGCTCTGTCTTTCTCGATAACTCAGTAGCAAAATACTCCCTCCGTTCCAAAATACTATGTATATTTGAAAAGATTTATTGTTCCAAAATACTATGTACATTTTGCCAAATCATGCCACTTCCTCTTTCCAAAATTTGAGGAGACTTGGAGAGATTAACTTGAACTTGGTTTGTGAACAGGCATATGTGTTGGATGGGATATCAGGGAGAAAAGTAGTGTGACTTCCTTGTGGGCTTCATGGTCCAATAAAAATGAGAATTTTTTCAAATATACATAATATTTTAGAATGGAGGGAGTAAAAAAAAAATTAAGTACGGCCTCTTCTTAACAATTAAAGTCGGCATGGATCTTATACTTCCATTTTAGCCTGTTTTGAGCCAATTCTTTTATAAGAGAAATATGATGCCACATTGTGGGAATGAACATGTTATAAAAGCTGAAATGATTTGTAAGCCAAATAAACTATGACGTTTTGTTCCCATAAAAATATATGATGTCATGGCCTTTAAACATGTGTAAAGATAAAGAGACATGGGCAACACTAATGGAATACAACATGTTAGGAAGGCAAAAGAAGAAAGGATTATAGGATAAAAAAGCAAGGGGAATTAACTAAATAATATTTATAAAAAAAATTACCGATTGGGAATATTATAAAAATAATTCCCGATTCGGTTATCTTATCAGGCACCAGCATGGTTTTTTTTTACCCCGACCTGGAACCGACGCTTTTCTATTTAAAGTGAAAGGGATCGGTTGAATCAATGCCTCTCTCAAAAGTGTTGGTTCAATTGATGCCTTTGAAGTTTTTAACTATTTTAGTGGGACAAACTTCAACGATGTATATCTGTATCATTTCTAATCCATTCTCGCTTATTTTTTTTTATTCTTTCTTATTTTTAATATTCTTTCTTATAATGATGATATCACAAAGATGTTGAGCCACCGCATACTATTTATCGTAGTTTTGTGGTATTTTTTTATAGGATATCAAGATCATTATAATACCACGATGATTAGAAAGAACACTGAAAATAAAGAACAAAAAAATAGGTAAAAACACCCCTTAAAAATAAGACAATTTTTAACGCCTTGAAGCACTTATTGTTTTTAACTATTTTAGTGGAACAGGCGGGGTGGAGGAGGAGGGCTTGGAGGAGTCGACCCAGAGGTAAAGGAGGTCGGCGAAGGAGGTGAGGTTATTTTTACCCCGACCTGGAAACTTTGAACGATAGAAGTATTAGAGCGAGGGTCGGCCTACTAGGGTTTGGAGTGGGACAGGGGGCAAAGGGAGAAGAAATCACATAACTTGCTTCTGAGCCCATAGTCCAATAGAAAATGGCAATTTTATCAAATATGCACAGGAATTCCGAATAGAGGGAGTACTTGATTAGTTTAAGGGGCCGTTTGGGGCATGATTAAAAGCAAAACAGTGGATGTTTTGCTACACTGTAGCATCTATGTTTTTTCCAGCTGAAACACCTAGATATAAAAAAAATATGAATGCTACAATGGATCTGAAAAATCTACAGTAGATATTTGCTTATAATCACGCCCCAAACGGCCCGTAAGTTACTTCTCAAAAGTTTTTCTTTTAGGGTGATTTACCAATTATCTGGTCGATATTGCAGAATTACCTGGATTTCTTTGGAAATTACATTCACTTTCTGGACAAAAATAACCCCATCCCTATTCTCCCACCATAAAAGCACATAATACAATTCCCAACAGGGCCAGGAGTCAAATTTTCATGCATGTTGAATTGGGTAGAAAAGTAGCGTCAAATATGTGGATTATACAAGTTCGAAAGGATACCTGCTCATTAGCGAGGAGCGTGATGGATTAGAGCCATTTTAACGCATGATTACAAACGATCATATTTCACTTTACTCAAACCTAGATCAACATTAAACATAACACACCAATAATGTTGGAGTGGCGTTTCACAATGGACAACGGCCTTACAACAAAAATAGACTTGTAATAATTTATAGCATAAATGCTCATTCAAATCTGAACAGCAACATTTGTTATTGCATCACTAATAAAACATGCAAAATTTTTTAACACATAGGTATTTCATGTTAAGATACAACGAGTCCCATTCATATTTGCCCAATTTTGATCGGGCAGCGGGCTTCATATCAGGGGCCAGGTAGGTTCTTGATCACCCGCCTGCCCCCTCTTACTATCGATTCACGATGCTCCAGGCACATATTTCTTAATATGCGAGTATGCGACCTGACACATACTAACTAATTCCATACACAATTTACAATTAAACGGACACTGATGGGAATTCGTCTCATAATTGATAAATCAATTCAAAGGTGGGATGTTGTGCAAAAATTTTCATCACCCCCTAATTGCTTCCTGATCAACTGCTGTTAACATTTGTGGCAGCAAAGTGATTAAAAATGGTCTCTAAAGTTGACTGACTGATACTATACTCTGCTACTCCAATTTTGCACCTGCATGAAAAAAAAAGCATATACAGATTCATGATTCATTAACATGCAACCAGCATATGGACATATCTTAAGAGGTTCCCATGCATTAATTATCAAGCAAGCATTCATATCAGTGATTCAGTCTAGGTGGACAGTAGGTTCAGCCTAGAAAGTTTTGCTTGAAAGAATCCATTTATTATAATCAAAATATATGCAAAAGCTTCAAATGGCTATATTTCGCATTAATACTGTGAAGACTCGTCAAAACTCATCCCACATCCTATCATTAAACAATCTAACCACAACAAATTCATATGAAATGGCTGACCTGTTCCTTTCCAAGTGTCCAAAGATACCCGCAAGTGAGGAGTCATCTCCATATGGAAGCTGAAACCCAAAGAATCAAATGCTAAGAGCGAGTGTGCAATGAATGTTGTACATAAAAACAGAATTGTATTAGAGACAGAAAAGAACTTGAGAGTCCTGAGACCCTACTCAAAGCATAATTTCATTATAGGCATGAGATAGAAAACTAGTTCAAAGCAAACAACTAATTATAAAACTTGACAATCCGACTAAGAAAGAAAACTTAGTTTACTTTATACCAAACTGTAGAAAACTGTGATCAATCTTTCTCTTTTTCTATTCTACTTCCAGTTCAGAAAACCTCAACCGTCTTATATAACATTTTGATAGAGTAAAAACAAGAAAAATAAAGATATACTGCAGCTGTGGGAGAAACAGAGAAGAAAAATAAGGAATACTAGCAACTGATCCTTTATCAACATCCAATGTGATTTATGAGTAATTAACTCATTGAGACTTCAAAGCAAAACTTGGAGAAGACTAATTTCAGTAAGTACGTGTATATCTCTATAGTAATAATTAGCCACCGGAACCCAATAACTTAAAGAAACCCTCACAGGGTGCCATAGCTACAGTTCCCACAGCATTGTGGCAATTCTGTAAATCATATCTCTTCTGATTACTCTCATCTGTTACTCTCATTTGCAGTGGCTCTATAACAATTTCATTACCTGATATTTAAGACCAACTCCATTGCATCCTTGAAATGACGAACCAGGAAATGAAGCATGGATAAAAGAATCAATTATTGAGAATCTTTCCGCTGCTAACCACCATTCTGAAAATATTCTCAAAGGAATGCCACCTGCATATAAACAAAGGCAAAAGAAAAAACGGAATTTGATGATGAAGATGACTGGTATTGATAATATCCTGAAAGGTAGACTATAATGCTTACATCTGAATGAGTAAATCTTAAAACCCCAAAACTAAAACCATATCATATCAGAGAACAAAATAATCGTACCATCACGAGTCAGTTGCTCTGACAATTGCTGTCCCAAAAAACCACTAGAGACGGATTCACATGATACAAGTCCTCTTGTTCGCTCTATGTTACCAAGCCATTGTCCAATGGTATTTATCATTTCCCGTGACAAGCTGATCTCTGCCACGTCATCAAATCTAGTAGCATCACTTCCACCAATACAAATCTCCAGGTCGGTCAATATATTCCTTGGATGACTATGAAGCTCAAAGAGCATATCTTGGATCCTTCTGCATAAATAGTCTAGCTCAAATGAGCTCACCTCTACAGGCTTCATCTGTGAATAAGCAGAAACTTTGAGCATCTGAATGAATGTATGAGCAACCACATTGCAGTTTTGAAACATATGAGATGCGTATAGATGTTAGCAGTCAACTCTCATCTAGTAAAACACAAGTAATAAACCTTGAAAAAACTAAATGAATTTTGTTTCATGCATGTAGGCATAGGAAGCAAAAGAAAAAAGAAAAAAGAAATTGTGAGGCTTGTGAGTTCCAGTTAAATAAATTTGATTACAGTCATGATGCTACAGTATAACTACGTTACTGCACTAAAAATCAGAGCACATCACTTCAAAGTTTAAAAAAAGTCCTGCAATACCTCTAACTCTAAATGATTCCCAAAACGGGATTTCAGATGCTGAGGGCTTCCAATGCATCTAAGTCGACCTCCAACCTTCATGTATTATTGGAATATCATTAAAAAATTTAAAGCAATGTCATAATTTTGTGGGATAAGTATGCAGAGTCAACAAATTGTCACCATGATTCCAATCCGTGTGCAGAGTGCCTGAGCTTCGCTCATGCTATGAGTTGTTAATATAATAGCCGTCTTTCCCTGCCGAGTTGATAGGCGGGAGATCACTTCCCACATGAATCGCTTAGCTACTGGATCCATACCTAGCATATATATCAAATATATAGCTCAGTTATCTGTCCAAAAAAATTCCTAATCATAATCATAATCAAGTAACGCCTTTTCCCAACTATTTGGAGTCGGCGACATGGACCTCCATTCAGGCCTGTTTTGGGCTATCTCTTTTGTAAGAGATAGTAAAGTTAAAAATCATCATCATCATCATACGCCTTATCCCAGCTATCTGGGGTCGGCGGCATGGATTATATACAGCATTTGCCTTTTATCAGAATCAAAATGGTACAAAATCCATACAAAGAAACATAGTGGCAAGTTTTTACGCCGGATGCCCTTCCTGACGCAACCCTCCGAAAAGGGGACAATGATAAGAAGCAGATAGTAAAGTTAAAAATATGCGAAAAAAATGTGCTTTAAGTAAAAGATAGATAAGATACTTATACATCAGTTTTGTTTTCACAGCAATATACACAAAATCTATAACAGCAAGAAAGAAATACAGTATTTAAATAAATAAGGCAAAGTCAAAAGTACAAGATGGAACAAAAAAATAGTCAAGGAAAAACATAAGTGTTACGTTGCAATAGCTGCTATTGTTCTTCTTTCTAGAAAGCTTTATTAAGTGCGATAACAAATCTTAAATGTTTCCAACTGTACAATATGTAACCTCTACAATAAAAAAAAATTTAATTCCCAAATGTGTAAATGTTAATTGCATTAGAAGTGAAATCAAATTTCTTAACCTGTAGATGGCTCATCAAGAATAACTATAGGAGGATTCCCAATCATTGCAATCGCAACAGATAATTTCCTCTTGTTCCCTCCACTAAGAGTATAAGATGGCTTTCTGGCATGCTTCAACAAGTCAAACTCCAGCATTTTTTCCTCAACAACCTGACCAAAGTGGGTTTAAGGAGTTAAAAACTTATTAAAATCAGAGGCCTATTGAGTTATACGACAGAACAAAATCATATGATTCTATGCACCACCTAACTCCGCAACCAATTTGCTCACCTCTTTAGTGGCACTGTATAGATACATCACTTATAAAACCTTTTTTCCCGTCAAATGATTTTCAATTTTATTTTAAGTCCAGAAGTTGGAGGGGAGATATGGTTGGAAAATAAGGCTGAATGCATATCATCTGATAAAATCCATCAACTTAAAGTAGGTGACACGATGAATATTGTAGTGGTCATGCAAAGCAGCAAAAGCCTCTTCACCAGGTGATATGGAAACAAATGAAACATAAATATATTTCTTCCAAAAATATAATCAGCCCAGCTGACTTGACTTACTAACAGGATGACAGCGGAATCAAAACAAATAAGCATAGTGGCATTAACATGGCGGAATCAGCAAAACTATTGACTAGATGCATAAAACTTTCCAGCTGATAAATGTTTCAACAACGTGATACCATATAGAAGCGATTTATCGTTGCATTGCAAGCATTTTACTTCATCCAACAACAGAAATCAAGCATGTACTTCTTACATCATTTAGCCTCATTTCAGGGACCCCCTTTATTCTTGCATAAAGCTCAAGATGCTCTTGGACAGTGAGAAGTTCTAGTAGGGCATCAAATTGAGGGCAGTAACCAATCTGCAAAAGAAGAAAACTGATAACTAAGATATAAGCACATTTATGAGCAAAAATGCAGAAAAAGGATTCAAATATTACATGCTGGCGTGCAGCTTTTGGATGCAGACGTATATCATTCCCAAAGATGCATGCTGTTCCATCTGTTATGCTTTCATCTCCTAATGATAACAAAGATGACGTTATAGTTTGTACTCGTGGTATATTTGCTATAAGAATAAAAAAATGGAATGACAATAAAAACATGATTTGTTTAACTCAATAACACGGAAAAAGATAGTGTTTTTGTGACTTATTGTTACATTTAAGTACACAAATATTAAGAATGGTATTTCTGACCTGATAACATGGATAAAGTAGTTGACTTCCCAGCTCCATTTGTCCCGAGAAAACCAAAACACTCTCCTTCTTGGACTGAGAAGGTTAATGAATCAACTGCAACTTTAGTGGGATGATTCCTCCACCCAGGATAGACCTGATTTGCAGAAACTTATTGACCATAAGATTGTAATAAAATAAACAATGCATAGATGTGATATCTTGGGAATTTAACAGGTAGCCTTCTTATGATGAGAGAAAAAGTTCACAACTTGGATGATGCGGTGGTGCATTTGAAAAGCAGATTACTTATTACAAGACTTTAAATTGGTTGCACTCCCAAAAACAGCATACAGACAGTCATAATAGTACACTCACAAGTTTACTTGAATGACGAAAAGTATGTGCCTACAGATGCAAAATGTATTATTCACTATTAAAAATTATGAAACAGGAATCACGGTCTAAACTATTAAGTCCACGTTTGAAATGTAGAACAGCTGCATGTTGGTAAATTTCATAACGAACTATATTGAAACTCCATTAACTGTAAATAAATACCTTCCGGAGGTTCCGTAAGTAGATTATAGAATTACTAGTTGCACCCGAGAGTGCCCTATCACGTTCTGCTCTCACATCAACATCCTCATCAGCATCAGACATGGGACTTCTGGAAGGTTTCAGGAGAGGCTCCAAAGCACTCTCAGGAAAGCCACGAGCAAATACTCTAAACTTACCCACCCACCGCACAATTGGTGATAAATTTAACTTGTTTGCAGCAAAAAACTCCAGTGCAATTGTGCAAACAAAGTAAAGGACACTCTGCCACAGATCAACATGCGTGAAAAAATCAATTAGTAAATATGCTAAATGTACTTAATTAATTAAGAAGGCATTTAATAGAAAGAATGTAGCAAATTAGGAAACATAAGCAAAAAGTAGGCGTTTCAACATTAGTGAGTGAAAGATTGATATTCCTATACCCTTTATAGCTGCCTCACATTCACATCAATCTAAAATTTAACAATTTTTGGAACAACATTGTATAATATAGGTGTGAATTTGGGTGTGAATTCAGTATATGTAGCTTTATGAGATCTCGAAAACAAATTAGTTTCCACTAAGACTGTTGGCGTTTGCAGGAGAAAGGCCCTGAAGCCAATTGTAAAGGAAGATAGAGAAGTGGAAGTGGAACTTCTGAAATCGCAAAATAATGCAACAGAAACTAGTTGTTTCCCACTTAGGATGTGTTGTTTGCAACAGAAAGGCCATTAAGCTATATGTAAAGGGAAAATAACGAACTTCTCTTTACAAAATGACACAACAAAAGGATCATTTTTTACGTTCCGAGACTGGTTAAGTTTTAATTTGTTTCAAACAACATTGGGAAATACAATAGTTAGGACCAAAACTGCCACTTCTGAAATAAAAGATAATGTGGAGTATGTTTGTATTAGGGTATCGTTTTGATGAGACAAAATTGACACTTGTGCTCTCTTTTCTTATATCGTTTTGATGAGACAAATTGACACTTGTGCTCTCTTTTCTTATATCGTTTTGATGAGACAAAATTAACACTTGTGCTCTCTTTTCTTATTATTTCTCTCCCATTACGTCATTGGTGTTCCTTTTCTAGGCACAAATTCATGAGACAAAATTGACACTTGTGCTCTCTTTTCTTATTATTCCCCTCCAATTACGTCATTGGTGTTCCTTTTCTAGGCACAAATCCATCCTAGGGACCATGTTGCAAGGTATTGCCAGCACATTAGATCAACTGAAAGTGTTGCTCAAAAATTTCTGAAGAGTGTGCGAAGAAAAAAACAGCACGCAACTTTCTAAGTCTATTTGTTAGGCTAAATCAGACTTCAAGCTACCCATCAAATTCTAGTTGTAATATTTAAATCAGAAGCTTTGCTACATTATTTGCACTCCCCTTTTCCCATTTTCTGTATAAGCCTATTGGGCACAGTCCTATACTTAGTTCTGCTATCATTATCATCTCCTCATTTTTCCTTCTTATCGCCATAGCAGTGCCAAAAAGACAACTCCCAAAGGCCTTGCAGATAATTGAGATAACCTCAAGAGCCAAATAGCAAATTGAAGCACCAGTGACATCCCAGTCAAGCGTTCCATGGCCTGATGTGAGTTTCACTCCTTGTCTCCGAAGAGCAAGAGAAGCAAGTCCATCCGCAAAGCAAAACCCCGGTGATAGTCGAAAAATATTCTGCGTGTCAAAGAAAACGAAAAAACAGTAAGTGACAAGAGCATCTCAAATGAAGCAGCAATGCCCTCCAGCCAAATGATTGTAGCAGATCTATTGATGAAAGCATTCTTAAGGCAACCTATAGGACACAATCATGTATGTATGTAGATATCTCTATGTGGATACACTAAATATATATGGCTAATAGATTTTAACTAGAATTAAATGATAAAAAGGAAAGCTCTTGATTAATCAACTGAAGTAACAATAATGTATTCTGTCAGTCATGCACAAAACCCACATCAACATCATTTCATGCATAATCATCATCTTGACATTCTATTTAGCTCCTGTCAAATATACTTCTGATTCTCAAATTCAATCGATAGCTACTCACAACTTTCATTTAACCTCAGGTGCAAAAAACTTTGCAATTCACAGGGATCCCAGGGGGAGAGATCACACAATTTGAAAAGAAACAATCAAATTAAAGAACCAGCAAAATTAGGTACTATCATCAGATAGGTCACATCATCAACCCCCAGTGAAATTTAATCCACGTAAATGGAGGAAAAAAGAAGCAGAACTTATAATGTCAGAAGCTGCCATAAAATCAGAATGGACAACAATTTGTGCGCTCCTTATACTGATATTTCTCTCTCAATGTTGTCCAGTCCCACCCTTGCATAATTCTTGTGGATTCACAATAGATAATCACATAAAGCCCTCTAGAAAGAGCATGCAGGTGAAAATGTTCTTCACAAGACTCAATAACAAATCTTAAAGACAAACGATACAAGGCTAAACTATTAAACTGACCTTCAGAAAAGAATTCACACTTTTTGTTCCTGGTATAAGCCCCATAATAAAAGAGATGAGCATGAGAATCAGCCCAGTAAAGAAATGTACAAAGAGAATCACATTCTGCATCATTGAACAGAAGATATTAAAAATAAAGAAAAAGCAAGTATAGCTTGAGTATTTGTTTCTCCATCACAATGGGTGATGAAGAAGTAAAAAACAGATTAAAACCACCTGTGCAACTGTGTGGTCAGAGAAAAAGAAAGTAAGACAGTATGTGGATGCTGCCACAGCTAATCCATACTCCAAAAACATTATAGTTGTTGGCAAGAGACACCCACTTCCAATAAATTGATATAGACCTACAAAATAAAGTCGTCATATATCAGCCCTTGGTATGCTATTTATTTGATGGCTATTATTGCTTATTGTGAACCCTGAAAATGAAAATTCCCATAATGAATGTCATTAAGTTGGAATCATTCTTTCTTACATGCAGCATGTATCAAAAAATAGGGCTAAAAGCCCAAAGCTAATCGATTTAGCAAAAGAATGCAGGATAAAATACTACAGCAACTTGTGCTCGGTATAACAGGAAACTATCTAATCTCTAACATGAAGCACAAATAATGTCCTGTCTCACTTCTAGCCTTAACATAGATATAAGCTCAATTGAGATTGTAACATGGCACCAGTTAGAAATAATAATTGATTGTGTGAAGGTGATGATAAGTCTCATGATTAAAACAATTCAAACAGTGAATGATGGTGACAATGCCATCTTACTCATTACTAACCAAATATGTAAAACAAAATTATTGCAAATGATGTTGGGAGCAAGAAGCTGATAAAATCCCATGCGTATGTTGAGGACCAATAGGACAATAACGACACCTGGAAATCACATTAAGAGAATATTTAGGCATGCCAACCATGAAATCAAGGACAAAACATTTGAAATAAAAATACCCCACTAATCAGCTGCTGATGTTTAGCTTTGATTTCAAATTCCTGCAGTTTATTTAAGGTACTTACGTCAGAATAAAACCAATGGAGGAGAAAATTAAAAGAACTAAAAAATTGAATATTAATCCATGATGACTAGGCTTGAAATTAAATCTATGACGACTGGGCATTGAATGGTGGTACACAGTCCTCTAAAAGGTCGGTTTCCTTGCCCCTCTCCCACTCAGGTCCTAACGACCCATTGTGTTAATAAACAAATAGGAGATTCTATATACTCCCACCATCCCACATTGACAGTCCTATTTAGTTTTGTAAAATGGACTACATATAGCACATGCTTTAAAATCAAATCGGACTATTAACGTGGGACGAGTGGAGTATTATCCATTATATCTATTATAATAAGCTCTAAAGGTTGAAATAAAGATAATAAATGGTGATAATAATAATAAAAAAAAGAAATAGAGGTAATCAGAGATATGTAAGATCACATGAAATTATATGCTCAGGACAACTTAAACGTCATATGGCACATAAATATCAATAATCATCATTAATCAGTGATTTTACCAACTATAAGAAAATTATCATCATCTCATTCTTTGAGCGAAGGAGAAATTTCGCAATCTCCTTTGGCTGTCAACTTTATTGAGTTGCTCCTGTAAATTTTTTCAATATTTTTTATAAATAATTGAGGTCAACAACATTTTTGTAAATGTTGCCGGAGAAGTCAACAACGGGAGCTATATTTTTATTACGGCAATTAGTAGAGAGGTACAGGGATAGAAAACAAAACCTCTATATGACCTTCATAGATTTGAAAAAAGACCACGATAGAGTGCCGAGAGAGCTTATTTGGGGTGTTTTGAAGAAGAAGGGTATAATAAAAGATTACATAGATATCATAAAGGATATGTATGAGAGGGTTGTGACTAGTGTGCGGACTATTGAGGGGAAACTAAGGAGTTTCCGATTACGGTAGGTCTTCATCAAGGGTCATCTTTAAGTCCTTATCTTTTTGCTTTAGTTATGGATGAGTTGACTAGTCATTTGCAAGATAATGTACCTTGGTGTATGCTTTTTACAGATGATGTAGTTTTAATTGATGAGAGTAAAGTAGGTTTGAATGATAAACTGGAATTGTGGAGGGAAGCTCTAGAATAAAAAGGTTTTAAAATTAGTAGGACTAAGACAGAGTGCGTGGAATTTATTTTTAAAGAAGGTAAAACTATAGATAGAGCCTTAGTTGAAATAGATGAGCAAGAAGTGCCAAGATGTGATCAATTCCATTACTTAGGATCCATTATCTATAAAGAAGGGGATATTGATAGTGATGTGGTCCATATGATTAATGCGGGGTGGGTAAAGTGGAGGGCAGCCTCGGGAGTGTTGTGTGATAGGCGTGTTCTGAAAAGGCTTAAAGGCAAGTTCTACAGGATAGCCATTAAGCCTGCAATACTCTATGGAGCGGAGTGTTGGGCACCAAAGAGGAGTCATACAGATAAATTGAATGTAGCTAAAATGAGAATGTTAAGGTGGATGAGTGGGATAACTAGGAGAAATAAGATTAGAAATGAATATATTCGGGAGAGCCGAGGAGTAGCTCCTTTAGGGGAGAAGCTGAGGGAATGTAGGTTGCGTTGGTATGGGCATGTGCAAAGAAGACCATTAGATGCCCCTGTGAGAAGATTAGAAGGGATACATGTAAACGATGCTAAAAGAGGGAGAGGGAGATCTAAGAGAACTTGGATGGAGTTAATAAAAAAGGATTTGACTTTACTATCTCTTACAAAAGAGGTAGCCCAAAACAGGCTTGAATGGAGGAGTAAGATCTATGTCGCCGACCCCAAATAGTTGGGAAAAGGCGCTATTTGATTATGATTATGATTTTTTATAAAATAACAAAATTACTAAGTTGCCACTGACTTCTCCAAAAGGACAAAACTACACCTAGGTTTCACTCTTCCTACCGCGTTTGGCTTTGGGAATTTCGAAATAATAAGGATACCTTTTTCCTGTAATGGCTGCTGCCACCACGCCACAGTACCTCACCCCGGCCAGGCTGCCGAACCCTTGGCCGGCCACGGTCACAAACTGGCATAGGTGGTCTGGCCCTCAGTGACCTGGACATGGCTAGGCACCCAACCTGTCAGCCAGATCTGGCTGCTAGGCTGCAGCCACTGGAGGCAGCCAAGGCCCAATCATGGCTTTTGTCGCGATAAGCTAGTGCTAGTGCTAGGGCGGAGGGGCAGTGGCTGCAAGGTTTTCAGTTTCGAAAGACGAGCAGTATTGTCTAGGAGTTGGTCGTACTTGTAATGTCCAGGAAAATTCAGTGGCAATTTATGACTTCAATTCACTAGAATAAGAGCACCATCGGAATAGAATTTTCGTTGCTAGGTAAAATAAGAAAAATTTCGTTGATAACTTCAATTCCTATCAGAATTCATTAACATTGCTGACAGTTTGGTAGATTTACATTACCAAATTTCATTCACTAGAATAATTCAAAGGATCCAAAATGGGGAAAAGATATATCACCTTCACAATTGCAACTGCAAATGATGCTGGGATAAAGGAGAAAGCAATGTTAACTATTACTGCAGCAGAAAATGCATCCAGATCCTAGAAAAATATTATTAAAAAATACGTGAGAACATATGTTAACATGCACAATCCATGCAATAATATTTGATAAGCAAAAAATGGATCAGTGAATGCAGCTATAAATTAGAATATTACAACCTTTAAAAACAATGATAACAAGAAGGGTAGAGATTTAATTATCCAAAAAAAAGAAGGGTAGAGACTTTAAAGAAGCAGGACAATAGTAAGTTAGATGACAAGTCAAGCTTAGATCCATGTTATAGAGCAAGAAGATAGGTACCATTTCTGTTTTCATGTCAAATAACAATTGTAGCTTAAAAGCTTTATCTGAGAGGAAAAGGAAGAAAAATGTGTCCTAATACAGCATTGAAGATGCTCAATTAGTCTCTGCACTGGAACACAAATAGTGCTGGTAAATACAAAACCTACTACCTTAACTGCGAATTGAACTTATAACCTCCTGCCACTCTGCTTCCATGTCGAAGTAATCTTTATAGGCTAAAAGCTTTATTAGCTGAAGGGAAACGAGCTAATGATGTAGCTTAACAACTTACATCTTCACTTATAATAATTTCATTCTCTGTTAAGCATAGAATTTCCCAATGTAAAATTCCCCGGCAATAAGCCAAGAGCGATTAATACCACATATACAAGTTCACAGCTATTGATACAAAGATATGCCAAGTATGAGATGCACTATCATGAAAGACCGCCTAGTTTACACTTGTAATTGAAAGAAAACCATGCTGTATCCAGTTCTGCAATAAATTTTTTAACTGCTTCCAAAAGAAAAACCACAATGTTAATGATGATAGCAATCAGCAAGCATCATCGCCATGATCAGGGAACATATTCTTGAAAAAAAAAGATTGTGAATTTAAATAATTGCCTTAGAGAAAGAAATGCATACATGGTGTTGTAAGTGCTGAGTACTTGTCATGGGCAAGGGGTGATTCCGAGTTTGAATGGTCATGTTTTGGTTGTTAGTGGCTAACCGCAAAATTGCAGCATTCAAAAGATTAATATAAGTTGGAGCAGCATGTTGACAAGTACTGTTGTGAAGAACTGTGTAACCTAAGCTTCCATCGTCATATTCATCATCCATTACTACTGCTCCATATCTTCAACAAGAGGAAATGATGCTCATTAATATGAATGATGAAACAAAATCAGGATGAATCATTTCCCACCCCAAGTTTTGGGCAGTCCATGAACATGGCGAGGGGGTAATGGGGTGGGCTGCCCAAAATACAGAGGAAAACCAGCCACCCATGGGACTATGCTTCACAAATTAATATAAATGGAGACATGACATCCAACATGATTACTATAAACCATCAAATAATTGGCCAAAAAGAATTAATAGACCGTAGCAATACTCATAACACTTGGAGCACCAGAATTATGAGCATACCTTGACTGATAGGATTCATTCAAGCTAGTTATTAGATATTCACTCATAGAAATAAGGGCAGGGCCCAATGTTGGCCCTGCTACATCAATTGCATCTGAAAGCACCTTCTCAGCATCAGGAAACCTATATGACCTTGGTTCCACCTTCTGAATCCAACCCCCTTTTACAAAGGCAGCAACCTGAAAGTTTGCTAATAAACATTACTCCCTCTGTTCTAAAATACTATGTACATTTGAGAAAAAATCTCATTTTTATTGGACCATGAAAACCACAAGGAAATCACATGACTCCTTCTACCTTATATCCCATCCAACTCGTATGCTCGTTCATGAACAAAGTTCTAGTCAATCCTTCTAAGTCTCCTCCAATTTTGGAAAGAGGAAGTCACTTGATTCGGCAAAATGTACACAATATTTTGGAATAATAATATTTCCAAATGTACATAGTATTTTGGAACGGAGGGAGTATTATTTTTTACCCCCCTTGAAAAGAAAATTCTAGTGTCCTTCATTGGATGCAAGAATGAAAATGCATAAGATGTGTTGACCATGTATAGCCCTTAAAAACAAAATACACATTCAAACAGCCAGAACCAGCCTGGTATGAGAAACATTAATTTGCAAAGGCAAACTGAGGACCAAAGGTAATTTGGTTAATTGGCAGGTAGTGCATGACTAATGACTTCTTTACAGGGCAAGCTGCTGATCCATCTCCATCTTCTTTTTTCTTTACTAGCTTATCTAGAATATATTACTAATAGTTTTCTGCTTGCCTTAGCTTGCACAACAAAACTTAATATAGGAATTTATTGAGACAAATGAACCCTCTCCACTAACATTTTTCTTTTTCTTTTTCTCTGGCTAGTAAATGCCAAGTACGGTCAATTATGGAAAAAACTATATATTACAAAGTTATAGCTGCCAAAGAGGTGAGAGAAATCCAAATGGAGTACATACAACAGGAATCTGAAAGGGCCGAGGAAACAGATATGCAGTCGAACAAAAGGTCAAATGCAAATCTACATTGAGATCATAGTTCTTAATAGTTGTCCCTAAACCAGCTCATCGCATACAAAACAGACATGCTGACTGCCAGCTGGTTCAGTGTTTACATTAGTGATGTATTGCTCAACCGCACAAAGTAATAATAGCTTCAATAGGTAAATACGAAAAGTTTCGTTATCATTGTTGACTGATCATATTGAAATAACTTAAGAGTATGATGATTTCACAATTTTCTTGACATATTTTTTAAGTATCTATTGAAAATTGAAGCATGCTAAGCATGTTTGTTATAAGAATCCTAAATGTGAGAAAAATGAACAAAATGTTACTACTGTTTCACCAACCTTTTCTGATGTAGGAAGCGACAAATTAAATGGAATTGGCCCGCCACCCCCACCACCTCGCAGCAAGGGATTGAAATGTGATGTTGTGAAGATTACGGATTGCTGATCGGGATGAGGCTTAAGTTTAAGAAGAAGCAAACCAAAGAACAAGAATAGAGCAGGAATAAGAAGCTGGAAGACAATTGTTCTTCTATCTCGCCGAGCAGTGATTGCCCTCTTTATAAGTAAAGCTCGAAAATGTCTCCAAAATGTAGAGTGCAGAAAGAAGCCACAACCACAACAATAGATATTTGCATAGGTTACGAGACGGAGAATCATGGACAATAACAAGCTAAAACCTATGCCCACTTTAGAAAATATAATAGCAGAAACCTTCCAGAAATTTGTGAAGCATGACTTAGATTTTGAAGCTTCCAGATAAAAGTCAGAGGCTTGAAAAGCCACTGTTCTAGACTCCGTCTGAGACACAATTGGTTTGAAGCCTTCAACCTCATCATCATTTGATCCTGCGACTTTTAAAAATACTTCTTCCAACGTAGTTACTGAGATGCCATAACTCTCAATGCCATAAGAATCCTTAGTCACATTATTACTTGTTTCTGAGGTATTTGCCGGTCTACTTATGCAGTGTTCAATTTCTCGAAACATACTTTCAAAAGCATATGATGACGATAGAGGAAGCCGAAATGAAACCTCTGTACCAACCTAGAACAAATCACAGCAAATCCAACTTATGTTACAAATCCCAGGATTCAATAACAGGCACACACACATTTGACTCAAATAAGTCTCCAGATATAACAATCAGGACAAACAGCAACCATACACAAGGTTAGCAGAAGCATAAAAATCACCAGCAAGACAACAAGGAAAACACTTTGAGACCTGTCAGTAGACTCAGTAAATGTATTCATGGATGCCAATGATTCATAAATTCTTCGTTGCATTTTACTAAATCAAAGTACTGACTAACTCATAAAATCCTGTTTTAAGAAAAATTAAAATCCGTTACCTCAGTAATGCATTTTGCAGATGGAACATGGCGTAAAACAATGTCTGAAACTACAGATATGGCAGGTGAAGCCTAATAAGAACCAGTTGGAAACAAGAGGCCAGTGATCAATAAAAGGAAATTGAAAGAAAAGAATCATAAAACCAATTTACAGCTGATGAGCAGATATATCAGAGCATGACTTGATTATAACATACCTTCACCAATGTAAGCGTGTATCCAACACCATATTGATGCTTCAAGAAGAGCGAGCTGTGAACCAATCAAATTTAAGGTAAGAAACTGAAGTTTCTGAAGTTTAGAAACCCTTTTGCAAGCAAGCACCAAGTTGAATTATGTTAACAAACCATTATTGTAATGGCAATAAAATACAACAAACAAGAGTTCAACTGATAAGAAATACGAAAGAGGACCCCACGAGAGCTATCAAATAATGATATCATTTAACAAGACCAAATAGAAATGTGTGGAACAAGGATGCATAATTACAATAGGCTACAGGCAACCGTGAGGATCAGTTTTTGCAGAAAAAATCTGACCCAAAATATAAATAATCAGTAACAAAAATAATGCACCTTCCACAGCATCTTAAAGAGCCATTAGCCATTATAGCTATGCGGTCACCTATCACATCAGCCTCATCCATAGAATGTGTAGTCAGCAAGACTATCCTACCCTTCTTTATTTTCTTGATTAGTTGCCACGTTGAGCGCATGGAATAAGGATCCATTCCACTTGTGGGTTCATCGAGAATGATGACCTGCAAATAGTCGGAATATGGTTATTTAATATTTCAATGATACCCTCTACATTTTCATACAAGATTTTGAATATCAACCCTGCCACAATTCACAGATACCTTACTGTTTCCTATAAGGGCAATTCCAAGAGACAGTTTCCTTTTCATGCCTCCAGATAGAGCTCCAACTACTGTATCAACCTTATCTGCCAAACCTACCTGTCTCATGTGCGCGTTCAAGACAGTGTAAGCTCATGATTATGTAACAGTAATCATTTTGAGAAGAAACATATATTTCCTCGCATATTGACTTTTATGCCATCGAGATTCAAGAGTAATAGCTCTAAAATAAAGAAAATTTTCATCTAAAAACATATAATAACAAACCCTTTGCTTACTTTAGAAAAACTTTCCTTTTTATTTGTATAAATTTTCTCTTCATGAATGAGCTTGAGACTCCCTTTGTTGAGTTTTTCATAATATCAACCGAGTTATAACTTCAGAGCTTCTCGGGAAAGGGATGGGCAAGTTTACATGCAATATGAACTACACAAAACTTCTTGTGTAAATCCTTCATAAGTGTATGGAATTTTTGTGTAATTGTAAATCCTGCTTCAGTTTGTAGAGTTACACGCTATACTACTTTACTGGTGTGTGTCATGGAGTACTTAGTGCTGAGCACAAAAATTCGGTATGCTTACGCAGGATTTACCATTTCTCTGCCTCCAACGCTACGCCCTTTGAGTCCCCCACCTGACAACTGATTTATAACTCCACGATTACTGCCCCTTACATTAAGTGCCGGCCACTGGTGAATGGAACCACAATCTGACGTGGTAAAGGGCTCCACTATTTATGGTGACCTGGTGAAACAGGTATTGGTTAACCATTAATGGTTGATGGAACCATTACAGTATACATTCTACCGTTTGACCATAATTTGTCTACTGGCACTCCTAGCAGTGGACTCGGAGGGAGCAGGGCAGGCACTCTGAGGATGACGGGCTTCTCCTTGTAGATGGTGCAGGCGTGGGGAATGAGAACATGGAGGCTTAAGAAGATGTGTAGATGATGGGAGAGGGGAGGCAAGATACTGAGGAGCTCGTGAATTGATTCCTCACCCTCTTGAGTGATAAATCAAATTCTCAACTTCTCGTTCATTTGAGATGGGAGTCGTATACGCCTCAAAGGAATATGAGTCTTATATAAGAATTAACCCATGAAACTGTTACCGACCTGATTCTTATACCCGGGTAACTAGATTACCAACTTAATAACCTCACCTCAGTGCTTCAATGGTTTATAAGAGAGTAGAATCCACATCAACAAAATTTCAACCAAACAAGTTTACATGATAATATAATAATAGAAATTATCAAGGGTAATTTAATAAAACTATGAGGGGATCTTCCTAACCACAAGTAATTACCACGAACCTCATCTATCATATCATTAACTGTGGTCTGTACGATGTCTTCCTCAACACCTTTCAGAATTGCAAATATTTCAAGGTGTTCCTTAACCTGAAACACAAGGATACCACATCTACTCAAACTTCATAGTGTCATGCAAAGCCAACAGATTTAAGAAAGAAAAAACAACTTACTGTTAATTCTGGAAAAAGAATGTCATGTTGAGGGCATACACCAAGACTCTGCCGAATCTCATCCTAAAGAACATAAACAAATAGATCATATCAATAATCATATCATAACACTAAAAATTACCGCAAGCTATAGTGAGCATCAGCATTATACAAGTGGGAAACTTACTGAAACGACGTCTGCAGCACAAATTTACCAACTTAACATAGGTTCATTATAACCAAAAAAACATAACATAGGTTCTAAAGGGATGAGAAAATTCAAACATGCTGAAGATGCAGAAACACTGTTGGTGGGATGGCCAGGAAATGCTTCCCGAAGTATATGTTCAGAGTTCCCCCACTCTATAAGCCACCCACCCGGGATTATATCCCCATTTACTTGCTGTATACACTGGGTGGGCCTTCTAGGGCTACAATCAGGCCGTGCCAGGTCGGGCCAGAGCTCCACCCTAGCCCGACCCTAACCTACGCAGGCTTCCAAAAGAGTCCGGCCCTAGCCCGACCATAAGTAGGCTAGGGCTGAAGCTGTGGGTTTTTTCTTGTTAATTTCGTTTTTAATGAAAAACTATTTTCAAATAGAATAGTCCATGACCTTTAAGTGGTGTCCCACTAGTTGACACCCAGAGGCACAAGATCATAGGTACCCCTTGGTTGGAATCTTTCACAACCAACAGAGATGACTTGCAAGCTTAGAATTTTTAAATAACCTTAATAAACTCAACATCCTCCTCTCCCCCCCCCCCCATGCCTAGCCGATGTAGGACTATATAAAACAACCTTTCCTCTATTTGGGGTTGGGTCGAAGGGCCTGAACCTTTTTGAATCTCAATCTTAGCCCAACCCCAATTAAGGTGGGCCTGAAAATATGAGGCCATATGTGCTCTATAACACTTTGCAAGGTCTCCATGGCCATAACTACTGTTAATTTACTTTGCGTGTTCCTAGATGCAGACAGAATCAGCGTGTTGCCAGTCTCTGGTCCAACACAGTCAAACCCACGTAAATCTCTCTAACCCTTTCACCCACTCTCTATATTCTCTTCCCTGCCACTGCTCTCGATCTCTCTCCACTGTCCTACCCCCCGCTCGCCGTACTCTCTCAAAACCCCTTATCTCCTTTCTCCTTTCCCTTTGTGGTCCTCCCCTCAATACTCTCTTTTTATCTCTTCCAAACAGTACCTATCCAACTCCTTGGTTCCTTTCGTCAAATCTCAGTTCACACTAGACCGTTTCCTACCCTTGCCTGCAGTCACCATGTGTGTAACAGTTCTAACGGAGGTTGCATTTTGTCTATCTAAACCTACATCCAAAGAACAGTTTGATGAAGTCATGATCAGCAATTTGTATCCAAAATAATCTTTTCTTTGGACCAGACAAAAACTGTCTGACAACATTGATCTATACATGAAATATGTATTTTATTATCTCCTAAGCTTATGATTATGCTAGTGTTTGATTAGAATAACTACTACTTTAATATAGTTTTTGGTTTTTGTAGGAAACAAGAGTAATATACAAAAATGAGGTGAAAACGGACTTCAATGGTTAAATCTTCATAACTTCGTGTACACATATCAGATTGGACTGATTCAAGCTTCATGTTAAAGTTCAAGAAGTCAGCTTTCCAACGCCACCGACCGCGCGTAATTCGGAGTTCGGAGCGAAAAGTTATGACCATTGGAAAATCGTGCTGCAAAATAGATCGCAAAGCGATCGATCGGCCAGAAAAGTGATCGATCGCCGTATACGCAGAATTGAAATAAGGCCTATTTTGACTTGGATTTGGAAGGGGATTTGAGGGTTTTCCTTCACCCCTATATATATGCCTTAAGGGAGAACGTATTGGGCATTAGAGAATAGAGTTTTGAGTCCCTTGGAGGCTAGAGCAAAGGAAGAAGAAGATGATGAAGATGAAGATGATGGATTCTCTTCCCATGCTTGGCTAAACTCCTATCCAAGGCGTAGATGAAGCCCATTAATCTGGTTGTGTAGTTTCTTTTCTCTCATCTTATGTTTTTACTTTAGTTGGTGTATGAACCTTTGTTATGCAATTAAAGTTAATTCATTGAGTTTATTCTTTGTGCTTGAGAGAGACAAGAGTGAATTTTATGAATTTCAATCTGAAAGATTACTTGCATGTCTGAGAGGAATGTGAGTGTTCTGATTTGTCATATGTTAATAAAGTTTCATTGATTTATGCTTGAGAGAGATAGATCACAATTCCATATGCTTAATTGATTTATGTGTTACGTCCGAGAGGAGAGCACTATAATTTGAATTGACAGGTGTATGTCTGAGAGGAATACACCAGCCAATTGGAAATCTTTATTCAAAAGAGAGAGAGACAATACACTAGTTATTGTGGTGGATTCGAAGCCTTGGTTTTCTCCACATTGATTAAAACTCAGCTTAGTAGTTAAAGTTCATAGCTTTATTTAGATTAAACAAAAACTGCAACTTTCTTCTCTTGAATTTGGTAAAAGATTAATCCGTCCCTGAGGTTCGACAACCCTTATCAATACTCACCGTAGTACAATTGCCTTGTGCACTTGCAAGGGTTTAATTTTAAACGATCAAACATCCGAGTGTTCGGCTGCTATTTTCTAATTGTAGCACATCAATTTAAAGGTGGATCAAGGCTTATAGGAAAGTTTTACATTTAAAACGACGCTCTAGTAAATGACTGAGCAATAACGTTTATTCTAATAGAATTCGTGCTATTGAGTTACAAATAGTTTTGTCATTGATAAAATTAAATTTTATAATTCATTATGTTCTCTCAGGCCTCCCTATTTGCCTTCTCTTCTTGTGCATCTTCTTTTACCCCTTTTCTACTTCACATTCTCTCTCACTCTCTCGTCCTTCCACTCAATCTCATGTTATACTGCTTCAAAGATCCAAAAAAAATTCCTCAGATCTTCTCATTCTCCATTTCCTCTTTTCTATAATTTGTCTCTGCTGTTTCATCTCTCATACTCTCCAATCAAGATCTTCTTAAAAAAAACCAATCCTATCTGATATGGCACCTATTGCTATTTTATTTGATAAAAGCTTGAAGAATCCTGATAAGCATCGTATCTCTCCATCCAAATCTCCTCTGATGCGGCCCCAATTCTGAGCGCCAGAAGGCTCAGTCAGACTTTGTCTGGTCACAGCTAAGGCGTAGGAGTCTAAAATCCTCTGCCAATCCTCCTAGAGCGCCCTCCCCCACAGTCAATGAATTCTTTTGATTCTCTTAAGGGGCTTCCAGAAGATGATCCTCCGAAAACTCTTACTTCCACATCTAGTTCTACAAGTCAAAAGCCTGCAGCAATTGGAAAATACCAGAGCTCACACATCAACACCAGGTCTCGCAAATGAGGGATTCTAAATCCTAAAAAAAAATGACAAGTCTAACATCTTGGAATGTTAAATTCTCATCAGAAATTCTTGGATTCAAAAGCTCCATAACAGTCATTGCGCCTATTTAGCGAAATTCTAGAATTGATAGAGTTGCTTTTGTTTATATTTTTTCTTTTGCATTTTTTAGGCCTCCTGGTCTTACGGCTGAAAACTTCATCTTTTTTATGGTTCTTTTTCTAGTTCTCACCCTGTGGAGGACCTTTTGGATGCTTTAAGAGATTCTTTGTTTGTTCCCTGCTCCTTTTCTAGTTAATAAAATTTTAATTACCCAAAAAACGTCCAACAGCAATGGCTCATCGCATAACTCAACTCAACTTTCCACACTCAATGCAAGAGTACTCATTTTATCTATATTTTCATTAAAGTTCTTCTATAATCACAATTTCTCATGAATAGTCTTTCTGCAAACAATTCAGTATAAGTATGTAATGTTATACTAACATGATGCCATTCATACATACCATATGTGTAATGATATTTTTCCCAAAAACAAGTGCATCTCCAGAAGTAGGAGGAATAAGGCCTACAAGCATGGAAATTGTTGTGCTTTTACCAGCTCCATTGTGACCTATCAAGGAAGCAGAATAACTGTAAGCAATTAATAAGAAAATTTGGAAATTTTCAGCAATTTTATTCCGTTTACAGAAAACTATATTATCAATGATAATATTTATTCTATGTATCGAGACTTCAAGAAAAGATTTAGAGAAGCTTCCTGTAAGCTTGTGTGACGCACCTAAATTGTGTAGTTAAATTTTTTTTTTCTAGGAAACTGATCGGGATGGGGATTCCTATTAGAAGTGGGACGATAAGCATGAGATAAGATTGCTTATCATGACTTGGAGATTGGATAGAGATGCATTGAGAAAGGATTGGCATGGATAGCTGATGAGTAAGAACCCTGATTGGCTAAGACTCCTATTTGGCATCGAAGATTAGCATTGTAGAAAGATCGGATCGGCTAAGACACCTACTTGGCAATGAAGCAAGGCCTGGTAAAGAGATTAGATCATATTCTATTGGACGGGATAGAGTTAGAGTGGTAGCGGATTGGTATGGGCAATGTAGATGGCGATCCTAACTCCATTAGGATTAGAACTCATGCCGCCCTATAAGAGGAGCAGGCCAACCCTCTTCTCTCTCAATTACCGCTCCAAACATCTCCCTCTCACTCTCTCGATTCTCTTTCTTCTCTTCCTTTTCTCTTTCTCTTTTTTCCTCCCTGCTGGCCGACCAAAAGCAATGACAAAGGAGGAGTTTGGGATGGTAGGAGCAAGGCTAAAGTGAAGGTTTTTGAAGCACGAATTCAGGTATGACGCTTTTACGCAATATCATGTCTACAACTCTGTATTTTTGCAGTGTTCTGTTATTCGAAGTTTGTAGTCAATTATTCGTATTACCACTCTTGGAATTGATGTGTTCATTATTCTATGCTCCTGTTTAGTTGACCGCATATTTATGCTTGAATTGGTCATGAGTAGAGACATTAATATAAGCTCTAGAGCATTTGCAATTTTTGGGCTGAAAGCCGCTTTGACATGTCTCATTGCTTGCATGCGTTGAGTTATGTTAAGAACCCACAATTCGTGATGTCTTTCTTTGCTGCAATCATTCATAGATGCGATCTTGCTGGCCGGTATTAGATGACACAATTCATGAGTTATTATATATCGCTAATCTGCAAAATTTACAATCTCTGGTTATCCCCTAGGATTTGAACGAACCTTTTGATCAATAGTTGTGTCACCCAAACCAGTTATATAGTACGTATTATATCTAATTGTCCGACCATGCTGATGTATCTTTGGACTATTATATAAATCATATTACATGATTCTGTCGCAGTTGAACCACATGATTGTGGTCGGGTACCAAAACCCTGACAAAACCATCCACTTGAGCCTGTTTTATGCTAACTCTTTAGTAAGAGATAGCATGGTCATATCCTTCATTAATATCTCCATTCAAATCCTTTCAGGTCTTCCTCTCCCCCTTTTGGTCTCTTCCACTGGAATCCCTCCAATCTTCTTATTGCTTTCTCTCTTGGTCTCCTTTGAACATGCCCATACCAACACAACCTACACTCTCTAAGCTTCACCCCTAGAGGTGCTACTGCTACCCCTATGTTCTCACAAACATACTCATTTATGATCCTATCCTCCCTAGTTATTTCACACATTCATCTTAACATGAGGGCCCAATGCACCGCTCTACAGAGGATTACAAGCCTGATTGTTGTCTCATAAATTGCCTAACTGCTGACCTATTGAATTTGCCTATTATAGCATCTTTAAGGAAATTATGATAACCTATTTGGTGGTTTGACGCTTCTCATTCCTGTGACAAAATGCTAACCTCTGCCTCCTAATGTGGTACTAAGATCGGGATGGGTGAGAAGCTTGGTAATTTTTCTTGCTGGCCTTTTCAACTTCAAACAAGGTGCCACATCTTCAACCCTTGTCATCATGTCAAGGTTGTTAGCTACCAGCACCATTCTTAACAAATTCTTATTTAATAAATGAACAGTTAAGAGTTAACCTTCCTCTTCTCATGGTGCTTATTTTTAAAAGCTCTCTACCGATGTAAAAGTGTTTTGTCTACAAAACTGCATTTAAACAAAATCTATGTACCGCCTTAAGGTAAAGTGGTAACGACCATCTGTGAAAAAAGTAGAACTATAAACTAGAAATAGAGATGGCTCCATACCCAATAGTGCAAGAATTTGGTTTTCATATAAAGTAAGACATAATGAGTTCACAGCACAACATCTCCCCTTTTTAGTCATGTAGATCTTATTCAATTCCCTAATCTGGATGCATCTACAAAAAATAACACGTGTCAGAAGAGAACATGAGAAAGAACAAGATATTTGAACAGCATACCTGTTATCTATTTCTTGCTGTTTCATATCCAAGCTCACGGCCTCAGAAGTAGGGTTCTGGTTAGCAGCATTTACAAAACTTGTGTTGTTGTTTCGCATATCAGCTTCTGGAGGCTTATGCACCAAACCCTCCTTTACCCAAAATCTCTTAGTAAATAAGAAGTTCCATGGATAATTTACTCCATTCTCTCTAGGAAGAACCTATTATAAGATAACCGTCATTGATATTAAACGGAATAGAACGACATTGTAGAATATATGACAAATAGGACAAAGTATATATAATGGTTTTCAGAATGCCGTTTTCAATGCTAATATACACACTTAGAAGAAGCAGTTTAAACACAATAAAAAAATCCTTATACTTAAAGTGATTACCTTATCAAAGTAGAGCCCTATGCAAAAGTACATTATTGTATCCCAAGCCATCATCAAAAAGCAAACTAAAAAGTTCACTCCTGAGGAAGCCTACAAATATTTTATTGATATGTTTATCAAATAAACAATTAACATGAAAAAAAAGATATGTCAAGATAGATCACATACACAGTACCTGCCAAATATTGCTCCAACGGACTCCAACATGAGCACGTTCATAATCAGCAAAGTTAACAGTACCAAGGGCAAAAGCTGTTGGTGATAGCAAAGAAGCCAAGACCTTTGACATCCTGATGGTAAAAATACTAAACTATTATCATCATTGCAACCATTATCAAATTCTATACAAACTCCTAGAGTAGGTTACATTAGAAATTTTAAGTAAAAAAAGATTGAGTGTAGAGGATTACTCACATTGGAACAGCTGGATCATTGACTGTATAGTATGGAAAGAAAAATCCAAGAAAAGATAATGTACCAACAGCTACAGCTGTTTTTGCTCGTGAAAAGAATGTTGATATAAAAAAGGAGAGTGTGATCGTACTGAGACCAAACAAAAAAAAGTACATAAACACCAAGGATTTGTCACTGTACATGAACAGGCTGCTCATTGTGCAGGCTGTTAATATTCCAGATGAAACTGCAAACTGCAATAGAAAGATTTTCATCGAAGTATAAGAGACTGTAAAGAAGAGATTTAACCAGATATATATTTTTGAAATAAGTAAAGTGAATTTTAAATAATAACACTAGAAGTTTCTAGTAAACCTGGAGAAAATATTAACAACTATCTTGTAACCTTGAGCTATAAATTAGTCAGTACAATTTTTAAATTCACCTGCACACTGTATGTAATGAACCAAGACAGATAAAATATATCATCTCTGAGGCCCATCATGAGCAGACCTTCCTTAATCTTCTGTTCCTGGAATTTTAATAAAAATGGAGTTGACAACATATAGAGATTGACGTCTTTCTGATGATAGCAAGAAAAGAGATAACAACGACAATTCAAATGTTCTAATACAAAGTCAATTTCTGTGTTGCATTAGTTATAAAAATATTGAAACAAAAAAAAAATTAAGAAACTTTTACTATTGTACTAGTTATTGAACCTTCTCATAAACTGAGCAACTGATTAGGCGAGAAATTGGATAGAGAAATCCCAACACGTTGCTGGTTCACCAAAATCAAGATTAATTAGATTACATAAAAACTGGCTACAGAAAATAATTTTACAATAAATGTTTAACCTGTGCAGAAGATTCTGTACTATTACATTTACAAAAGTTTCAGTGGTAAAATACATTTCATGATGCACAAAAGTACTTGTTAGAAACGAAAGTACATACAGAACACCCATAAAACTCTTTATAATGGACTGAAATTCATCATCAGTGTATGCACGAGTAGGAAATGGAGCAATCCTTATGTTTGATGGATTAAACTGTCTCCAGGAAGGTTGAGAAAAAGAAAGATTTCCAAACATCTCAAAGTAGGAGGAATCCACATCTTCATTGTCTGATTTTGATACACTTTGTTGAGAAGCAAATATTATAAACGAATCCATGACCTGCTGCAACTGAAATGACAAAACAAGAATGAACATAGTTCACTTTAATTTGGAAATGAAAATACCATCACACAAAAAGTGCAGCATCTGTACAGTGCATACACAACCACCCAAATTTTCTATCACAGAGAGTATTCTGAGACTCTAATAGCCACAGATGGTATGCAACATATCCAAAATATAGAATTTTCAACAAACTCGATAAATCCTGAGCAATTGTCGTATGTTGGATAGATGAGAAAGAAACCTTAAAAGTTAAGATTGTAATATTCATTCAATTGGCTACGAGAAAATTCACATAAAGTGACAAATAAACTCTCTTGTTGAAACTGTCATTGTAACCATAAATTGATGCAAGCACAATACTAGAAGTCAAACAAATTGTACATCTGCAGTGTGCTTTTAACCTTGCAATAATCTATATGACTTTTTCTTCGCCCATCCCATTCAACTGGGATGAGATGATGGAGATGATTAGTATCTAAGAAAATACAGGTTATTCAATTTCAAAAGTGGAAAAAAAAAATGAAATCTATATATGAATCCTTTCCACTGATCTTGTGATATCAATAAAAATTTCATTAGCATTAAGCAAACAAGTTGTCACAAAGATTCCCCCAGGAACAACTCCATCACATTAAAACTTGATGAGTAATCAAATACAATAGCCCAACGTGTTCATAGAGAGAATCCGTACAGTTAAAAACCCACTCAAGCCATATTGTAGAGTGGGTACTGATGAAACACCCAAGTCCAAGTCATTATGATATGGTCCATTTGTATCCATGATAGTCTTAACATCAGGAAATCCTGAAAAAGCCCATGTGTGGTTTAGGCGTATACTGTAGTCAAATGACATAGGACCTTGTTCATGAAATATAATTGCTCCTTTGACTTTAGGGTTAGAACAATTCCTGGAGAAAGAGAAAAAGGTCTCTCTTAGATCTTCATACAAAATACAAAACCTTTACAATAATGAAAAGCAAGACATACGCACAAAGAAGAAATTAAAACCAGCAACGAGAAGCTTGAAAGCTACAGAATAACTTGTATTCTTTAGCAGTATGTATTACGTCAATGTTGTTTCTTGAAATGACTTCCTGAACTAAACACCTAAATAGCCCCCCCAATGTGCAGTGATCACCATGCCACCTATGTCCCAGTAACAGCACAATTCTGAAGAAACCAAAGCCATATTAAGACAGGTCATTTTTGGGAACTTACATTTCACTTATACCGTAAACTTCTGAACGCAAGTAAGTTTCTAGTTCTAATTCATCTCGATAGATTATTCCAACATCCTGCAATCAGGAGTCAAAAATCAATATGGCCAATATTCACAACTGCAATTGTTAGTGTTATTCAACATCCCGGCAAAAAATAAACTTCTATACAAGAAAATCTGCAAATTCATAATGGAGGACAATAAAAATTTGCACAAGAATAAGCCAAAGCATCAACTTCTTTTATCTTGTCTAACAACACAATTTCAGTTGATGTATAAGTATTTGAAGGTCCTCATTTCTACAGAAGTGAAAGAGTACGGAAACAAGAAAGGATCGGATTACTTATAATGTAAATTGTGTGTCACAAAGTTCCAATCTAGTTCCACACATCGAAGTTTACGACTATTTAGAAGGCAATCAGAAAAGAGCTAAATGCTTTGGTGGAAACTGCAGAGTTTGGCATCAGAATGCACTTCTAACTCCATATGTAAATGAACTTGCATCATGAAATCTCTGCTGAACGAAGAAAGGAAACACCTTGATGCCTACCCAGTCTAAAGTCAAAAAATTTATCAAATGACAAAAAGAAAGCCTCAAGAATAGACAAATCAAATTTTCCTTTAGTGACACTCCTCGACGGATAAATTCCCTAAACTAAGATAGATGTTAATAACAGAGAGCATCGTATTAAAAGTACACATTTACTTATCAGTTTCTTGCAATCCCATATTCATCAAAAGAAGCTGCTGATGGTTATGAGAATAAACAACATGTTTCTCAGACGTGAAAAAGAAGCCACAGGTTCTCTACAGCATGCTTTCAGAAAGGAGTAACGACAAACGAGGAAAATAAACCAGGATAAACAAAAAATAGCAAGAAATTGATGGAACATCAAAAAAGGAAATGAAATGGGTCATCAATGGCAAAAAAAAAAAGTCAAAAATGAGATGAAATGAAATGGAACATGACAGACCTTAAGAAGTGGAAACTCTATAGACAAAAAATTGAGCATCATCCTCGTCTCCTCAGTGTCAGGCGCAAAGGCTATATGCTCACCCGTGACCGCCAAAGTCTCGAGAACTCTATCAAAACTAGGAGAGATGTCAGACTTTCCAATATCCACGAACAAACCCTTCTTGATATACGGCTGGGCCGGATGAAGCGTAGTGTCCACTCTCGTCCTCACAGCAATCAGCATAAGCATAACGATCGTCGGAAGAACAATCTTTAACAACCACAAGAACGCAAAAAAGAAAGGAGAAACAAGTAATTCACTGGACAACAAGAACGACGAAGACCAAAAAGAAAATGGAAGAAAGAAATGAGAAGACCGACTTCGGCGAAAGTGGCGAAGGGGTGGCGAATTTTGAGAAGCCAGTTCTTGCGCAGCATGGCCTTGAGCTGTCTCCGAAAGTTGCCCATCGTCGGGACACCGAAACAGCCGACGGTCAAGCGAGAACGGGCACCCAACGCTGGGGAAGAAGACGAAGGACGAAAGGGCGACCGGAAGGAGGCTAAAGACGCCGCCCAGGTGGACAACGACAATCTGGCGCATAAAAAGAAGACCAACTGAACCACACTTTACGTTTGATATTCTGTGACTAGTGACTGCACCGGTGAGGCTGGGGGCCCTCCTCCGATTGAAAAGGACGATGGACAACTGAAAGATGGCTCTGGCTGGGTGAGTGGGTGGGGGTGGGGTTAGCAAAGTGAAGGTTCATACGAAACTTCTAACCAGTGCAAAGTGGACAACACACTGGGACCCACGATGCAGAGACACTGGTCGTGGACATCTTTAATGTTTATACGCCAACTGCGAAGATCCTCGTTTATCTTCAAAGCCCGGCTCTCATAATCGAATGGCATATTCTATAGCAGCAAGTGCAATATGCCCAACCTCCGACGCCCTACACATGACTATGTCTATGGCCGTTTGTCTTCATCTACATAATGGACTGCCAATTTATGCAGTTGGTGGAGGTGTCTTCAATTGGGTTGCATCATTTGTTGTGCAGGTTAAGAGTACATTAGATCGTCTTGCATGCAGTGGTTGTGCAGTTTTTTCTTCACAAGTAGTGGTTGTGCAGGTTAAGCGCACATTAGATCCGCTCACATCAGTGGTTGTGCAGATTTACTTATAGATCATTTCCCTCGTGCAAATAGACTGGCTACCTGCCATTGGATGAAGTTTCATGTTGTTGGCAGGCGTTGTATACAGACTTTGAACTGTGTAATTTTCCTCGTTTAGTTAATGTTCTAGCCTACTACAGGCTCCTTTCTTGCCAAAAAACATTGAGCCAATATATCTTTCTTATTACATTTTTTTCTCTTTCGAGTTGGGAGATGGGATCAGCCCAGCCCTCGTCCCCCTTCAGAGTTCTGAAGTAGCGTCCAGTCACTCCTGTTACCTCCGGCGTCCTTTCGTCTATATAGATGAATATGATCCAATGCCCCTAAGAGGAGCAACATTGAAAAGATACAATTAAGAATTATGATGGAAGAAATGTCCTGCCTAACACTAAAAAAATTATTAAAGTATGATTACTTTTAAGCCATTTATAAAAAAAATGATTACTTTTAAGCCCATTTATTGCACGTGGAAAGTAATACCGTATATATGGTCCTGGATGATGACGCCGTACACAGAGCTAAAGTGCACTTAACAATTTCGCAACCGCACAGCTGAGCGCATGTGTGCTCCATCTACACCGTCGATTTCCACGATTAACGGCTTCTGGCACCCGGGAGTAGTGCTCCCGGGACACCCAAGAACATCACCTCGAGTCAACGACCAACACTGGATTCTGTGGGAGTTTTTGCATCGACGCTCGCCATTCACCGTCCACTAGTTCCCAACTCGCGCGCGCGCGCACACCGCACTCACTGCGAGGTCCTCACACCTGGCACGCGGGTCTGTAGCGACAAGCGTCACCGTCGCCGAGCGTCTTCTCTGCTTCTCAAGCGAACGGATCCGTAAAACCTCAGGTAGCTTCGCTCTTGGTGTCCGGTCGCCGGAGCCGAAGCCCGGAGGTCACTGTAGCCGAAAATGGGAGAAATTGGGGATGGGAAGAAGCAGGGGGAGATGAACAAGGATCGCTTGTACAGAGATGTGTCGAGCTGCAACTCGTACAACTACGGGGACGCGCTGTATTGGGACTCCCGGTACAGCCACGAGGCCGGATCATTCGACTGGTACCAGCACTACGCAGCCCTCCGTCCCTTCGTTCGCAAATACGTCCCTACTTCCGGTCGGATCCTCATGGTTGGTTGCGGCAATGCCGGTACTTTTCAAACCTGCCCCTCGTGACCTTTGGATTGACAAATCTATTAATTGTTTTCGTTGAATTGCACATTTGTTGGCAACTTCTTTTCAGACGCTGAATTAATTTTGAATTGTTGTGTTGAACTAGGAAGTCTGGTGTTGCTTATGTGGTTTTGAAGTTTAAAGGCATATTTTTTTCTCATAATTAGCTGTTTCCATGAAGTGACAACATAGCTATTCTGTTTCCCTTGAATGTTTCTTTGGAAAATCGTTTGATCACTATATTCTAGTGTATTTTTTATTTTAGAATTATGAACTGTTCTTGTGCATATTGTGACTTGTATAACTCTCACCTTGAACTGTTCTTGTGTGCATATTTTGACTTGTATAAGTCTCACCTTGCCTCTAATGATTTTGGTTCACAACAGCTTATGCACTAGCTAATATGGCTTTTTCTATAGTTTGCGGTAGGAAGTATAGTTTGTTCTTAATTTAGAGGTCAGCACTGTTATCTAATAAGACTAGGGTGTCAATGTTTCGGTTATTTAATACAAATCTGCTGAGGTTAACAAAGTTTTAGTTAGGTGTTTTGTGGTGAGTTGCAGAAGACTCTAACTGAAATGTTATGTAGAGTTAGAGATTAGTGGAGGAAGAGTTTTTTGCATTGATCAACTGATGTGTAAAATGAAGAAGCTTTGAATTTGATGTTGCAGGTCATGTGTTCAATTATATGTGATACTTCTACTCCTCGTGGAAATTTTAGGTGGCATTGCCAAGTAGTTTCTCCCCAACCAGTGGCGGAACTAGGGTGAAGGATCAGGGAAGCCAATAATAGATTTACCACTTGTTTTCTATCATACAACCTGAGAGATGATCACCAAAGGTATAGAAAAAATTCCCAGGAACTGGGAGTCATGGCCCCCCACTATCATAACGTAGTTCCGCCCCTTGTCCCAACCCTTTTTATGTGGCTAGCAGATGCTTACATTTTAGTTAAGGGATTTTTACTAAATAATATTTTAAAAATATTATTTAGTAAAAATCCCTTAACTAAAATGCAAGCATATGCTAGCCACATAAAAAGGTATAGAAAAAATTCCCATGAACTGGGAGCCATGGCCCCCCACTATCATAATGTAGTTCCGCCCCTTGTCGCAACCCTTTTTATGTGGCTAGCAGATGCTTGCATTTTAGTTAAGGGATTTTTACTAAATAATATTTAAAAATAATAATTACCAATTGGGATAGAAAGAAACTTATTTTCCGATCCGGTTATCTGACATGCCACATAGGTGCCAACGTGACACTGGCCCTGCACGGTCTTTTGATGCAGGACAACTAACTGAGATCCGATAAAAGTTAAACAAGTAAAGAAAACTCTAAATTTTAGCAATCCTACTCAGGCAAGATAAAGAATTTAATATAAATGGCTACGAATAATTCAGATTTGATTTCAAAAGGGGTTGAAGGGCAGCAACAGTTGAGAAACTGTTTTAGGCTAGGACTAAAAGGCTTGACGTACGAATTAATGTTTACCACGCACTTGCACTTCAGATCAAATATGATAATTTAGATGGACAACTAAAACCACAAAGGTGACGATAACACTTACTTGTCCGTATGGAGTGAACCAAACCCGAACCCGAAGTGATTTGAGTCGTCCAAACTGAAACCCGAACCGAATGACACAAAATAAGTCCGAACCGGGTCCAACCAGACTCGACAGATGGGATCTCGTCTGCTCGAGTGACGACCAGAAGCGCAGGCGGCCGAGAGGGATGGTCCGGCAGTCGACAGAGGTCTGACTCCGGCAAGGGTTCAGCGCGAAGAGCCGGCGATGATCCGGTACCCTTCGGCAGAACAGATGGCGGTGGCGATAAAGCTGCAGATGAGCAGTGGTAGCTAGAGACGACAAATGGCGGCCGGAGGAGAATATCAGAGGGGCTGGCGGCCTGCTCGACTGGGTAGCGGCGACCGTGACGAGGCGGCGACCAAAGAGGACGGCGACAACGACGGCAAGGCGATGGTGGCCTGAGCTCCGCTTGACAGAAGAGGGCTTCGGAACTGACGGCAAGTCCTGAACGAAAGGCGGCGACTTTGGACGGCCAAACCCCGCCGGAGTGCACCACTGGGAACTGGCGAATGTTACGGCGGCGGCGACTCTCCGAAATCGAGGATCAGGAAGACCGGTGGTGGGAAATCGAGCGGCTGCGACGACCACGGCGATGACGACGAAAGCGCAACGTTTGGGGTTTGGATTCGGCACCAAGACCCACCACTGGATTCGGCACCAGTGTTTTCCGGCTTCGGCACCGACGGGAGTTCTCCTTCACAGAGGTATCAAAACGAGATTTTTTTTGCATAAAACTGAAGTACTTTATTTCATAGAGGAGTAGCCATTAAATAGGCATTACAAGAGTCTAAATCAAGCAACAAATTAAGCTTGCCCAAATTAGGAACGGGAATCAAGCTTCTCTAATCAAAGAAAAAAAAATTCCAAATTTAATTCAAATGCTGAAAATAGAAATCACTAAATATGTAAACAGGAAAATAAGCAATCTAATGGGCACGGGTCCTATTCCGGCGAGTGTAAACCCGTATAGGCCCCGTGTCCGCACCAACTCTCCCCGGGTGGGAAAAACTCGACCCCGTCGAGTTATGTGCAGGAAGGCTCTCATGTAACTCCAAGACATCCGGATCAAGTGTCTGCAACTCGTCACGTGTGATCCATGTGCAATCTGACTCGGGGCGTCCCCTCCAACGAACAAGATAGCGTTGTACCCCTCCATCTGTGGTGGAAATTACCTGCTCATCTAAAATAGCATCAACTTGATCTTTAAGTGCAAGTGGGTAAGGCAGTGGAATAGGGTCAGGGATAGGTGAGGGGTCATTTGCAGGGGACAAATCATCAAATGGGTTATCAGGTATGGTAAGAGGGCCATGGTAAGCAACCAAATCCTCGATGTTAAAAGTTGTTGGGATGCCAAAATCAGAAGGTATGTCAATAACATAGGCATTAGGACCAATGCGTGTTAACACTTTAAAGGGACCAGCACTACGGGATTGCAACTTTCGAACGGCACCCGAAGGGAACCGTTCAGGTCGAATCCGAATCATAACATAGTCACCCACATTAAATTCTTTAAAGCGCCTACGAGAATCAGCTTGAATCTTATAGCGTTCATTACTTGCTTCAATTTTATTACGGATCTCTTTATGCAAATCATGAACATGTCGTGCAAATGCATCAGCGGACTCAGAAATACGAACATGAGGGGACATGGGGATAAGATCTACAGGCTTCCTAGGTTTGTAACCATGCACAACTTCAAATGGACTCATGCCTATAGACTTATTGACTGAACTGTTATATGCAAATTGAGCAAAAGGAAGAATGGAATCCCAGTTTCTATTATTGTTTCCCACCAAACAACGTAAAAGGTTGCCAAGACTACGATTTACGACTTCTGTTTGACCATCAGTTTGAGGGTGATAAGCCGTGGAGAATTTTAACTTTGTTCCGACCATATGCCAAAGGGTTTTCCAAAAATAACTCATAAAGCGAACATCCCTATCAGACACGATGGTTTTGGGTAAACCATACAGACTCACGATCTTATCGAAATAGATTTTCCCAATTTTGGATGCATCAGAGGTTTTGGAACAAGGAATGAAGTGGGCCATTTTGGAGAAGCGGTCTACTACCACAAATATGGAATCATGCTTTGTAAAAGTACGTGGTAGTCCAAGCACAAAATCCATACTAACATCTTGCCATGGACGATCTGGCACAGGAAGAGGGGTGTAGAGGCCAGTATTTTGCTTTTTGTGTTTGGCCAGTTGACATGTGCGACATTGACTAATGATTTTAGCAACATCTCTTTTGAGGCTCGGCCAATAAAATTGGCGCTCGACTTCTTCAATGGTTTGGTCACGACCAAAGTGTCCTGCTAAACCACTAGCATGAATTTCCCACACTAAGAAATCTCGCACAGACGTACGGGGAATGCAAAGCTTGTTTGCTTTGAAGAGGTACCCATCGTGAAGATGGTAGCCATCATGGGAAAGGGTAGAATCATTACTCAGGTCTAGGAAAATCTCTCCAAAATCAGGGCACGATGCATAGTCCTCCTTAAGTCGATCAAAACCTGTAACTTTGACACTCAGCATAGAGAGTAAGAATGCTCGACGGCTAAGTGCGTCAGCTGCTTTATTCGCAACCCCTGCTCGATGTTTCAACACAAAAGTATAAGACTGTAGAAACTCAATCCAATGACCATGTCGAGAATTAAGTTTCTTTTGAGAGTTCAGGTAACGCAAAGCCTCATGATCTGAATAAAGGACAAATTCATGCGGTAGAAGGTAATGTCGCCAGTGACGTAAAGCTTGCACTACCGCATAGAATTCTTTGTCATAGGTTGAGTATTTTTGCTTAGCCTCATTTAACTTCTCACTAAAGTAAGCGATTGGATGACGTTCTTGACTAAGGACGCCACCGATGCCTATACCAGATGCATCACATTCAACCTCAAAAACCTTTGAAAAATCTGGGAGGCGCATTACGGGTGCTTCAGTCATCTTCCTCTTGATCTCCGCAAATGCTCTAGCAGCAGCATGTGACCATCGAAACTCACCTTTCTTCATACAATCAGTTATAGGGGACATGATGGTGCTAAACCCACGAATAAATCGACGATAAAAAGTAGCAAGCCCATGAAAACTACGAACATCATGAATAGTTTTAGGCTCAGGCCAGTCGACTATCGCCTGTACTTTTTGAGGGTCAGCAGAAACTCCCTTAGAGGAAACTATAAAACCCAAGAAGATAACTTGATGTGTAAGAAAAGAACACTTCTTAAGGTTAGCATATAAACTTTCATTCCTCAGGGTGTGACAAACTTGGGCAAGGTGGTCTAGGTGTTGCTCCTTGGTTGTGCTATAAATGAGGATGTCGTCAAAGTACACAACAAGGAATTTGCCCATGAATGGACGAAGAACTTGCGTCATCACTCGCATAAAGGTGCTAGGAGCATTAGATAGGCCAAAGGGCATGACCATCCACTCATAGAGGCCATCCTTTGTCTTAAAGGCGGTTTTCCACTCGTCACCTGGACGAATTCGAATTTGGTGGTAGCCACTTTTGAGATCGATTTTGGAAAAAATTTTGGCACCAGCCATCATATCAAGCAAATCGTCAAGCCGAGGGATGGGAAACCGATATTTCACTGTGATCTTGTTGATCGCACGGCTATCCACGCACATCCTCCAGGATCCATCTTTCTTAGGTGGTAGGAGCGCGGGTACGGCACACGGACTCATACTTTCCCTAATGAACCCCTTACGGAGGAGATCATCAACTTGCCTCTTTAACTCATCATGCTCAGTGGGGTTAAGTCGATAATGAGGCAAATTTGGGAGAGTTGCTCCTGGAACAAGATCGATAGCGTGTTGGATATCACGCATGGGTGGCAACTGGTCCGGGAGATCTTCAGGAAAAACATCCTTAAATTCTGTAAGGAGATTAGTTACCTCAGCAGGTGTGTCTTCCTGAGTGTCCGGTGAAACTTCCTTTGCGACGACGGCAAAGAGAACATCTTCAGTGCTCACTTCTCTCTCAAACTCTTTGGGGCTAATGATGTGCAAGCTCTTATCTTTGGTTGTAGCACTTTTGGGATTCTTAGGGAGGGGTTGCAGTTTTAAAGGGTTCAATTTGATCTTATGGCCATTAAAAGTAAAAGTAACAGAGTTGCTGCGACCATAGATTGTGACATCTAAGTCAAAGAGCCAAGGTCTCCCTAAGATAAGATGACCGACATCCATGGGTATGACATCACACCAGATTTTGTCTGTGTAAGAGTGAACTTCAATTGGTACTAGACATCGCTCATTGATAGGGATGGATGTTGTGTCAACCCAAGAGACTTTATAGGGATTAGGGTGGGGAATTGGTTTGAGACCTAAGCGTGAAACAAGTCTCGAAGAAACGGCATTAATACAGCTCCCACTGTCAATGATTACTTTACAATCTTTTCCCCCACACTTAACATAAGTGTGGAAGATTGTATTCCTACGCCAATCATCATTCTCTCGAGGCTGGGTTAGGGCACACCTAACGACGTTCAGAGTTGGGGCAACAAACTGAGTGTTTGCGCGACCGAATGGAGAAGGAGAAGCTCTAATACAACCGAGGAAGCCAGGTGCTTCTTCATACTCAGCATCAGAGTCATGAATGTCTGCTAGATTGGGCTCATAGACCTCCTCGTCGAGGCTGTCATCATCAGAGGGCATTTCTTGTTCACTAATAACAAGAGTCTTCTTAGTAGGGCACACGGCAGCAACATGACCAAATCCTTGACACCTATAGCAACGACTAGGTGCTGGGGAATCTCTATCTACCCGTTTGTCATTATCAGTAAAGGCACGCACAGGAGGAGGAGCTTTGGCTGGGTAAGATCCGGACTGTGGTTTACGCCCAGCAAACGGAACTGGACCAGAATTAGACCTATTCCCTGCATACGTGGACGATCCCCCATATGGCTTACTGGAAAGTGGTTGGGGAACAGCTAATTGTGGGCGAGGTTCTGGACGCCTAAAGGAGTGAGGTTTAGTGATCATCTCATAGTCCTTGACAAAGGCATAAGCTTGTTCAAGAGTAGCAATACCTCGAAACACAAGCTCCTTCCTAAGGTCATCATTAAGACCCTTTCGAAATCGAACCAGAATCGAATCATGTTCCTCACGGACTTGACAACGCACCCGATACTCCTCAAATTCAGCAATATACTCTAGGGCAGACCGGTTACCTTGCCTAAGCTTATAGAAAGTCTCTATGAGATCACTTCTATAGGACCGAGGCAAGTAATTAGTGCTCAGGCGCTCTTTCATGTCCATCCAAGTAGAAATTGGAGGTTCATGTCGAAGGGCTATCAAACCTTCAACATCCTCCCAAAAGAGTTTAGCTCGCCCGATGAGTTTCATCTTAACAAATTTGACTTTTTTATCCTCAGTTAACTCATACCACTCAAAGAAGTGGTCCATTTCTCTCACCCAATCAATGAATACTCTAGGATCAAGGCTACCAAACCCGAACCCGAAGTGATTTGAGTCGTCCAAACTGAAACCCGAACCGAATGACACCAAATAAGTCCGAACCGGGTCCAACCAGACTCGACAGATGGGATCTCGTCTGCTCGAGTGACGACCAGAAGCGCAGGCGGCCGAGAGGGATGGTCCGGCAGTCGACAGAGGTCTGACTCCGGCAAGGGTTCAGCGCGAAGAGCCGGCGATGATCCGGTACCCTTCGGCAGAACAGATGGCGGTGGCGATAAAGCTGCAGATGAGCAGTGGTAGCTAGAGACGACAAATGGCGGCCGGAGGAGAATATCAGAGGGGCTGGCGGCCTGCTCGACTGGGTAGCGGCGACCGTGACGAGGCGGCGACCAAAGAGGACGGCGACAACGACGGCAAGGCGATGGTGGCCTGAGCTCCGCTTGACAGAAGAGGGCTTCGGAACTGACGGCAAGTCCTGAACGAAAGGCGGCGACTTTGGACGGCCAAACCCCGCCGGAGTGCACCACTGGGAACTGGCGAATGTTACGGCGGCGGCGACTCTCCGAAATCGAGGATCAGGAAGACCGGTGGTGGGAAATCGAGCGGCTGCGACGACCACGGCGATGACGACGAAAGCGCAACGTTTGGGGTTTGGATTCGGCACCAAGACCCACCACTGGATTCGGCACCAGTGTTTTCCGGCTTCGGCACCGACGGGAGTTCTCCTTCACAGAGGTATCAAAACGAGATTTTTTTTGCATAAAACTGAAGTACTTTATTTCATAGAGGAGTAGCCATTAAATAGGCATTACAAGAGTCTAAATCAAGCAACAAATTAAGCTTGCCCAAATTAGGAACGGGAATCAAGCTTCTCTAATCAAAGAAAAAAAAATTCCAAATTTAATTCAAATGCTGAAAATAGAAATCACTAAATATGTAAACAGGAAAATAAGCAATCTAATGGGCACGGGTCCTATTCCGGCGAGTGTAAACCCGTATAGGCCCCGTGTCCGCACCATCTTTTTTTTTATGCTGACCAGAAAGGTGCCACTTAAACCGACGCCTCCCTCAAACAAGAAAGGCATCGTTTTAACTTACACCTTTTTCTTTTGTTAAAAATAAATTCCGGAAATATGTCACTTGAAATGACGTCTTAGCGTGCATTTCGGAAAGGCGTAGCGATGTTTTCCTCTTGTAAAGGGGAAAGGCGTCGTCTTACGTTTTGTATAACCGACGCCTTTCCCCTTAACAAGAGGAAGGCATCGGTTCAAGTTTCTGGATATACCACAATAAGGCTTAGAAATACGCTAAGGGATGCTAAGATGTTAGTTGAAACGCCTTTCTTTAGAAGAGGAAGGCGTCGCTTCATGTGACGCCTTTCTGGATATGCCACGTTAAGGGTTGCCATGTACACTAAGGCGTCGTTTTAAGTGATGCATTTTCGGAATTTCTTAACAAAAGGAAAGGCGTCGGTTAAAGTGACGCCTTTCAGGGGTCAGAGTAAAAAAAAGACCGTACAGGCGTTGGCCCTGCATAGCATGTCAGATAACCGGATCAGGAAATAAGTTTCCTTCTTTTCGGATCAGTAATTATTTAAATATATATATATATATATTATTTGGTAAAAATCCCTTTATTTAATATCATACTTTTGAAGTTTCAACATTATTTAAAAAGAGTGGAGGGTGCGTGCTTGTCAGATGAAAATCAATGGGAGTCATAAAATATTAAGATGAGGCCTCAAAATTTATATTTTGGACTTCGTCACAAGGTCACTTTCCACTTGGTCTTTGCCTCCTTGGCTTTGTGAATGGATACATATCTTGTGGTGCCATCATGTAGTGATTTGTGGTATCGAATATATATTTACTGTTTATCCTTGCGTATTGAAATTGTCCTACCTCCCACCTATATTCCTAGGCTAATCAACAAATTTTTTCGGGTCATTTGATTATTTTTTAATCTTCTTGTTATAAGGGCTGGAAATTTACTATTTCATCCATCCAAAAAAAACCTGGCAGCATTTGAAAATGAGTTAAATTTATTAGCATGTAGGTCCGACAACATTTCAAGCCTCCACTTGCATGTTCATGAGGATCTTTTGGCATGTAGGGCAAATCCAGTCATTTAATTCTGGATCCGTAATTCTTCAAATGCAACCAGGTTTTTGTTGGACAGAGTATAATTTTGTGTATGAAGCAACTTAATTATCTTCATTGCAGCTTTATGTTAAAAGATTGTTCTTGGTTGGTGAGACCAATGTTGATTAGGAGATACAAAATATGTATTATGCAAAATGAATGATGACCATATAAATTTTGCTCCTCGAGTCATCATCATTTACTGAACTGCTTCCTATTCTCACTAAAGTCTAGCTAGTATTGGGAAAGTGATGCAGGACAACTAACTTAAGATCCGACAAAATTTAAACAAGTAAAGAAAACAATAAATTTTAGCAATTCTAGTAAGGCAAGATAAAGAATTTAATATAAATGACTATGACTAATTCAGATTTAATTTAAAAGGTTGAAGGGCAGTAACAGTTGAGAAACTGTTTTAGGCTAGGACTAAAAAGGCTTGACGTACGAATTAATGTTTACCACGCACTTGCACTTCAGATCAAATATGATACTTTAGATAAACAGCTAAAACCACAAAGATGTGAAGAAGACAACTTACTTGTCCGCCCGAGGTGAATCCCGAATTCGAACCAAGTAGCCTGACCCGTCTAAAGTGAAACTCGAACCAGCTTGGTCTGACCGTCCCCAATGAAACCCGAACCAGATTCGTGCTCTGAACCGTGGGACTCAAATCCTTGCTGTGAACCGGGTTCGTGCTGTCGGTCGATTGAACGGGGTGAAGAGCCTGTCTGCTCGAGCGAAAAGGAAGAAGGGGCCGGCGTATACGACGGCGACTGTGCGACGGCAGTGACAATCAGAATGAGGCTCAGGCTGACAGGGCGGCGACCAAAGAAGGCGGCGACGGGGCTGATCGGCAGGGAGTACGGTGGTGGTGACTGAGTTCCGTTCGGCAGAAAAGGGAAGCGTCGGGACGATGGCGACGACGAGCTTCCAAGTGAAAAGGCAGCGGCTTTGGGGCTGATACCGGCAAACCCTCTCCGGAATGCACCACCAGGATAGTGGAGACAGTTATGGGGCAGCGGTTCCTCTGATTAAAGGCGGAGGCGGTTCTCCGAAGTAGATGTCGCCCGGTGGGTCAGATGAACAATCAGTGGGAAAGCAAGCGGCGACGACGACGATGATGACGACGATAGCACAACGTTTGGGGTTTGGATTCGGCACCAACACCCACCACTGGATTCGGCACCAGTGGCTTCCGGCTTCGGCACCGGCGTCGGATTCGGCACCGACGGGATTCTCTATCACAGAGGTATCAACAAGATTTTCTTTTGCATAAACTGAAGTGCTTTATTTCATAGAGGAGTAGCCATTAAATAGGCATTACAAAAGTCTTAAATCAAGCAACTAATTAAGCTTGCCCAAATTAGAAACGGGAATCAAGCTTTTCTAATCAAAGAAAAATTCCAAATTTAAATCAGATACTGAAAATAGAAATCACTAAATATGTAAACAGAAAATAAGCAATCTAATGGGCACGGGTCCTATTCCAGCGAGTGTAAACCCGTATAGGCCCCGTGTCCGCACCAGAAAGCATTCGGCAGAAATACCTTTAAACTCAATACTGTATAAATTTTGCATTATCCTTTGAATTATAACAGAGTTGCTCGCCGTGTTATATTATCTAACTGACCCTGTATTGCTGGGAGAAGGTGTATGAGGATAATAGTAACTTTCTTTTGGGGGAATTTGTTTGTTGAATTTCCATGTATATTTGCAGTTATGATAATCTTAGGGAAAGAAAAAGGAAGGCCTTTTCT